>CM060671.1:21063762-21586262 GCA_030686955.1 Odontamblyopus rebecca | reverse complement strand
GACAGTGGGAGAGACAGACAAGCTTCTTAGAGCACTACATTCACATTTCTTCTCAGTGGTTGCAGCCTGACCTCTTCTCATTCAGTTCAAAAGTCACCTGGTAGCTTGCCTAGAATATGGGTTTTCTTATTTGACCATTAAAACAACAATGTATAACAAATAGTAAATTAATTAAATTATATATTGGTGGCTAAAAGGATTTAGGCTTTAAGGACCTGATCAATACAATAATGATAAGAACTCCAAAAATGATTGGATAAAGAATGGAGACCGGAAGAGTGAGGAGGGAGGTCCAGCTGGATAAAAATAGTTCATGTAAGCTAGAGATGTAAATAATTCATATTTAAAATCATTAATACTTGATCATTGTTGAAGACCGAAGCCCTGCTTACAGTATAACTATTGGATCTGCTTGTATAATTGTCACTTTGGGACCACACTTTGTTGTGCTTTTCTCTTGATTTGTGCTATTTGATTTATGCAGATTGATTTCCTGAATACTATTTTTGAAATCTGTGCACAAGAT
This sequence comes from Odontamblyopus rebecca, assembly GCA_030686955.1. Lineage (NCBI taxonomy): Eukaryota > Metazoa > Chordata > Actinopteri > Gobiiformes > Gobiidae > Odontamblyopus > Odontamblyopus rebecca. The sequence goes on along the minus strand of CM060671.1, from coordinate 21,585,736 downwards.
TTAATGATGTTTGAACATATTTGATGTGTTATCAAACATGTAAAGTGAAATAGACAGATGCAGCTTTCAGTATATAGGTTTTTTGTTTATGTGGTTAGGCAAATGATTCAAAAATATAGCTTTTTTATGATGGCTGGATTTGGGATCTAAATATCCATCTTATGAGTGCATAAGCACTCCTCACTGTTTACTATGAATCACCTATTTGAACAATGTAAATTGGCAACATCAAGTTCAATTTAGAGCCTAAAACTGACCATCCAACAGATTACATTATTTTTCCTTTTTTTCTTTTTCTCAATTTAAATAGTGTTTTTATCTTTTTTGACCAGATTTAAATGAGCGCATTTTAATAAAGGTTTGATTTAACCCCCATGTTTACCAGTCAGGAGTGTTTTATGCTACAACTGTATTTATTTTAAAAATATATGCAAGCAAAACAGGGATTGTGAAAACACATAATGCTAATGCACTGTAATATTTCTCTGACAACCCCTTAATAAAAAGTGATTTTAATTGTTTTTATGGCTGGTATCATGTCACAGCCCTGTTATAAATTATGTAGGTCTCAGTGGGCTACAGACTCCACTGCAGTGGCTCTTGGAGATGTAGTTTAACGATCCTCAATTCAGAGCTTACCTTAAAGTAGCCGTGTTTCCCCAGATGCTGCACAGGAGGGAGATGCTCAGAAATAATTTAACAACAACTCTAATAAATGTAAATATGATTTATTTTACAGATAATAGAGTCAGCCAATTTACAGACAATTTGAGTCTGGATCCCCTTAAAGCCCAATGCAGGAAGACCCAGAATGAAGGGTGAAAGTTACATTTATAGTTCCTTAGGACATCCCACTTTTACATCAGGAATTTCTCAAACAAAGGCTTAAACACAACCCCCAACCATATAAAATCTAACATGCTTAGTTATCACCAGGTGTCTCCTGTACTTTTACCCTCTTAGGCTCCAGAACAATCGTCTAGAGACCTCAAGCTGTTTTCACACAGACCAATCCTACATTTACGACCCAACCATTTTTCCCACCAATTGTCCTTAGAGGGCATACCCTCCTAACCACTGTCCCCTTACTGCTCCAACCCAGTGATCACACAGATAAGGGAACAATCATCAACAGAAAGGAAAATAAAGTATAATCAGCACTATACCAGATACCACAGAGATACAGGAGACGCCTCTGTCTGAAACTTGATCGTTGTTCAGATGACCACCGCTGGAACAGCCACGCTAATGCTTTGTTCCACAGCTCAGATTTATATTACTGTTCAGTCTGCTATTTTAGGACTCACGATTCGTGTGTTCCAATGATATCTACATTGAAATCAGTCATGATTCAGTAAAGGCTTTTTAACGTTTTCTAAATCCCATGAGTGCCTCTGTCCTCCTTTAAACGTTGCCTGATCCTCAACCAGAAGAACACCAGGGTAAAACCATTACCATTGCAACTGCAAAGACACTCAAATAGCATTCTGGTAACGTGGTTTTGAGAAACATACTCTAGTAACTAGCAAGTGGATGCTTTCAGACACATTTCTGATGTCCCTTTTTAACACAGTCAGAGGCATTGAAGCTGCAATAGTTTATTCTTTGTGTTTCAAGCTGTTCTTATCACATGTAGATAAACTTTATACACCACCATACACGTCTCTTCAACTGTGAAGCAGACAGTTCAGTGAGTAATGACAGACTATGGAGTGGACAGCAGTGAAGAGGTCTTCCAGGAGCTGAAAACACTTGGTTCTGTTTGATGCTGCCTTGGACCATTTTGGCCACGATCTTTATTACAACTCTTTGGATCTTTACTGAAATCTTGTTGGTAGCTCATGAGGTAAAAGTGACAGATCTAAGTGCTTGAATTTCCCCTGTGTTTTTGCAGGGCTCTTGAGAAGAAGCAGGAGAATGGGGAGACCATTGAGCTGTCGGCAGAAGGCCGTCCAGAGCTGATCGAGGAGAAGGAGCTGCCTGTCATTGACTGCACATGTTTTGGGTTGCCACGGCGATACATCATAGCCATTCTCTCAGGCATCGGCTTCTGCATCTCTTTTGGCATCCGCTGTAACCTCGGAGTAGCCATCGTGAGCATGGTGAACGAGCACACAGTCTTCAGGGATGACAAGGAGTATATAGAGGTCAGTTACCTACAAGGTACATGCTATGTCAAACGTAACATGGTCGCATGAGGCCCCTCACTTATGCAAAATTGTTTTTATGGCTGATATCATGGTTTGGACACCAGGAAGTAAATGATTTGCTTTGGAAACTCTAAATGGGAAAAACTGCTGTTCACAAATTTAATCTTTTTTTCTGTGATTCTGGGTGATTCTATCTCTGTACCATTGCACAAAAGAGTTAACAAAAATTAACAAATCACTTTTTGAACCATACTATTGATAGCCATCATTAATAGCCACAATGAATCCTCTAACTTATCCTTTTCATGTTCTTTCAGAAAGCTGAGTTTGAGTGGGACCCTGAAACAGTGGGAATGATTCATGGTTCCTTCTTCTGGGGGTACATAGTGACCCAGATCCCAGGAGGCTTTATTTGTCAAAAGTTTGCAGCCAACAGGTAAGAAAAAATATTAGAAAAAGTATTAGATCCATAACTTCATAAAAAACAGTAAATAGTGAAATTATGATTTAGCAAGGACTTGATTAAACTTCAATAATAACAAATAGTGTTGTGTTTTACCAGTAAAACCTGATTGACAAAAAAGTGATCTTTTGTTTCTCTTTTAGGGTATTTGGCTTTGCTATAGTGGCCACTTCTTGCCTGAACATGCTCATCCCCTCAGCAGCAAAAATCCACTTTGGCTGTGTAATCATTGTGAGGGTGTTCCAAGGACTTGTAGAGGTATTAGACATTTTGACTCTTAGGTTTATTTGGTGTGCCAATGCATAATTATAAACACACATGGGTACTTTCCATCCCACACTGACTCACAAACACACTCTCATTCATATACCAGTATAAATTAAACTGAAGACAAGGTGGGTCAAGTGTCTTGCCCATGGACACAATGCAGTATTCAGTGGTCTGAGCTGGAAAGAGCTCTTCTTACCACTGAGCTACTGCTGCCCCACTATGGCACCTGGTATTTCAAAATTATATGGCCACCTTATTTTTAAATATTCTGTATTTTCTTATCTTTTAGGGAGTCTCATACCCCGCTTGTCATGGTATTTGGGCAAAATGGGCACCACCTCTTGAAAGAAGTCGTTTGGCAACCACAGCATTTTGTGGTAAGTCTTATGAATAAAAGTCACACATTTCATCAATCCTGGCAATGTAATGAGTACATTTATTTCCCCATGTGTGCAGGGTCTTATGCTGGAGCTGTGATTGCCATGCCTTTAGCTGGGGTCTTAGTCCAGTACACAGGATGGTCATCTGTGTTTTATGTATATGGTAAGAATAATTTACAAATCAAAAGAGAATTCTCTGTTGGTTTCTTTGTTAGATTAGTTAATATTAGGAATAGTTTCACATATTTAGATTAAAAAGCAGTGATGCTCTAATCCCTCTCTCCCATTGTAAACACACAGCTAGAGTCTTAACTGAAATTAATATAATCACTAACATCTCAGACAGCTCTGATTTATGAATCATGGTGAAATAAAAATAAAAAAACAATTTTCAGGGACCTTTGGTGTTTTGTGGTACTGCTTTTGGATTCTGGTGTCATATGAGAGTCCAGCAGCACACCCCACCATTACAGAGGAGGAGCGGACGTACATCGAAGAAAGCATTGGAGAGTCCGCCCAGCATTCAGTTACAGTGAGTGCACAAGACAAATCAACTATTTTCTCTCTGCTTCTAAACTGATCAATCTCTGTAAATATTTTAATAGAAATTCAACACTCCATGGAGAGCATTCTTCACATCTATGCCTGTATATGCCATTATTGTGGCTAATTTTTGCAGAAGCTGGACATTTTACCTGCTTCTTATCAGCCAGCCCGCTTACTTTGAGGAAGTATTTGGCTTTGAGATTAGCAAGGTAATACTATTTCAAGCATAAAAACACAACTTTGTAATTATTCTTTTAGTTGAATTGAAATCACCATATATATATCTATATATTATCAGGTTGGCATTGTTTCTGCTCTTCCACACTTGGTTATGACCATTATTGTACCAATTGGTGGACAAATTGCTGACTACCTTCGATCCAATCACATCATGACAACAACCAATGTCAGAAAACTCATGAACTGTGGAGGTAAGAAGGATTCACATATCTTAAAAACAGAAGTGGGCTGTTTGAAAGTATTTTTGCAGCACGAAGGGAAATATCCAGTAAACCAAACGAGTCCTGGCCTATTTTTGATGAGGCAAAAGAAATCAATAGGAGAGTGAAATGGAGAGGCATAGAGTGTACTGATCTCTTTGTGGGAAGCAGGGTCAGTATCAGACCAACTAAGGTCGTAGCTCTAACATGAAATCATTAAATGGCAAAAATGAAATGGCCTTTCAGCTAATAAAACAACATCTGATACATACACATGAACATACACACTCTTATTTCATGTTTCATCTCTGTGTTGTTTAGGCTTTGGGATGGAGGCCACATTGCTGCTGGTGGTGGGCTTCTCTCACACAAAGGGAGTGGCCATTACGTTCCTGGTGTTGGCTGTGGGATTCTCTGGTTTTGCTATTTCAGGTTCAAACAGTCTTGTAAAAATTCTGTACATTAGGAATATTGGCATACAGCAGGAATAATAGTAACAAAGTGCAATGTGTGTTTCATTAAAGGTTTCAATGTGAACCACTTGGACATTGCACCGCGTTATGCCAGTATCCTCATGGGCATTTCCAATGGTGTGGGCACATTGTCTGGGATGGTGTGCCCTCTGATTGTCGGTGCCATGACAAAGCACAAGGTAAGATAAAGCATGGCATAAGGCAGTGCATGAAACACACACAGGGGGGCAGTATTTAGCTAAAGATCTGAACCAATTGCACAGAAAGTGATGTCTCATTACTGGCAGCATCCTCCATACTTTAGTTCACAGACACTGTGTAACACAGAAATAGTTATTTCATATGTACAAGTATCAATTCAACCAATTCATCCAGCATTCAGTCACAGTTTTTTCTGTCAGGCAAGAAATGGGCCATTACCTTGGAAAGAAAACATGAAATCAAACACCGGGTGGCGCTAAAGCCACTTAAATCTTCCTGAACATACATTTGTGCAAATAGATCTGTTTCAGTCTGTGGCAGTTTTTTCCAAAAACAAACAGAAGAAAGACCTCTGTGCTGGTGAGGTGCTGTTCACATCAGATGCTCAAAATTTCACAACTCTGCTTTTCTATATTCAAAGTTGAACAGCCCAGCACAAAAGAGATTAAAGATACAAAATAAGGTTGTTGCTCTTGTCACTGTTGTTGCATTTGTGGCTCAATACCAAACTAACTACAAATGCCATATGTACCCATTTGTTGTGAATTAAAATAGGTAAATAAATAAATCAATAAAAACAAAGTGCTGCCAAATGTTTAATACCAATATGTGACCAATATGTACCTTGTCAACACTTATAATAACTTTTACCCTTTTTCATGTTTGCAGACTCGTGAAGAGTGGCAGGGTGTGTTCCTCATCGCTTCCCTAGTCCATTATGGAGGAGTCATATTTTATGGTGGGTCCAAATTCTTAACAACTGTTAAACAAAAACAGTGATCACATGAGTATTACCGTATTATATACTATATATTCTCCACGATATAGGCATGTTTGCATCTGGAGAGAAGCAGGCATGGGCAGAGCCGGAGCAGACCAGTGATGAAAAATGTGGTATCCTGGACGAGGATGAATTGGCCAATGAGACAGAAGAGCTGTACAGGACCAGTGGCGGAGGGGGGTATGGAGCCATGGACCAGGGGGGTGATCCCAACGGAGGAGCACCTGTGTCCGGAGGGGGCTGGGTGGCCGACTGGGACAAAACAGAAGAGTATGTACAACCTGAAGCCAATAACTATTATACAGGAGAACAAGAGTCAACATAAGACTGGGCTCAGTGAGACTTTTACTTATTATGAAGCACTGGGGAAACTGTTTCTCTATTGTCCCTGGACCTTTATGAGGCTGCACATTGGAGGAAAAGACTGTAGTCAGATTTATGTGTTTGTGTGTGATTGTCTAACTATGAGTGAGATTTTGTGTGGCAGACAAAATGTCTTTGAGCCTTCCTGCAATCTCACAAAAACGTTTTGAAAATCTGAATCCTAATATCTTAGAAAATCTACTGATTAATATTGTTTGAGTCAGTTTAATGCCTTTTGTTTGTGTTTGATCTCACCACAAAGTCACTATACATGTTGTAGTTATTCATCCCACTGTAGAAAGTACCTTTGCACAAAAGGCAATATCAGCATTAATCATTGCCCTTATTGCATGTTATTGGTTTAAAGTAAGAGCATTTTGCTTGTGCCAATACTTTTTTCTTGTAGGATTGGTTAACTGACGCCTATTTGACCTACAGTGCAGAAAATTTATAAATACTCAGTGACATAAGATTAGAATCAGCCTCAATGAGTTGGTAAATCAAAAAGTCACTTTTTCACTGCATGGCAAAAATCCATGTGTAGTATTGGTCCGCTGCTATGAAGCTTTTTTAATACTTTGATTATGTGAGTTTCTTTTATGTTAGTTTGGTCAAAATACAGTATGTCCAATAATCATGTAGGGTCGATTTTGCCCTTTCACATTGAAAATGCCTTCAAGTCTTTGGAATGTTATATTTTTTACAACCCAGTGTTTCTTTTTTGAAAATGTGTAGACCTTTGATTCCAAAGTGATCGATAAAGCTGTGTTTCACTGGGCATGAGAAAGCATCAAGCCACTTGTGGTCATTTGAGGCTGTGTAGTGGAAAAGTGACTAAATCTCCACAACTACAAACAAATAAGGCAATGGATGAAAAAAAAATCACAAAATATTGTTGCATTTTAGTTCTGAATTTATTACCAATGTTAGTAATTACATTTTGTCTGTTTCATTTGTTACAATGTTTACAGTGTTTTTATTCTTTGTTCACTTTTGGTTGTAACCTGAACCTGTATTCTGTATTAAAAATAGAGATTATTAGTATTGGTATTATCATTCAGCTCTTTTGCTTTCTGGACCAGGACTTCATATGCACAATGTCATTTTTCTGGTGGGGGTCTACCATCTGCATGTATCCATGAATGTGTTATTGCTTTGCATGGAATTTTCCACAGCATGGTATTAAACACATCTACCTTGCATTTATTCAATTACAAGTGTTTTTATTGATCCAAATGAAAAACATGCATTCTTACTGTGAGCAGGCTTGCGTTCCCAACTGACCTCTGTCAGCTTGAAGGCATCACCTGATTGTCTCAGTGGAGATAGACATGTTTAATGCCATAGTGTGGAACATTCCAGAGAAAGCAATAATAAAGACAAGCTGGTGATGTACCCTTCATTTGAAAAGTTACATAGTGCACCTTTAATTTAGACAAAAACAGCTATACACTGGAAGTTCAACACAGAGTCACCAAAAACCATTACAATGAGTCTGGTAGGGATATGGTATTTCCTAGATTACAACTGATACCTTTATATGTGGCTACCAGCCTAAAAAAAGACAGCAGGTTTTTGTTCTCTTTTGGGAAACACTGATGTATTTAACCCTAATACCATGGGTGATCAGGTTGTACATTCTCACATGTCCTATTTGCTGGATGTGAAAGAGGTCTCTGAACAAAACTCGAACCTTGGTGAAGTTGATGAGTCCTCATTATATGGAACTTTTTGGCTATTGAAAGAAAATAACTGTGTTGAGTATCTATACACAGCTCTCAAGCATCAAGAATAAATATGGATACTCACTAACAGCTTCCTGTGAAGAAACTCTTTGTGATGAATGGGTGTTGAAGGATGTCCCGAGGGGTGATCCCGTCTTTCTCATTCCATTTTAACATTGACTTGAGAAGCTCTATGCCATACTCTCTCTTCTCAGCCTCGTCACAGTTACCAGGCTCAAGTTGTTTCTAACATAAAAACAAAGACTTCCTCTGGTCAGGGTTCTCCAAAAGCTCATAAAGGATCCCCGAAAAAAAGACATACAGAGAAACAATTTTAGTAGCTGCAATGGAGACAAAAACTAGTCCTACTAGTTGAAAATGTTTTTTTAATTAATAATATTAAAGGCACAAATATGTAAGTTTCAACTGAACATGGTCATTTATTTATTTATTTCCATTACAAGAAAATTTCTTCAACTCTTTGTTACTGCACATATAGTTTTGGCAAATCTTCATAACTCCAACTAAAACTTTTCACAAGTTCCAAAAGTCATTCATTTTAAGTTTCAGTTTCACATATGCTTGTACATAGATTATTCAAAGTTTTAAAAGTCGGGTTAGTGAGATAAAGAATCTACCTGGGTCTCTTCAGGAATATCTCGGTATATCTTCACGAGTCAGTGTGCCCATGGACGACGGTGACTGGTTCACATGTTGGGTGCAGTTCTTTGGGTACAGCTTTTATGAGTTGTTTTATAGTCGTTACATTGGTACAGAGAAAGATCCTTGCACTGCCTCCTGTTGCCTTCTACCTGTAATACATAATACAATAACTTACTTAGAAATAAGTTCATAAGTAAAATTTGTTTGCACTGTCTGCCTGCGCCTTGAAGTAGGAGGCTTTTTACTGTACCTTTTGTTACAGTGTATTTTCTCTGATAGAAGAGATGCCATTTTGAATGTGTTATATTTCCCACATGTCACTTCTTGCTTTCTCTTCTTTTCACTTTTCACTTTTTTCAGTAAGAACACCAAGAGGTCACACATTTTCAATTGTGTGGTTTAACCTGGCTGTACTCCCTCTCTTGGCAAAAGCTTTTGTTATTGTTTAATTGTGTCAGCATTTATTAAAATCTAAATGTTATAGTTTTTGGTTACAGTGTTAATTGGACCAACAAAATATACTCCAAATGTATGGACTATTAGAGAACTACTGCACCCTATGGCCACCAGAGTCCACTACAGCATTGTAAAAGAATAACAATGAAAACTTGTGAATCAAATTTGCACAGGTCAGTCTAATTCATTCAGCACACTCATGTTTGCTTAGTACTTTCCCTCTATACTTCTTTCAGCATTGATTTTAATCTAAATTTGGTCCATGTAATGGAACTATTCAACAACCTTGCTTTCATAAATCAATAATGAAACTTTTCTTGGCCTCTTTACTCCTTTTCAAGTATTGACTTTTTCTGACTTACCTCCAAGCACAATACAGCCCTCCACATTACAAAAGAATCTCTCTACAATCTTGTTCTTATGCCTATGATCCATCTTTTGTGTAAATGAAAAAGGGTGTACATTAATTTCATGGAGAAAAGTCTTATGGGGCTTGAAGTGGGAGACAGTCTGGTACATGTACTACAATTATAAATGTACTATTACATACAAGAGCTTTTGGTCTGTCCTTAGGTGGTGCAGGATCTGCCTAAACACCTACCGTCACTGTAAGATGTGCATTTATGTCTTTTCAAGCACTCTCACACTTCAGATACATAAAAGCATTTCCATATACCCTATTACCTGCTATATATTTCACATTTCTAGAGGCAGGGAAGGTGAGATAAAGTGTTGTAATGGCAGAACAGTGCAAGCACATCTAGGCTCTTACTCGAGAGACACACAGGATAGTACAGTATATAATGATGCACTCAGTCACTGATATGACACAAACACCGTGTCTCACCTGTCGAAAAGCCTTAGGGATGATCCTGACAGGGTATGGGGCATTTCACTGTTATAAAGTCAGAGGAGTGGATCAATATTAATATTTATAAGTGAATACATATTGTCATTGTGCAAAAAATAGCTCAAATGTATAAAAGTCATTATACATTATGTGTGAGCTAATGTGTCCAAATAATTTCTCTTGTGGATCAATACGGATTGAGACAGACTGAGTCCATTTTCAATTAGATGATCATACAAACCAATTCCAGAAAAGTCACATCATATAAAAATCTAATATAAAGATTAAATTATAAGTTCAGTTCAACATATTTTTGAGATGCAAAGCAGAAACTAACATACACCATCTTTTTGTGCTGTAAACTGTCTGTCATCCTACATTCTGCTTTATCTGATTCTTCTTTGACAATACATTTCATTATTGACAGTGATGAACATTAAGAGTTGCAAAACACCATCTTCTCTCATTCTGTCATTTTTGAAGTCCCAGATTTCTTCAAACAGTACATTACAACTGAATAGCTTTACTGTCATTGTAAAATCTCAGTACAATGGAGTGGAAAAGACTCAGAACAGGTCTGTTATTCATTGTCAAAATTCAACTAACTCGGGGAGAAAGCACAAAAGATATATACAGTTTGACACAAGGAAATCCTATACATAATACACATATGGCTTGTAATAATAAAATTTAATTCAAGAGATATGTGTCACATGACAGAAGTAGCCTATTAGAATAAATTTGCATCCAATCAAGACACATAACTGAATGAATAATTTTAATTATGGTCTATTATTGTTTTTATTTTAACTGTTTTGATGGCTTGAAAAGATGCTTACATGTCAGCCAATAATATATTGTCTTAATATTTGTGTAGATGGAGTTGTGAGGCTCTCGAATGCTTGTCTGCACTCCCTTGTACTGAAAAAGACAGGACTTTATACAACATCTTTCCACTGTTATGGATACATTAGAATTTCCCTTCTCACTTTCCTCTTTCTGTTCATCTAAGTAAATAAAATAATTAAATATTACATTATGTTGTTCAGGCTGCAAATTCATATTAAATGATGGGTTTAATCTCCTGGTGATATAATTCTAGTTAGAATTCTTTGTTGTTTTTATAATTTCTGACTTTATTAATTTAAGGAACTGTATGTAAGATAAATGTCATAAACATAATCTATCTGTATCCCCAGATGTTAACAGATTCAAATCAAATGTAGGTTTATGGATAACAGTTCTAAAGCTGATTTATTCTTAATTACAAAAGTATTGAATTGATGTCCATATTGTTTGTGCTATAATTTGGTGTTTTGGTTCTCAAGACAATTATCCAATCAGAATGTAGAATGAGCCTCACATGAATCTCTCATTTGGGTTGCCAGTTTCAATACTGAAATCCAGTTGGTTTAAACTTAAAAGGACACTCATGATGTCCATATACTGAGAATGAGGACAACTTGTGTGTGTCCTCTATATGCAGGTTAAGGCAATTGAGGTTCAGTTGTGATTGTAGTACCTTTTTAAACGGTCAGAGCGCAGGCTACATACAGTTTAAGTATAGATTTTCTTTAGTGTTTGTCACGCTTGTTCTATTTTGTCATTATTCTCAGTTATGTCAAGGCTATGTCTCAGCCAAGACTCTTTTTAGTCAAATTAAAGTGTTTAGTTAATTGGAGAACTTGGGTTATACTGGTTATAGAATCTACACCTTCTGATAAAGCTCTCACATTTAACTATGGGTACTTCACTGTCCATGGCTGAGGGCTCCCACTTAATTCACATTTAGAATAATAGCATGATGACTATAATAGCAACTATAGAAATACAGCATATAGGGCGCCTGGCTGCCTAGTGGCTAATTGTCTTATACATTTCCAAGCATGCATAATTAAGTAAAAGAGGACAGTGCGCTGGCCTGAATCTTTCTCCTCCAAGACAAGAGAGGGTACAGCAGTGCAATTGATGGAGTGAGTGCACTAACGACACAATGTTAAAAGACTGAATATGGGAAACTAATGCAGAAAATTGGGGATAATGGGAGAGAAGAGGAGCACTTGGGTGTGAGGAGGAGGAGACGCTGGAGTGTGGAGCAGATCAATTCAGGCAGTGAGGAGAAAGAGGGAGAGAGAGGGAGAGAATGCACTGGGGCTTCAAGTAGGTGAAAGTGTGTGTATCTATGTGAGAGAGGCAGTTCCACACTCCGGCTGCTCCCATCACAGACGCTCTGCTGAAGACTTGAAGGCATGAAATTTTTTGTGTCATTTATTCTTTTTTATCTATGTTTCAGCAACTGGAGTGTAAAAACATTTTCTAATCTTGCTTTTTTGTGCCTGTTTTAAGGAGGTGCCTACAAAAACAATGAGGAGCATGAAGACTTGAAGTGTGGGCCACAAGGTATGTACTTTTTTGTGGTTATTTTGTATATTATAATGTTGTCAAGTGGCCAATTAAAAGTTACTGGAAATGAAGAAAGAATCAGGTTAAAGTCATTTTCAGATTCAGATTTCCATTCTAAGATTCTCAGAGGCGTTTTAGGCGTGTTGCCCAAAGCAGTGGTCTATATATCACAAGGTTTTTGTTTTTTTTTAAACTTTGTTTTTATTGCTATACATCCCAAGGTTTAAATCCTGTTTTTTTATGTTGGAGGGAGGGTGGAGGAACAAAGTAGAACAGAAAATAAGCCATTTGGTACAGCTAGTCTTCAAAGGCAAACAAACTCCTATCAGTACAGACCACCTTTGCAGCTCATTGGCCAGAGCGTGTAGGGGCTCTGGGAAAAGGGCAAACACTATGAGGACACTGTATTCGCTTCTTCTGCATAATTAAAGTGAGATAGTCAAAAGACAAATATAGGTGATATTCAAGACAAAGGAGAAGGGAGTGCGCCTGGGTTTGTTCTGGACACTGTGGAGAAGTGGGCAGTAAAAAAGTTATTTGATGAGTGATTTAGTTGGAAGGTACTCGTACGACAAAAGTTGTTATGTGTAGTTGCCACTTTTGTGTTTACCTGTACATGTTTTTTTTAATAATGTTACCAATCCAAAGTACAAAAAATGTATAGGATGTAGTATAGGGCAGGTGAAGTCAAAATGGCGGCTTGGCTCTGATAATGCTTCTTCTCACTGAATGTCACTGAAATTAACATTTTGTATACTAACTAGCATATTGTTGATTAAATATTGTTAAATATTGATAAAGTTGATTTGAGGATCTTTATATTTCCTGGGGATAACCAATCTTTATATATAGCCAAGGAAGATAACTCATATGTTTGGCTAGAAATTGCTAAAAAGACAAAAATATGATAATTTTGATATATAAATTCTCTTTTTGGACCAAGTGGTGTGAATGTGTAAAAACAGGACCGTAACAAAAAGCTTTTAATTTCACATCACATTAGAACAGAGCGTGAAAATTGTGACTGAACAACGGTAGTGCTTTTGAATCTTTTCATGGTATTCTATTCTAGTATAATGATCAATGGCTTTGAGACCAATCTTTAGAAAGTCTCTTTTCAAGATATCAAACTGAAGAGAGACCACAGACAATTTCTCCTGTGTCCAGTATCCAGTGTTCAGCATTGGTTTATTGACCTTTGACCTGTTAGTTCACGCTAATTATTTTCTATGTGAATGGGAGGGATAAGTTTAGAATACTGATACAGAATACTGATTACCAAGTAAAGTACTGAATTCTTAAAACTTTGTGAATACTTTTACATTGAGTTGCATTATATTGTAGTGTAAAAACAAGAGATAGGATTAGATTTATGTTTAATGAACCACTTGTAAAACATTTTATTAATTACCATCACAGATGGAAAACATTACATACAGATCTTTCCTTCTTATTAATAGCCCACTGTGCAGTCTGAAAGATACATTTCGTGATTAAGTATTGCCATATATTCCTTTGATTTTAACAAAAGAAATATATTCTGAATGCCACCAAATGAAAAAGTAAATGTAGGATTCTGGAATAGTTACTTGATATGTAGTTAAGATAGTCTGCATTAGTTACAATACTAGGATCCAGGTTACACAAATGAAGTGTAAAAATAGGCATGTTAAAGTAAAATGTTAATGCAATATCTCAAACACCTGATAGACGTAAATCCAAAAGGTGCTGAAAAGTGAAAAGGTGAGCAAAACTCAAGTGTACCGACACCCACTCTTCACACTCCTCCTCTGCAGCGGAGCCAGAAGCGCTACCTGACGCCCGCATTTTCAAAAGGTGAAATCTCTCTCGGGCCTCTCACCTGGCTTCTTCAAACAGTTACAGTTTTAAGCATTAACACTGCTTGAGTTCCACACCACTGCTGAGTTCCGTGTTCGACATAATTGACTTTGCTTGGCCTCAAAAGACTTGGCCTCTGCACTGTACAAGCAATTCCACCTCCTAAAAGCATATTTCTCTATTGGCGATACTGGACCCAGGGGAATTCATTTGGAAGAAAAATAAACAAAGTGGCCAGTTAGAGCAGTTAAGATTAATGGTCTCTACACATAGAACTATTGATTTTTATGAAACAAAAGTGGTATATAATGCGTAGGTACAAATATAATTGTGTAATTTGAAGGGATATTCCCTAAAAATATTGCAATTTAAAGTAATAGCAAGTTTGCAGCACTTTATATAGTGCAAGAACTAACATAATATCCCTTAAACAATTATTTAAAAAAAACTCTAATAGGTTTCTCAGATTTAGACCATGTCTTATGCAGTCTAGACAAGAATTTGATTTGGACCTATGGGTGTGTTCACACTTGTCTCCAATGTTTTCCAGATTGTTTTGTTTTTTTGTCTGGTTTAGGACACTTTACTTTCTTTGCATTTATCTGCCTTCTGTGTGGAACAAATTACACATAGATTTGGCACTGATTTGACCAAATTACCCTTCCTGACATCCTGCCTTTTTATTCACGTTTGAGACTGTATACACAATATATTTATTACTAACATGGCAATGCTCTACACAGAATTTCTACAATTACTGGTTACTTCCTCCCATTGTTCCCCGCGTGAGTCCAGTACTGCGCTGTCCTCTACCTACTCTGCAGGAGGAATAAGTCGATAAGAGCATGGGCGTCTGTGGCAGATGTGACAAAGCTCTTTGGTCCAGTTATTCCCCTGGGTTTGGTGTGGAGCGTATGGAGGACAAAAACAGACACAGAACAGGAGAATAGCCCCAGTGAGAGTCAGGATCACAACCACAAGGCTTTTGTTAGCTGCAAAATGTAAAGCGTGAATGCAGTATACCACAACAAAATGTTCCTCAAGTCAGTCTCAGGGGACAGGAGAAGTAGGTTACAGCTGCATGAGAAGCACATGCTCAAGCGCATGAACACCTCACTAGTCATTAGTCAAGGGCAGTTGCAAATAAGCTCAAGGTGCGATTCCATGTTCAAACACAAACATCAACCACTGTGATTTTTAATGAATGGATAATAGATGTATTTACACAGGACCAGTGCAGTGCTCATTAAGATCATGCTGGAAAAGCAGTTTCCTCTGACTCTGCAGGATTTCCATTATTACATACAGGGTCTAGTCTCCAGGGTAAAGATCTAGAGGAGTGCTGTAATCAGTGATGAAACTGAATCCGGTGAGCTGCATCACTTCTACATTTATGAAAATCATGTAATATCACCTTTATGTTATCCCTCTCCACTACTTCAAAAGATGTCAGAAGAGGAAACTAACTCTGGGCTGTAGTTTATAACAATATTCAGTTCAGTGTTGGGTGTTCAAATATAGTAAAACCAAAATTAGGCCATAAACTTTTAGGTTTGCATATGCATTTGAGTACTCCACTTGAATTCACATGACTATTGAATTTTTTCTACAATATTTTGTTTTATCAGCTGTATCTCTTGTTATAATAGTATAGTATATCAATGTTTATCTCTGAAGTTAGTTAGGCTTACAGGTCTGGTTAGTATCATTTACTAAGCCAAGAGTTTAATTTATCCTATAGATATATGCTGATAGTTTGTCCTTTAGCTATACAGTACAAGAAGCTGTCTTTGTGAAGGAACATTTTCAAAAAAACTTCTATCACTTATCATTAAATTACCTTAAACACTGTTACATGTCCAGACACTTTGTACCATTTTAACAAGAACTGGCATTTGTGACTTTCTACAATGTACCTCGTAGCTGCAGCTCAACTGATAGATTTCATTAGATTCAATTATAATGTGGTGGTTAGTGTGTAATGAAGTCCGACAGCATAGAACGTGATCCTCTCTTTGTCGGCCATGTCTAAAGGCCCATATCAGACCCATGTTGACTTTTGTCTCCCAGAGTTACCTTTAAAATGAGATGACGTTGAAGGTAAGTGGATGTGTCAATACTAGATGGTCTATTTGTGGCTGTTTTTAGCTTCATTAAGCATATGCCTGGCTAGCCTCTGTGTGCCTGGCTCATTTATGGCCTGCTTCTGACACTGTTTGAGTATCTTTCGGCCAAGGGCTCAGCGAGGGGCCAGAATAGAGAAACTTTACCCTTGAAGAAAGTTAACACAGATTTTCAACATTTATTTTTTCCAGTCTGTTGATTGTGTGTCTGCTGCTTGCTTGTTGTTTGTGAAATGAGGCAGCTTGCATCACTGTTTGTTTTATAGTCTTTCATTATAGGAAGAAGCTAAAGTCAAATGGAGTGGAAGTAGAGCGCACATGTGATGTCTAATTTTAAGACTGACTTATATTTGGTGTGGTTATTGGGTCATGAAAACTTAAAATATGCTCACATGTCTGGCAACTAGTAGACTAATAGATTCCAGAATTAGGAGATTTTTGTTTTGCACCATCCTCCTCTGTATTAGTCTGTTTACACTCAGGATACAGGCGGTATGCATCTCCTAAGTCCGCCCTGCAATGAGATCTCCCCATCCCCATGTAGCCAAGTTTAGCCCGAACGAGGCCCAAAGCGCACAATTCACCTGACCCAGTTCTATCCACATACAGAGGGGAACACAGCACACTTTGATCCACATTCGCTGGTCCGGCTCTTAGCGTTAGAAGTTGCCTTTGTACTGCTGTTGAAAAGCCCATGTAATCGATGAAGAGGAGAAAGATGGATGGCACATCAAAGGGGTATTTGTTGAAAAAATGACAAACCAGGGCTAATTATCTTAATCATCCACTTTATTACTGATTAGCTGGGTTATCTGCTCTTTGGTTGGAGCCTGGATTTGATTAGCATCCGATGTGAAAATGATTACAAAAGCTCGCGTTTGTGTGGAGGACTGGTCTCGTATCCCACTGAGAAATATCTGGAGAGTGGTGTTGTTATCTGCGGTAAAATGAATCAAGTCTCAGCTCCATGATTGTCAATTATACAAGCTAGTTCCGGCTGATTTTATCCAATTTGTTACGTTAGTGACGAAAGTACCTACCCAAGCCTTGCTGCTACTTTTGGTGTGGATGTTTGTCACTATCTTTATACTTTTTAAAAACTGTTAATAAATAAATAAGACCAGCCTCAAGTGTGAAGAGAGTAAAGTGATTGGTGTTTTGTGTTTTGTGAGATAAAACCTTTCCGAGAAGTGTTCATTTCTGACTTGTATTTACTTTTGCTGAGGCCTTGGCAATGGTCCTAAATTTTTTTATTAGTGTCATACTGAAATTAAAAAAATTCAAGTATACACATCTACACTCTCTGGCTGCTTACCTATAGAGTAGCATATGTTTTTCCATGTATATATCATTTTGTATTTTTTTTGTCTCACTTTGCACACTTTCCCAGTTTGACCTCAGAGCAGCTTTCTCACACTTCCTGAGGCTGTTGTCCTGCATCATTCATGTGAACCAGCCCAGGCCTCTCCACAGTTTAATGACTGGTGTGGTGGTACCTGTCACAACTGGTGTTAAATAGGCTACAGAGTGTAGACCCAGTGATAGAGAAGGATAGAGGACAGGACTTGGCCGCTCCATTTTTGCAGGACGTAAAAGTGGGACAATCTGTTCCTTGGATGGTCTCCAATTCTACTTTCCGGGGACCGATACACTGAAAATATATCTATACACATGCTCTGTCCTACATAGAAAGAAGTGTGCACGAGTGAGTGAGAGTGACAAAAAGGAAAAGGAGTTTAACTTAGGGTAAATCGTAAGGCTGTCAGAGTGCTGGCATCTGCCCAATAATATGTAATTTTCTAAACATTGTTGACTCTCAAACCACAACACAGTTTTAATTAGTGACAATTTGCACAACAGCAAATCGTGAGTCATGTTTTATTTATAAGAGGCAATAAGGCGTCCAAAATGTGAGGAGGGATACAAAATGGTTAAAAGTCAGTCATAAGATGAATAGAAATAGGACCAATCAGAGCAAGTCCTCGCAGCAGCATCCATCACTGCTCCTCGGGTGTCCATCCACTTCCTCGTTATCATGATTAATCAGTCCCCCGTTCCTCAAATATGCTTTTACTCCCGTCTGCTGACACCCATCTGGATTTGTGGTAACCAAGGGGGTTTATTCAAAAAGATAATGGCAAGATGGCTATCATGTTTGGATATAAATGATTAAATCAGTTACAGTTTGGAGTTTTGGCAATTTTAAAGACCAACCAACCACACACACATATCTACACACTATATATACACTTCATGCTACCTAACAAGTGAAATCAAATAGTACTCCAAATCCCAGTTTTGACGAATTTACTGTCAGAATTTGAAGTGTTCCTTCCTTTTAAGCTAATATCCCAATAGGTTGCCATTTGAATTTGAATTAACTTTCATAATTCAAAGTAATCTGTTTAGTTAATTAAAAAACAAAACAAAAAGGGCATACCACTACTATTACTTCCACTACTATATGATAAGGTGTTCAGTAAGATAAGGTCTAGCTTCCCCGTGCAGGGACAAAACATTGTATTTGAAACAGTCAGAAGATGGCAACGTCAGTTCCCTATAATTGGCATGTGAGGATTGAAAGTACCCACTGTATTTCCCTAAAGTTACTGTCTTGACTTGATAAAGAGATATGGTCATTGCTGTGTCGAGGGAGTAGAAAATCACTGACAAAGATGGGCGCGCGGCTGTCATGATGGACCGCAGGAGTAGAAGTTGAGTGACATAAAGTAGAAGGAAAAGCCAAGGAGAGCCCTGACAATGTGTCTTTAAGAAGGGAGATACTGGAAGTGCAGCACATTAAAATACACCCTCGCTACTGCAATGTTTTTGTTTTTTCCCCCCATCTTACTGTTACTGTTGATTTTGTCTTAGATCTTCTGCCTTGGCCGCACTTTTCTTCATTCTCAATCTGATTACTCGGTTTTATGCAAACTACAGCTCCTTCCTCTCTAGTGCATTTGCCTTTTTCGCTTTTTACATCCCAATTAGTTGCCTCCTGTCTTCTCTTAGCCTGTCCCACCACTCCCTTATCTCTCCCAGTGCAGATTCAATGTTGTTCAATATTTGATAAGGCTTTGTTAATAAATCACTCCCTAGCCCTATTCACACTCAGTGAAGGATCATACTAGTAGTTTCTCAGAGCGTTTGAGTGTCATGCATGCAGCCTTTTGCCACTTCATAATAAGACAACTCTATATTTAATACGTCAGCGCACTGAGCACTTATGTATTAAGTGCAAAGAGCTGTAATTCGATGTTGGATGTGTACAGTAAAGTTTAACCCTCTTGCCATTTTTCTTGTCTTAATTCAGTAGGTAATTTTATTCTTTTCTTAGACAACCCATCACTTTCAAAACATCATGGGAAATTGAACAAGGCACAAGTCTAGAAATGGCCCAAAAACATACATCCATTTGTGCAGTGGAACATGAAAAAAGGAAAAGAAAGTGTGCTGCAACCATTTGCTCCACACAGCAAATCAATCGTAGCCTTGTAATATCTGTGATTTGATCTGTGTGCATCTGCTCCCATGAGTAGTTGATCTAGTTTTGTCGACACACAAGACAATATTAGCCAACTGGACAAGAAGCAGTTTGAGATGTACACAACCAGGCCAGCACTGCAGGTTCAAGTCCAAATCAGTCCCTTAATGTGTATGCCACTGTTGAGCTTGTTCAAATGTCAATAGAAAAAATATGTGGCTGACTTTTGAACATAGAAGAATGAGCTACATCAGGAATGACTCATGTGCTCTGTCAGCAAATGGAATATAATAAGCTCCCCTTAGGATAAAGTGTTTTTCAATTTCTGGAAACTCCAAGTGTGAAATCTTTTATATTTCTATTCAAGCTGGCTATGTATTTCTGGGTGATCTCCATGTACACCCATAACAGTTAAAACAATTATCATTGTATCATTCCTTGCAGGTATTAGTAGGTGGGCTTGAAATGCATTACAGTGAACAACAAACAACTGGAAGGTAAAGGGCAGATGGCCTTTTAGAGAAATCTCATAGAAATAGATATATTGTATAAATACTGTCAACTCAACCATTTGCTTACAATAAATGCCACTTTCATTGTTTTTAACTTGTACAGCCCTTTGGTGCCACTGAATTTCACCAAAAAAGTAAGTAGGCAAGACCTTTTAAGTGTGACATGTGACATTTAATCAGTTTTCATTGTCATAGAAGTGACAGATTTGTTCATCATAATACATGTAAAACATATGCAGAGAACTTTCAGGGCCACAGTATTTTTAGTGAATTTTAATCCATGACTCCAAAATATTAAGATATTTTCAGTCCCCCATTTTAGTTGTCTCCCCATTTTATGCTGTATTTACATTGTTTGTGACTGTACATCTTATGTAGTATTTGAGATGCTCATGAGACTCTGGAGATTCCCTGCGTCATATTACATACCAGCACTGTAGTATCTATTGGCACTGGTCCAGAACAACATTATGGCACAGCCCTCAAGACAGACTTCACCATAAAATAACCGGGACAGAACATATGGAGGACCCCAGTTTCCCCAATCTGAACTCTGAAATTAAAATCCATTTAGAGGTGGTGACGCTTCTCTGTGTTGAATGTTCTTGTTACTGTCATTTGCTTAAAAACGCGCTATATAACTTTTCTGGTGGAGGGTCCACTCCACAACCTGCTTGTTATTTCTTTCCCCAGATTTGAATGTTCCACAGTATAGCATTAAACATATCTGTCTTGTTGTCTACTTTTTCAAAAACTGAATTTGGACAATGTGAGAATGCAGGGTACAAGGCAAGTACCAAAGTCAGTTGTGTGTTCAGGCTGGCCGGCTGTACTGTCCTAGTCACTCTAAAAATAACTTTGTAGCCAGTCCATGTAAGTTCTCTGAGGACTTCCAATAGCTATTGTCTGAAATAATTGTGTTGAAGCAGTTTTGACAGGTAATGCTTGACGAGACTGAAGTTCACATTACGCTCTTTAGCCTTGGGTCTTGCCTCAGACAGCTGCCCTATAAAAGAGCAGTGATCTTGACCTTGTGTGAGAATGGCCTGTCGTTTCACTCTCCTCTTCAAAATGTGATGCAAATTCACAGAGAGTATATTTAGCCTGTATTCCATCAGCCTGTTATTCCCTGATGCATTCCCAGTGGCTAAATGGGAATGTGGACCAGCTCTCATTCACACATGGACATTTAGCTTTGCCGCTGGCTTTTGTCTCATTATGGAACATGTCTGTAGTAGATGACCCTGAGGATGACAAGGTAAAATCAATGGCTTAAGTTTACTTCTTTCTGCCTGTTTCCACAGCGTGTGTGTCTGGATGGACCCTGTCATGGGATAACCATGTTTTGTCTTCATGACAACTATGTCACTCAGCCCTCTCTGCAGTGACCCCTGCACAGCAAGGGATGCTGGGAAATAACAAGCCCTTTTATCCCAGTCAGGATGGCAAAGATGGGGAGGATGAGGAGGAGGAAGAGGAGTTGGCTGGAGAGAAGAGCGAGGAAGGTGGCTGTGACCCGGAGGATGGAGGGCTAAAGGACGACAGGGATATGCTGAAAGGAAGGTCTTGGGACCTTAAAGGTGGCGAGGTGACCAAACCGGCCGCCATAGTGGTTGGTAGACAGAGAGCTGACCGAGCACAGAGGCCTGGTAACCAGGGAAACCGAGGTTACACATCCAGTCAGTTCCCTCATCTGCCAACCAATAAGCATCTACCAAATGTTTTCAACCAACACCACTCTGGGCTAAATGCTGTGCAGAAGAGGAGGGCCCTAATGGAACGCAGCATGACCTCAGTGGCCCCCACAGAGGAGTCCTACCCCACCATGATGGTGTTTCGGATTGGCATCCCGGACATCAAACAAACAGTAGGTGCATGTTGCCATACAGACACACACAAAATTAAAGCCTGTCTTAATTTCACAGATTTATAATTCAAAAGCTTAAACTAGAAGTGAAGCTTCATAACAAAGTCAGACTTTTACAAGTAAAGTCCCCCTGTTAATACAGCTTCAAGATTTTTATATTTGAAAATTTTAACATCTACCATATTAAATAATACATATTTTCTAAAATGTTTTTATGGATTATTACACCACAGGCTAAACCAAACTTTTGCCCCTATCTTAATTACTTAACAACCACTTAGTATTCAAGCAAAAACTGAAAATACCTTTCTGCATTTCAGTTACTACTTAAGGGACTTCTACAAGCCCCAGCAGTCATCCTATAAGTTGTAATCTTTCTAAAAGGGAGATGAGGATAAAAATACAGTTTGACTAGTGTTGGGTGCAAACAGACTTGGTAACACTCTAATATTGAGCTGTGGGTCATGTGAGTATTGCTAGTTTACAAAACCAATTCACACTGTTTGCTGAAGTGGGAGTGTCTGTCCCCAGTCTTCTTCAGACCTGAGGTCTTTGTATATTCAGGTGTGAATGTGTTCCCTAGTGTAAGCCCTCCTCCATAGTTTTTCCCATTTACAACTCCCTGAACATGCCAACTGTTCTACATGTCAGCTAATCTGCCCTCAATATAACAGTAATTGCTAATTATCTAATAGCTTTTTAATGAGTTCGGGGACAGGCGCGAAGAAGGAAGGAAATATGTGCAAGAAATTGTACTCCTGTATACATCATTTTCTGCTCTGAACACTGCAGAGGAATAATCTGAGATATAAGGAGGTTAAAGTGAGCGGGGTGTGGGTTTAGGGATGGGATGTACAAGCAAAAAGCAAGATGTATGCATCTGCAAAAGCCTGTAGTGCAATGTAAATGAGCAGACATGCACCTCTGTAAATCCAGATATAATGAAGTATACAGTACAGTCAGCCAGGTCTATATATATCTACTAGTGGGTTAGTTGTGCATTAGAAAGCCTTACAACACAAGTACGCCCTGATCATGTGGTGTACCTCCCAGGGACCACTAAGACATCACTAAGGCAACGGCTGCCTCCTCTAATGAACTGGTTGCCATGCCAATACAGTCGGCTACACAATCAAATAGTGCATCCTATAGGGAGGTAGTGGGGAGAGGGGTGGGGTGCACAGGGGGTACAGTAGTGTGCTGAGCTCTGCAATTTTACTCACAGGTTGCTGAAACAGAACAATAGCTCTGGAAATATGAACATTTCATTCAGAGCTTTTGTCCTGCAGAGTTACATTTTAGAAAGGAAAACACAAAAAATGACTGTCTTTATGTACAGTTTGGACAAATTACTGTGAATTACATCTATTGTACAGCTGGAAAGAAAATAAGGGCATTATTCATAAAGACATCAAAGAAAATCAGCAAAGGGAAATATTTATCCCAGCATACACATTGTAGTTCTGCTTCCCACAGCTCCAGTGTGAGCTGTGAGGAAAGCTCGCAATCTCAACAACTCAAGTAATTTCATCTTGACGAAAGTGTCATGTGATTAATTATTTACAGATAGTGCATTTATATTCTGCTCACCATTTTGTCCTCATGCACTCACCACCATATAGGCATAAATTAAACACTAAAGCTTAAGTTTTTGTTAATAGACTTACTGCTCAAAAATAGTCTCACTATGCAAACTCCAGTAACAATTGAAACTAATTATGTTGCCATAAATAATTTGAAGTGAACAAGGCATTATTTATAATATGATATTGTTAACAATCCTAATAGTTTCACATCTGATTTTTTGCAAAAGAGAAACAACACTATTCATAATTGTGCTCATTTCTGTCATTTTACCCGTCATGATTCATGTTTGGGTAAAAAAAACATCTACATTTTCAAAAAGAAAGAAATATAGTGAGCCTAGTTGGTGTTGATGACACTACACATAAACATGATCTTATATCTGTGATGCCAGAGGTGTCTCCAGTTTGACCAGGACTGCACTGTGTGGAACGCCAAACAGCAGATCATCTGCTCCCTCAGCGAGTCTCTGTGGGATGTCTACAACTATGGCCTGTTCCAGCCAGCTGGAGAGGGGCGGGATGCACGCTTTCTGGAGGAGGAGCGTGCCCTCAGCCACTATTCCCAGACCTTCGAGAAGGGGGTGCCCTACCTTGAGGTATGGTACTGTAGTTTACATATTCGCAAGTTCAATCAATGGTTGGTACTGGTTAAAGTGTGCTTATCAGTGTGGATTCATCAGGTGACATTCTCAAGTGGGAAGATTATAGTCCTATATATATAATATAATAATATAGTCCTGGTTTAAAATCTAGTTCATATTTGATTTAGTCTTAGTTGGACAAAGCTTTATTTGGTACTAGTTTATTTAAATTGGTACTAAAACTATTGTGGTATCATACTTAATAAAAAATTTTATGGAGGAAAATGTATTGTAGTTATATGGTACTAAGATTCCAAAGTTGCTATAAAATAATTACTGGACTAAAATGTTTGTTGACTAAGTTTTGTCAGATATTATTTATACATTATCCAAATAAATGCTTCCAGTATACTGCCACTTTAAAATAATATAGAGCTAACCCAGTTCAGATGCAAGTTTAGAGAAGAACAGATTAGGTGCTGATTCTGTGGTAGAGTTGTGGGACAGTGTCCTCTGGTGGATAAACTGTGTAAGTTCATGTTAGAGGGTGGGGCAGAAAGAGGACCCCTCTGAGATCCTGGCTGTGGACCAGATAGTTTACATTCTTGACTCTGCTCCAGTGGAGGATATGCCTCTCCGTGAAGAGGCCTTGTAAAGTGTAGCAACCATGAAGCCACATCTGTCTCACATCAAATGTATTTATAACATTGCATCAGGTTTCATTTGGCATTTTCTGGAGTGTCTGCCAAAACCCCACAATCTCCTATAGTCTTTACACACTATATGTGAAGTCATATTTGTCCTGTTGACACTAAATAGGCACATCTGAAGTGTATTAACCCCTAGACCCATTTATACTCCAATTATCCTGTGTAATGTAAGCCTGCAATTGAATACTCTTTCTTTTGTAATAGTGGTTGCAATGAACTCCACCATTACAACTAACAACCAAGTACTATAACTACTACATATATAATATTTTTATTTGTACATAAATAAGAAATATTAGACTTTTGACATAAAGACATCCCATAGGTAGGGATTTGATGCTAGACTTTTAATTGTGCAAATATATAAGTTAAAATCAAGCTTTTCCCCAAAGCAGAGAAAGTGTGGCTTAATAACTGAGAGAACAAAGTGGTGGAGCTGTTCCAGTGATAATGAGTGGGAGACTAAATCTGTGCAAACACTCAAAGACTTTACTTTTCTGAATAATCATCCCTTTAGCCACGATGCAAACACTCTATGTGCTGGGGGGAAATGTTTGTACCATATTCAGTTTAATTTCAAATCACTGCTGTGCTGTTGCAGTTTAAAATTAATAGGGTTTATTTCCTTAGCAGAGGCATTAAAGCATATTGAAAGTCATAGTATTCAGCTGTACACAGGTCTGATGAGACTCACATTAATTTTTTTCCCATTCTTTTCCCTTCTCAGTTTCGGTACAAAACCAGAGTGTACAAACAGACCAATCTGGATGAAAAAGCTCTCGCCAAGCTCTCCACAAAGGTATCTCTTCTTTAATGAATTCTACTGAATTGTTGGGAAAACAAATACATTAATTTAATTAATAATTACATTTAATTTGCTTATTTTTCTATTAGGCAAGTCTCAAGAAATTTCTTGATTACATTCAAACTGGAGCAGTGGAGAAACTAGCTAAAGTCCTTGAAAAAGGACTTGACCCAAATTTTCATGATCCTGACAGTGGAGGTAAGGTCATGAGCTGTATATGTAAGCTTTTTATAAGACAATATTGGAATAAGCTGAGTCATTTGGTGTTTTGGTGCAAAGGACATATATGAGCATGGATAATGCTATAATCATTTACTTAATTTAACTGTAGAGACGCCCCTCTCTGTGGCCATGCAGAGTGGTCTGTCTGTGGAGGGGGTAAGGGTGCTGCTGCAGGGGGGTGCACATCTAGACTTTAGGACCAGAGATGGGCTGACTCCGGTGCACAGGGCGGTCAGAGCTCACAATCACATGGGACTCCTGGTAGGCAGTAACATGAATCCAGACTACAATGCAATATACCAAAATATTGGTTTTGGTCCCATTAATAAAACAATGTGCATTAATTGTTTGTAGGCTCTCCTGTCACTGGGCGCCTCTCCGGACTACAAGGACCGCTGTGGCCTGACCCCGCTGTACCATACTGTGCTGACAGGGGGCGACACCTCTTGCTGCGAGACCCTACTTTATTACAGGGCAAAACTGGGCACAAGGGATGAGAACGGATGGGACGAATCTCACCAGGTACCAACAAACAACTCTGCAACTTCTCGTCAAAAGAATCCATCATCTTTCCTGTCTCATTTTTCATTCATCTGCCCAACTGTGTATGTTTTTGAGCAAGGCACCTCAATTCCCAACTCTTATCTCTGTCTGGCACTATAGAAGACTACATTACAGAACAGAGATTTAGCCACTGGAACTCTCACCCTTTCACTCAACCATTCTCTCTCTCCATAGCACAGGGATGAAGAGGAGTTTGGAATGGAAGAAATACATAAGGTACCCTTCATCCCTCCATTCCCATATTCCTGCCTAATATAACAGTTGAGAAAGACTCACTTTAACCACATATAGAGTCTCTTTGTGGTTGCATTGCCTCCCCAACAGTGCGTACATGATGATTAAGCCGTGAGCCGGTGGTTGTCATGGAGTTTTATTTTGGTGTGACTGCGCGCTGTGTGTCTGTATCTTTACTTAGTTCATGTCTTGTGATATTTCCATCCCTGCAGCAAAATATGAAGGAAACCTCACCAGGTTGTTGTTTTTGTGTTCAAAGTGTTTCACCATGGTGCAGAGAAACCAACCATGACCCTCACTCTGACTTTGTGGGCCTAATGTTATGTGCTATATGGATTTGTCCAGTCTTTTATGATGCTATGCAATCAGATATGTACTCAAGATTTATAGTGTTATCAAGTGGTACATTCACAGTGACATGAAAACTGGCACAGATGAGATTTCGGTGTTTTATAACTTATTTTGTAATTAGTGTAATCATGTAAAAGTCACAACTGATATATAAGTGACAACAATGAAAACAAAATTGTGTCAACATCTGTTATTTTGAAGGTGAAGCTCTACTACGGTACAAGGCAGTAAGTTTAATGTTTAGGAATTACATTTAGTGACAACAAAATCATATAATATATCATAATAATAACAACCATCAGAGTTCCTTTTGTATTTTATTTTGTCAGCAAAATCTTGATTTATGTTACCAGTACAACAGTTCTTCTCAAGATTTCCACAATCCGGACTCCTGCATGTATTGGTCAGATAAAATGAATGAAAGGATATTGTTTGTTGTTGTGAGTAGAGCTCACCTCAATTCCTTTGTGGTTAGAATACAATAACAATGTTTATTTATTTAAGAAATTTGTAATTGTGACAAATGGCATTATAATCTGCTCTGTGCTGCTTCCTGTGTGATCTAACCCTAATCATATTGTTTTGATGTTGTGGAAGGCTTGTCAGAATGGCTTTGCCCAGCACTTGGAGCATCTGCTGTTTTATGGGGCAGATACCACTTCTCAAAATGCCTCAGGGAACACAGCTCTTCACATCTCAGCCCTCTACAATAAGGCGAGTATGAAAAACAACTGCTATAATATAATAAACCAGCAACAATAATCATTATTATTACAGATTTTTTATGTTGCAAAATCTGTCTCTGTTTCTGTGGGGCTTGTAGGAGAGCTGTGTGCGTGTTCTTCTGTACAGGGGAGCAAATAGGGATGCCAAAAATAAGCATGGACACACACCTTTTCAGGTAAAATTGTAAGAGTTAAGACAGAAATTCATGATATTGAAGTAGATTATAAAGTTTTGTTTTCCAGTTGGCAGTTATGTCTGGACACTTTGAACTCGGGGAACTCATCAAAAACCATAAGGATACAGATGTAGGTATGTGTTAGTAAAATGCAGTAAGTAATTTATGGTTGATTTGGTCAGCAGAGATTTTTTATAATAATATTACAGTGTTTAATTGTTTGTAACATTTAGAACGCAGCTTCACATTACATTATTTCCCATTGTTACATAAAGTTCAAAGGTTGGACTCTTGTCTGGTTTCTGTGTACTGAACAGTTCCTCTTTTTTTCTTAGTGCCATTTCTGGAGTCACCTAAGTATGTTCCCAAACGCAGAGAGAGCTCCCACACCCTCTCTCTGCCAGGACTACACAACCACCCCCTACTGCGAGCCAACAGTGACAACACTATGACCCAGCCAGACCCTTCACACCCATCAAACAAGCCCCCCAACAATCCCACACCTGCACAGGTATAAGATCTCAGGTGATAGTCCTGTATTTTCACTGTAACACATCTTTCACATGTTTAGAGTGTGTTTTGTTGTTGGAAAAGGGTCAGCGCAGAGCCTCAGTGAGCATGAGGAGCTCCAGCAGTCCTAGGACCAGACACAGGTCTCCGTCCCGAGGGAGAGGGGGACAGAGTGATACAGAGGAGAGGCACAGACAGCCACGAGGGAGACAGGGGTAAACCACAAGTGACGAACTGGACAATAACTCTTTCACTCTTTAACATTTCCTTTCATTTTTGTCTGTGTCACATTAGACTGTATCATTTTTTTGCCAAAACATGGACAGGTGTGAATAACCCCAGAAATCAGGTTACTCACATCAGATGTTGAATAATATGAAATTTTCAGATTTCAGAAATTAACATTTTGATGTGCATGTAAACTTAGCCACTTTTTCAAACTTACAGAATGAAAACCAAAAGCTAAAACATGCGTTATTATTTTGTGCTGCCAATTACTTCATGTTTACAGTACAATCAGCTAATGTTCTTTATGCAAAATGGTGCCAGAGTAACAGGCCCAACATAACCAAATGTTAGCAAACATACCAGATGTTAAACTTATTATTTTACCAATCATTGCTAATGCTTTCACTATAAAAAAGTCTTAACAGATTTATTTATAACAGTTTACTTTTTGTGCAGTGCGCCATCAGCAGGCAGCGGGGGAGGTCAGGTGAAGCGTATGTACAGCGCAGTACCAGGGCGTGTGTATGTGGCCACCAAATCCTACTCTGCCAGTGGAGAGCGGGAGCTGTCGGTCAGCAAAGGAGACAAAGTTAAAGGTGATCATGATCAATATTTTAAACCTAATACATACATAATTTTCACTATCTTGTCTAAATATCAAAACCTGCCCTACTCTTGTCTGTACTTCTGCTGTAGTGTTGAGCGTAGGTGAGGGCGGGTTCTGGGAGGGCACTGTGAAAGGTCGTACCGGATGGTTTCCCTCGGATTGCGTGGAGGAAGTGGCAGCTCTCGGCAAGGACAATCGATCAGGTGAGTCTCAGCCGCAGGAAGTTTCAGTGGTAATGTAAACCACTGTTTATCTGTTAAGTTTTAGTTTACATTTTACAAGCAAACAAAGTAGCTGTATGAACAGTATAAAAGCCAGACTAGCTGCTTTGGAAAACAAGTGTTAGTTAGTTATATAGTTTATTTATCTGATTTTTGGACTTCTACATTTTTACAATTTTCAAGACAAAAACTATACAAGTAAAAAAAAGTCTTACTCCAAGTGATGAAAATAATTCTAAATTAATGTATTAAATAATGTGCTGTACTGTACTTATGTGAAAGTTATTATGTTAATGGTCCAATCAGAGTACAGCATTCTTAATACTTGGAATAATTTAACACTGAGTTGCATTATATTATAGTGTAAAAATGCAGTGTAGGATGAAAACAGCTTTATGTTTATTATGCATTTATTTATCACTAACTCGAGGAGGATTTCACTTGCACGCAGAGCAAGAGCAGTGTTTTCTTTTTGTTCTCACATATACTGTACAGTCTGTACCCTAAATGGTATTGTACTGGAATGTAAAATTGATTTTTGAGTAACTTCATTCTAAATACCACAAAATGAAAAAATAGATGTATTGGAATGCTGAATATTTTCCGTACATGTATATAATTACTTCTGAACACTGCTCCATGGAAAGATGGTTTTGCTTGAAACATTAACAAAATGTAACAAACAATTAAACAAAACTATAATCCTAACAAATTGCATAAATTGAAGGTACTCAACTCAAAATTCTGTTTTTGTAAACCTTTTGTCTAGCTCATAGGTCAAATTAAACAACTATTTAAAAAGATATTAGACATTGCATGTGAATATGATTCACTGTGCCCATAGCTGGATTGCACATACAGTCCATGACAGTGGGAACTGTGAGTAATAGGCTACGTTCTCCCTGAGGCTGGATGTCTCCTTTAAGTCACTGTAGCACCAGACACAGTCATGTTAACAGGAGCAGCTGACAGGAGCACTTTAACTTTCCTCTTCACAGATCAGTGAGCCATACATTAAGCCATGTGTTGTAGCCGCCTAGAAACACAGAGTAAATACTGCATATTTGATTAGTGTGATATAAAAAGACCTGAGCAGAAAGGCACTGACACATGACTGTGTATTTGCAGAGACACGCAGTGAGAAAGCAAAGAGGAAGCTCTTCCGTAACGTCACTGTGGGAGCTTATGATGGCACTGATGGGCCCAGGTAAAAAACATCCAGTTACTATGTCCCCAATTTAAACTTGCGGCGAAAGCTAAAAACACTAACCATTTCCCAGTTTATCATTACACATTTTGTACAGAAAACACAACTCAAGTATAACATACAATGATACAATACTCAATACTACAACACCATACTAAATGTAAATAGGCAAATAACTACATTTTAAAAATCACAATAATTAAGGTTAATTAAGTCAGATGTCTTTCATGTGACTGCCATTGTATTCAGCCAACGCTTTGTGGACAGATTACAAACCTTAGCTAAAGTCATCAATAAATTTGACAAAAACCTTAAGCATGAGCAGATGTAGTTGACTTAACAGCTATTGACGTCATTAGAAATCAAGATACTCTCTGAGCAGAGATATTTAATTAGATAGTTTACACAGTTTAGATGGGATTGCTGCAATCATTGCCAGAACAATTATCACAGATACATACCTGAGCCAAGGAAAACACAATAAATGGCCAAAGTTGTCACATCATCATTCATTCAGTGTGTAACAACAATATTGAGTAACACATGGAAACACTCTTTTTGCAAAACTGCAATCTGTTATTTAAACGAGTGCACTAGACAATGTGGCCTGGGACGCTGAAGGATTTTCATGTGCTGAGGTGCACTAAAATCTGATGTGGTCATCAAGGACACGGTCATGAACTTAGGCGGTGTCCACTTCAGATAGCATAATGAAAAACAAGTCGTGACATAGGACAGCTAAGATCAACAGTGCAATATACTCCAAACCAGATGTGGATAAAACTATGCATATAATCTCTCACCAAAAGCATGCTGGGCTACAGCCCTTTACAACTTGTACAAGGCTAATAAAGGCTGGATTAAACTGGAGTGGGTGCAGGGAGAATATATTTGTAGCTGTGATTTGTCACATGAGTGTAGGCAGCTGCTAGTTTATTATTATAATGGGAACCTGCGAGTCCAGTCAAGGTGATTGAAATAGTTGACACACTGTTGTTTGGCAACAGGCGGGAGGCGCTCTATCACAGTGGGCATGTGTGTTTGACCCCTGTACCTCCATACTGCATGTACCATGGGGAATGAAGTTTTGTTTTCTGACTTTAGATACACAGTGAAAGCCACAAGACATCAAAACGTATTGAGTTTGTTATTATGTTGCTAAGTCGTGTTTTTCTCCATTTCATATGCATTACGCAAAAACCCAGCTGCCAACAATCCTCGAAATATGATGATCCTATTATAAACAATATTACAGAGCTCATACAGAGAACAGATAATGGGAAAAGTGTAGGGACAGTCAAATGTTAAAGCTATTTGGGGTAACACTACACCATGTTATCACTCACTCGCAATTCAGTGGAACAGATGCATGCGACATAATGTGTTTCCCATTTACATCTACCAAAAGTGAAAGTAACATTTTTACAATTTTGGCTCATGAAAAAGGAGAAAACTCTAGTCACAAGGGGTCAGTAAAAGTACGACTGACTGATATTTATGGCAAATGTTTTCCCTGGGATCCCTGGGTAACGCTTTATAATAACTACCTTTTAATAGCCTTAATAAAGCATGGACATGAACTTAATTCATAGTGAACACATTTTTATTTAAAATGATTAAGGCTTAGTAACTAATACCCTAACTCCTAACCCTACTCCTTTAGGTCCTAAGACTGAAACATTCATAATAAACTATTTGTTCATTATGGAGTAAGTTTTGTTCAAGCTTTGTTAAGGTGTAGTTATAAGTGGTACAGATTCCTAGTAGCACCTGAGCTCAAAGATCTTCAATTTAATTTCAGGTTAGATCATTGTCATTGCAGCATAACTGCATGGTTCTCCTATAGATTTTATAATATCTTTCAATGTATTGCATGGCATACTTGGCAATTACAATCTGAAGCCTCATACTGTAACTTTATATGCCCATATTGCCATTTATCCTTGTTGCATCTGTCTGTGTCTCTTAGTAAGACACAGTTGATATATCTGATGAGTCATGACTACAGCACAAACTCCAGTTAGTTCCTTGGGCTAACATAGATGATTTGCCAGCCTCTCCTCAAGGTTTCATAGTTTCCTATACGTCATACATTTGTCATTCAGAAAGCACAGCCCTTTAACTCACACTGGCTTGTTTTGTAAATGAATGCAGTGGCAGCCCGTGGGTCCTGATACATATGTGGAGGGGGGTGGTAATTGCAGCCACATGGTGAAGTGAAGTGGTGCTCCATTACACTGTGATCCGGACCATGTTTCCCAGCTCTGTGGCGCTGCGCACAGGAGAATGTCAATGACTGTTGTAGAGCTGTGTTTGCTCGAGGGGTGCTGACAGCTCCAGGAACAGGGTCCTACAGGCAAATTTAGTGCACCATAAAAACAGTCATTTACAGATTTGCATGTTAAGTTTAGGCATTCTTTCTTATATTTCGCTAACATTTCACTAACAACTGAAACTGATTGGCCTTGGCCTTAGAGTTACAGTTAGCACTGCTTTTACAGATTTTGAACTGTGGTTGGAAACTACATGAAAATAGCCCAATCCATTATGGGAATTATTGGGGCAGCAGTGCCATGACTTAGTGGTGAACGTTTGCCCACCAACCCAGAGGTCAGTGGTTCTATCCCAGCTCTTACTAGGGTATTGTGTTGTTGTGTCTGTGGGCAAGACAATTCACCCATTGAATGTGGCTGTTGGCGGATTTAGGGGCGTTTCTCGTTTATCACCATCAAGAATATGGAGTGAAGCCATATTGACTTTTGTCTTTGGGACTGTTGTTAAGCTTGTAATGAGCAATAAAAATGTAACAAAATTCAGATATAATTATTTTTCTCTACCCTTATCCGAGAGTGTGACATTACATCATATATGTAATTGGTAATGCCGGTGTTCAACATTGCAACATTCTGCACTTTTTTTAAATAACTGGAACATGGCAGTTTACTATAAAGGCCACTTAATTCATATTTTGAAGTGGAATTTCCCTTGTTGTGGACTATTTATTTGAGGTTTCCTGCTATATATACAATAATAAAAATTTCTATTATCATAGTATTTTTTATGTGAAATTGAATATGATCTGCGAACATACAGTGCATGTCCCCATCTCTCCTTTTGCTGCTCACCCATCCCCCCACTGCATTCCCACCCCGCACCTTGCTCTCTCCATTTCCCCATGTCCCCCCCGTGTCGCCATAACCACTGGGAATCGTCCTCTTTAGCTCCACATTGTCTTCTCCTGTCTCTCTGTCTCTCTCTCTCTCCCTGGTGTGAGGCTGAGCTGTAGCAGGATAGCGCGAGCGAGCAAGGAGGGGGGAGGTGGTGCGGCGCTGGAGTGAGAGCGCGCTGTGGAGAGAGAGAGGAGAAAAGGGGGGGCTCGCGGCAATGGGGGGATGCGGAGAGCGAGATTTCTCTCTCTCCCTCTCTTCTTCGTGGCCGTCACTGGGCCCCAGAAACAGGAGCGTGTGGTACATTTACAGGTAGCGGGCTGTTTCCTCATTCATTGGCTGGCTATGGATGTGAGGAGAGGACAATGGAGAGAGGGGAGAGGTAGATGTTGCTACTGACAGGCCGTGCCTTTTCAAAGACAGTCTAATAAGCTATGTGTTGTGTGTCTGTGCGTGTACGAGGATGCCTGGTCCTCTGTTCCCTCCCTGCATGTTTTATCAATGTGGCGACCATTGATGAGTGACTGCAGCATGTTTGTGTTTTTTGCGTGTCTTTTCTCCCTCTTGTGTGCATGTGTGTGTCTCTGTGTGTGTTAGTGAGCGCTCATATTGATGCGTTTCAGTCAGACAGTGTGGGTGTATTTCATTGTCTTTGAGTCATGATTTCTCTAAGCACATCATACTCATTCACCACTTCCCCGTTTAAAGTCTGCCTGTGCTTCCCACCAGTCCATGTCCACATTGATATTTTGTCATGAGCCGTTTTACCTGCACCGGGAGATAAAAGTCAATGATGGAGAGGGGGGTGGGGAAGTGTGTGTGTGGGGGGGGCGTGCAGTGTTGCCGGTGGTTGGGTTTGCGTGTGCGTCCATTGTGAAAAGAACATAGACATTTCACATATAAGCTGCATACGTCATAGTGCACGACTGCTGAGGGAGTGTCTCAGTATGAAACAGTATAGTAGGCTATACATATCTCTGCTGCTTGTCTTCATGTCCATAGTTGCCCATCCAGCGTATCACTGGTAGGGTCCTCAAACAGACGCTAAAAGCAGGTGAATGGTTGAAAATGCTTTTCTCTGGTAATTGTGTTGAGTGGAGAGGATGACTCAGGAGTGTACAGTAGTCCATTGCAGGCAGAACATCATGACCCACCTCCAGGAGAGGTAGACCCAGAGCCTACTGGCCCGCTGGAGCATCCACCCACTGCATGCTACTTTGATCCTCTGAGAAGGAAGGCATGATGTGAGGACAGGGTGAGAGAAAAGAGGAGTGAGGTGTGAGGAACAGATGGATGGAAGGCGGCCGTGCGTTGGCGAAACAGTTAACATTGATGGAGAACACATAAGGGACGGACCTCAGTAGGGGAAACTAGTGATCGTCTGCTGGGTGCTAAAGTTATGTCTTGGTGTTGAAGTCTGGGACTCCAGGCCTGTGGCTCACGACTCCACTGCACCTCCAGCATTCACATGTTGCTGCATTACTGCACAGAGCTAACTTCTATTGTTGAATTTTTGAACTACAAAATTTTCTTTCCATTGGCTTTTTATTGGACATAACTAATTGATATGATTTGCATATTAATTTGTTATATGTTTTACTGTGAATGTTATTCCTGGTTTTAATTCAGACATAAGGAGTGACCTTTTGTGTCGAGATTCATAATTATAATGTCCAAATCCAAATTCCCGCAAAGCAACTATTAGCCTAGCATTTAATGTGCAGATGCCTTTGTTTTTCTCAGAGATGGAATGTACAGCTCCACAGTCCATCTCTTGAGTGTGGGAGGCATTTAACTTGCTGCTAAATAGAGTGTTTATGCATATTATGAAGCAACCCGCCTGAAGTTCCAAATAAAAAAAAAGATTAACAATGGAAATTACTTCCTGTAATGCCCGTTGCTAGGTCCATTGTTTTGGCTGTAGATCTCCGTAACAAACAAGTCCAGTGCAGCTCTTTTATTATTTCTTGTTCCTTGGTTTTAGTTGTGAAGTCACTTGGAGTTAAACGGCTGAGTGCCAACTAATGCAGAAATGATCTGCCTCTAAAGAAATAGCTGCAATTCCTCTTACATCATCCATCTCTTGTTGAGCCGCAGGTTTCACTGGGAGAACAAGGGGGAATTGATATTGTTGGAAACGCTTGCCCAGAAATGATTCATGAGATGTGGCAGCGTGGAGTCCATTTGACCACCCGTGTGCAGTGTATTACAGAGAGCTTGGTCAAAAGTCCCAGACGTGGTAATATAATAATGGAATAATGGCAACACTACACTGCAAGTCTCATCCAGTCTGTCTCTTTCCAGGCTTCAGTATTGTGGATACAGATTCTTGTCTTAGTCTGCCTTATTAGATGGGTCACATATGAAAGTTCACACTATGGATGTCAAAATCTAATGCAATGTTTAGGTGCAAAAGTGTTCTCTTTTTTTTTGTGATTTCCGCATTTCTTTCCTGATCCAGTGCCTGTCTCTTCAAAATGCATTAAGTAAATAAATTAAATATTGCATGTCACCTCAGATAACTAACATCATCTCTTTGTATGTCATCCTCTGCCAACTGTCCTGTTTGCTGCAGTGAATATATTCTGTGAGGCAGTATATCTAAAATAGAAGCTTTTTTTACTTGGCTTTCTCTAAGTGACTACATCATTAAGGAGAAGACAGTGCTGCTACAGAAGAAAGACAATGAGGGGTTTGGCTTTGTGCTGCGAGGTGCCAAGGGTAAGCTTTGATCAAATTGTGCCCACATAACTTATGATAAGACATGCTATTTCCAGTAACACCCTTTAACCCGTTCAAATCCTGTTCATTCATTCCTGCAGCCCAGACTCCCATAGAGGAGTTTACCCCCACGCCAGCCTTCCCCGCGCTTCAGTACCTGGAATCTGTCGATGAGGGGGGCGTGGCCTGGAGGGCCGGCCTCAGGATGGGGGATTTCCTCATCGAGGTAAGGGCCATGCTCCATCTGTGGTTCCCATGGTACATTAGATTTAATCATCAGTTTTGTCTGTTTACTCAGCATTTGGTCCAGTCTTAGCACATTATGCAATGTTTCCAGTGCTTTAATGCAGGCCTATGTCAACAGAAAGAAAAGTTTTCCACTGACAAATTACGTTTTATCAAAAAAGTGTGGTTAGCTCTGATTGGTGATGCTATGTTTGAATTACACAGTGTACCGTTTGTTGATGGTAACACAATTAGAGATGCACTCTTATAATGCTCTAAAGACCTAGGGCACCAAACCCTCAGTGAGTGATAAATACAGATCTGTCGTCATGTGACTCTAAAAGTGATTTTGCGAGATTCAGAACAAAGCTACTGGAACATTCTTGATTGATACTGGCTTAGAAATTACAAGATTGTTATTAAAAGAAAAAAGTAAATAAATTGTATGAAGCTCTTCCTGCTTGTTTAAATACAAGTTAAGTTAAAGCATGATGTCTGAGGCTTAAAATTGCCATATTTGTTACATTTGTGTGTACACTTAAAGGCAAGTCTTTATTTAATCAAAGTATTATTTATTAAGAGTTTCTCAGTTCATTTTGTTCTTGATGAAAAGGGAAAAATGGTGCTGCGTAGGCTACACAGCCACTTAATATTGCGGTAATCAAAGAACCTTTTTGGTGCCACATCAGCAGAGCTTCTTTGTCCCTTTACTGGTGTTTTCTTAAATGTGCACCTCTCTTAAATTTAACCAAATGCTAATTTATTTGTTATATATTCAACCGGCAGTGAGTCATTTTTGTGGAAGCTTTTGTAATCGCTTAGGAATGGCAGGTTTTTAGTTTTAGTGCTGCTGAAGTTACTTCTGGATAGAGGGGGAATAAATATGTTCTGTAGCATGGAATCTTTACACTCTCACGGTTCATATTCATCTGTTCCTTGTGTGGTGGTCAGGTGAACGGGCAGAATGTGGTCAAGGTCGGCCACAGGCAGGTGGTCAACATGATCCGACAGGGGGGCAACAGCCTGATGGTGAAGGTCGTCATGGTGGCACGAAACCCAGAGCTCGAGGACACCACCAGGAAGAGAGGTACGACTCAGCTTTTCCCATAATGTGTCCCACTTCCTTTTCATGACGCAATACAAAGACTGATTGCTTGTATGTGTCTTTCTAAAAAGCCTGAGTGTTGTCATTGGTGACTGTGTGTTTATATGAATGTACTAAACATTACATTAAGACTGTATTTGGCTTGGTTCCCTTTTGGCAGCACCGCAGCAGACTAAGAGACTGACCCCTCCTGCCATCGCCCTGCGCTCCAAGTCCATGACATCAGAGCTGGAAGAGATGGGTAAGACAGCAAAGGACACTCTAAGAAGAACTACACTACAAATTTCTCTGATCTGGCCCAGATTTTAAAACTTATATCAGGTTATTCAACTTGTTTTTAGATTCATTATCTACTTGCTAGTTCTGAGACTGCTTCATTCTAGTCTAGAGGTAGTTTATATTAAGACAAAATTATCCTGCAGATAATTTCAGTACTTTTAAGTCATTTTCTGATAGATTTAAGTGTTCTTAAGTGATCTTAAATTTTGGCAAAGCTTTTTTGCAGTGTACAGTTATTCTCTGAGGGTGCACACTTACAGAACATAGTTACTATTTGGAAAATACATTTACTTGTGTTTTTTTATAAACATGTCTAATTAATCTTTTTTCTTGAATCCTTCCAACAACATGCTGTATGCTGCGTACAGTGGACAAAGGTGTGGATATGTCAGCATTGTGTTCCCTGGTTGTTTTTTATGTCCTTCATCCCAGTCCCTGTCCTCTCATCAGCACTCACGCCATCACATGTGCCACGTGACCAGTATAGTGTATGTATGTACTCCATCCTTTCATTTGCTTTAGAGTATATAAGGTTAGCATGGGCATTGCACTTTGAGTCACAAGTTTGATTTCTATTTTTCAAATAATGCATGCAACAGCTGCCTCTCCATGGAAAAAGAAAGCAGGTGAATATCAGCTCTTATCATTCCCCCCATCAGCCCACCAGCTTTAATTAAAACGACATCACTTGAAGCTTTTCCTCTTTTTGCAGAGTATGAACCATCCCAGGGCCCAGATAAGAAGAGGACAGTCTATCAGATGGCACTGAGTAAGAAAATCTAAAAGAGTCTGTTTTGAAAATTAAGGCCCAATACCAATTTTCTGTGTCTCACTGGCCCCTTTTACACATTTAAGCATTCAGTAGTGGTTCTCAGATTTTCACACGAAGAACCACCAACAAAATATTTGTTGCTATTGGAGTACCACCTGATCTAAACCAGCTTTAAATAGGGCTTAACGATTGCTCTAAATAAGTGCTATCTCAAAGGATTCAACTGACTCTAAATTCAGCAAATATTTAAACTGCAGAGGAACCCTAGGGCAGCGGTGCTCAAACTGTGGTACTTGTACTACTGGTGGTACTCAAGTGTCTTCAGATGGCACATGGATTCCTGTGCAGTTCAAATATTTGCTGAATTTAGTGAAAGCACAAGCTCACTGAAACAAAACATTGTGTAGTCATGTCAGCATGTACTGAAAAATAGTTAATAGAATGTAAATAGTTTAAGAAAGGTGTATTGGCATCTCATTCCTTAGAACTCTCTGTCCTATATTACGCAAATTTGACTCTTGTCAGCTGTAAGCCATGTTTTTGTGTTGTTAACTCATCAAAAACATACCTGGAGCTGTATTTTGTTTCATTCACGCATATTTGAGCATGCCTGCTTTATTAGTCCATCTACATTTCCAAAGCTCAAAAGTTCCAACTCATGATGTCATGTGGTGGTAGTTTTCAAGTTAAACCTTTTACCTTCTAATGGATCAGGTTTATATAGCGCTTTACTGGACAGTCAAAGATGCTTTACAGAGCATTCTTCTTTCACTCCACACTCGTTGGTGGTAAGCTATTGTAGCCACAGCTGTCCTGGCAGACTGATGGAAGCAAGGCTGTAAATCTGCACCATCGGCCCCTCCGACCACCACCATCACTCACGCACACACCACTTTCATACTAGACAATTTGTTCAGTAGAGACTGTAAATTCCAGGACTGAAATTTTCCAAATGATTCTAGTGAGGGTGTATGGAGTTTAAAAACATAGTGGGGCACTTTCTGTATTACCACATGACATCACATGGTGGAACATAATGTTTTCTGTTTGAGAGAAGAACACAGCCTAAATATTCAGGGTTTATGTGTTAAACATGTATGAATGAAACAAAACTCCAGGTATGTTTTTGATGAGGTAACAATATTCTAACATAGATCAGAAAATAAGGTAATATAGGCCCTTTAAGTGCCAAGTGGAAGTAATAAGGCAAGGAGTAAGAATAAGAAAAAGCTTAGGGCTTGTTGTGCTCTCTTGAGTCATGCTGACCTCCTTGTTCACTCTGTGTCTCAGATAAGCTGGACGAAATCTTGGCTGCTGCCCAACACACGATTACACCGGATAGCCAGGGACCGAGGGGTCATGGGGGCAAAAGGGACAGGGGCAAGAATATTGCTCCCAACACACCCAACGAGGTACACTCTTGACTTTTATTACCTAGAATCTAGACTAGAGTAATAGAACAATGTGATTCTAGCTGTGGAAATTAGGGCTGAAAAGGCCGATTAAACTGCCTAATCACTCCCAAATCTTTTGCTAACTCATTCCAGGTATTCTCCTTTCTGCTGTGGTCCACATAAATCCTTCTAATCCTAATAAAATGACTAGTTGTCTAATAAAAAAAATCGACGAAGACTGATTAATTGACTTAACAACTTAAAAGACTACAGCCTTAGTGGCAATGCTAAATATGCTTAAATGTGTTTAGGGCCTATACTGTATATTACAAAGAGAGAATAACTTTCTAATGCATTGAGATGTATTTCAGATTATTCATGATTTAGTGACTAATGCCGATGCTGAAAAAGCGACTTGATCTTTAGATTTTTTTAGCCACTGCCCTCACTGGTCTTTAGAGAGGATGATTGACAATGGCCCACTCACATCAGAACACTTGTTAAGTGTGAGTCAGGTAGTGTCCATTCATCTATACTCTCCTGCTGTCTAATGCAGAACAAATTATGCGAGCAGTTACATTTACACCTTTTTCATTTATATCAAATAGAAAATAGA
This sequence comes from Odontamblyopus rebecca, assembly GCA_030686955.1. Classification (NCBI taxonomy): domain Eukaryota; kingdom Metazoa; phylum Chordata; class Actinopteri; order Gobiiformes; family Gobiidae; genus Odontamblyopus; species Odontamblyopus rebecca. The sequence continues at coordinate 21,544,742 of CM060671.1, read as the reverse complement.
CAAAATAACACCACAAGCTACAAGTTAACAGGTTTTTGTAAGCATTTTTAAAAAGACATGTAAGCGTTTGATGGTGTCTAACGAATCCAGTGCCAGAATTCTAGAAGTTGTGCATATAAAGCATATGACTAATTTCTTGTTTTTATTTATTGTCTGTTCTTTTTCTATAGCCAATATATGATCAGCAGTCTTCAATGAGTATGATGCAGTCTGGACCTGGTTATGGTTATAACCAAGCTTACTACCAACCAGGACAGGGACCTCAACATGCAGTTATGATGCGACAAAAATCCATCGGTAGCTTCCACCATTTGAAAAATATATCTTGTTATTTTATTTGTAGTTATACTTGGCTTAACTGTTTTTATGTCTTCAGGTGCAATGGAGGAGGAGCGGGGATTTCTCCATCCACCCGCTATGAAGCTGTCCCGGAGCCTCTCAGTACCAGGGCCTGAGGAAATCCCACCACCCCCAAACACATCCGCCCCAGAGCCACCCCTATCTGCGGGCCCTTATACTGGTAGAGGCCCTGCCATGCCCATACCCCCTGTCTCCCAACCTCACTACCAACACCATCCCCAAGCAGGACATCCCACTCAAGCAAGCTGGGACAGAGCAGGATCAGGGGGCATGGTTCCCACCCTTCGTCGACAATCAGAAGGACTTGTCAGAGAGCAAGAAGCACCAAAAAGAGGTGGTGGGAAAATGGGCGGGCTGAGGCGAGGATATAGTAGTGCTACACCACCAACAAGTGCTAAGCCTAAACCGCAACCAGTGCCACAGCACCCACAAATGGGCAGCAGAGAACAACCTGGGGCAGCAGCAAGAGGCGGAGCCAGGAGAGGAGGGCGCGGTGCTCTGATGAAACAATCAAAAGTGGAGGATGGCATCCGACAGCATAGAGCTAAAGGTGGGGCTCCTAAAGAGAAGAGTTCTATCCCAATACCTACTATCATTGTAAAAGCTCCATCCACGAGCAGCAGTGGGCGCAGCAGTCAAGGGAGCAGCATGGAGGCAGAGCAGTCTCAGGATGCAGAAGAGCCCCCCTCTCCCTCTGCAGACAACTCAGCAGACAGTCCCAACAACAGCCTGCCTCAGCCGCTCACCACTTCACCCCAACCACCAACATCCACGTCAACACCTTCATCAACCGCTCCTACTGTTACACCCCAACAAAATGTGGAAAACCTAGACTACACATCTTCTTTTGGGACATCATATGGAGGCTTGGGGAGTGGTAGAGGGGGCGACGGGGTAGGAGCGCGCAAAGAACGGGAACGATTTCGAGACATGAGGAGAAAAAGTGCCTCTTTTTTCCTGTCGTCTGAGGAGGATATTCAAGGAGAGGCCGGTGGAGGTGATCTAGGTGGACAGTATGGGAACAGGATTCAGCCTTTACACGGTTCTCAAATGGATGTGCCTATGCCTCGATTAAGGCCCTCGAAGTCTATTGATGAGGGCATGTTTTCTGGAGATAACTATGTCAACTATTCCAGCAGTATGCCCCCTGCTTTTGGTTTACCGGAGTATTCCTCACCGATTCTCAGTCACGACGGCCAGCCCAAGTCAGCTCCCTTGATGTATGGCCATCAGCCTACTACTACATTTATCCATCCCCTAACTGGAAAAGTATTGGACCCTTCATCTCCACTTGGTCTTGCATTAGCAGCAAGAGAAAGGGCCTTGAAGGATGATCGTAGGACACGACGGGATGATAGATATTTTGGCCGTCAGATGTCTACAGTTGGATCATTTCCCACCCCTATTCAAACCCCAACTCCTTCACTTTTTGCAACCCCTACCCAATCAACATATACTTCTCCAGTTTCAATGCATCTAACTTCACCGACGGCCACAACCTCACCAGCGTCGCTCAGCCGGCCCCAGTCCCCGAGGATATTGCGTTTGGGCGGTGGAGAAAGGGTGGAGAGGGAGAAGGAGGGAGGATCACGAGAGGGTCTCAGAGTTCGCTTCTCAGAGGACAGAACCAGCCAGTATTCACCTCAGTATTATCCTAGCCCAAAGGAGAAAGAGGTGTACAACAACAGGCCTGTATCCATGGTGCAGCCACCCCCGCCCCCGAGTCAGCCAGCTCCATGCAGACCCTCATTTCTTCAATTTGACAGTTCTCACACGGGCTACATTCCTCAATACACTGTCCCTTCAGCCCCATCACATGAGAGTGCGGGTGGGGGAGTGGTAGGACAGTCCCAAGAAGGTCTAGGACTTATGGTTCTCCCTCCACCTGCTCCTTCAATAGATGCAGAAGATGAGTTTGTCTTTGCTGACCCATTACCCCCACCACTTCAATTTGCCAATGGTAAACATGAGAGGGGGATACCACATCATGTTCAAAATACCACTGGTGTACCTCATCCACCTCCTCCTGCCAAAAATACCTCTCAGACCACTTCACAAGGGGACTCAGCCACATCCAGTTTAACCTCATATGACAGCGAAGTGGCCAACCTCACACAGTCAGCCTTGTCACCGTCTTACCCTTCACCTCAGATATTTCCATCTACAACCACAGCTGCTACAAGCTCTGCTGCTCCAACATCAGTGCACAGGCCACAACCCATGTCCCAGTCCCTGCCTTATTATAGTAGCTCCAATGACCCATCTGTGAGTGAACAAAGCCTGCCTCCAGAGAGAGGTACTGCTGCCCTCACCACCACCATGACATACGCAACTACCACTATGACTGCAACTACAGCAGCCACTACTACTACAACCTCCCCTACAACCACTGAGTACAGCATGACAGGGCCCAAAGCTGGCATTGCCCCAGGAGGCAAAGCTGCTGACCACCCGCATCATCCCAACATAATTCATAAGAGTGGAGAGTGGCAGGATGCAGTGGTGGACTCTGGTATAGAGGAGCTAGACAGTCACAGCAGTAGTGACCATCATTTGGAGATGCTGGGTTTGTCTGGACTAAGGGGTGACAGAGGAGGGACAGCAGGAGAAACAGACAAGGTTTCTGAGAACCAAGATCTTTGCACAGCCTACTCAGGTGGGCAAACATTTGATGTAATCAGTGCTAAACTGGCGAATCCTGCATTTCCAAAGATGACTCATTACAAAGAAGGGGGAGGGAGGGGTCCATCAGTTGCGCTTCGGCGACAGAATAGTACCAATCCTGCTCCGTTGCAGCTGCACAGACAAGTCAATCCTGAAGATCCTAGGTTTGATGGAGTTTTCCCAGATGCAAGAGGAAAACAAGGCAGATCCAAAATGGAAGATGGCTTTAGTACAACTTTGGCAGCATGTTTAGAGAGGCCCATGGATACTCGGCAGGTGAGCTGGGTTGATCTGGAGGAGCATGAACAGGGAAGGATCCCAAGAGGGGCCATGGCCATGGATGGCCGTAGACTGCACTCACCTCTGTCTGGGGTGAAGGCTAACATCATCAATGAGCTCAGCTCCAAGCTGCAGCAGATGAGCGGAATGAAAAGCATGGATGACTGGAGTCAGTCTCCCAAGTCACCCACCATGAACAGGTTTGTATGGCTTTGTCACAAGATGACAGTTCCACATGCTATAATAGCTATTTTATTAGTAAAGTCTCAAAGGAGTCTGGTAAACTCCTCTGTGGTAAAAGCTGTAAATAACAAAAATATCTGTCATTACCCATTCATTTTTGTATGACAAAAGTTGCACTACAATATTCTATGCTTAGAGTTAGTTTGAACTTCTCTTACATATTTCCCTTTGAAACAATATAGTTTTATTTGTCTTTTTCAGATATTCTGCCGATTTCTCTGATGCCTTTCACAGTCCTCCGATCGTTCGCTCCACATCACCTTTACCAACTTCTTCACCACAGCACCGTCAGATTCTCGCCCCTAACCTGGCTGCCTCCCCCTCCGTCTCCCCCACGCCTCAAGTACCAGTGCAGCGGAACTGGACCCGCTCTCCATCCCCACAGATGCCCACATCCCCAGTCCACTCTCACCCTCCACATTCTCCAACATACTGTCCTTATCCCACATCACCAAAGCATCGCTCCAAAATGCGCAGGCAGACTTTTGATTTCCAGTGCAGCCCCACAAAGGAGATGCGGTCATCAGTTTCTCGCCGTCGGGCCCCTAGTCCTCTTATCTACAACACAGAACAGCAAAACCCTGCTCCACCTAGGCCCTCTTCACTCCCCATACTTCCCAGCACACCTGTTTACACTGGCCCCTTTGACTTCCCTGGCCCACTCACCCCACCCTCCCCCGGCCTCCCTCTTGGAGACCCCTACACCACCTCAACACCACCACTGTACTCACCATCAGGGATGCAGAGTCCCAACCCGCTGCTAGTTTCTCGCTCTTTATCTCCCACTCACTTTCTCTCTGGGGCATCTTCCCCTCTGCACCTGCCCCCCAGCCCATCATGCCTCAACTTTCCTCACCTCACCCCACCACCACCAGCCAAACCCTTTGCAGTGAAACCCCTGCCCTACTGGACCAAGTATGACGTAGCGGACTGGCTGACGTACCTGAACCTGGGTGAACACAGGGAACGTTTTATAGACAATGAGATTGATGGATCACATCTACCTTCGCTAACAAAGGATGACTTCTTGGACCTGGGGGTGACGAGAGTGGGCCACCGCATGAACATCGAGCGGGCACTAAAGAAGCTCACAGACAGGTGAGGGAGGATGGACTAACTTTGGGACAAACATCTTTAAAAATCACAAAGGAAGTACGGATGGTACAGGAAGGTCATCCACTTCCTAAAGACACCATCCCCTTTCTTTGTTTACCATAGTCATTTCTTTTTTCTTAGTCATATTTCCTATCCTTTATCTTATTCAACTTTAGATACTTTTTATTTTTGAATCTTTCCCATTCTTATGCATTGATTTAACCTCTCTCCCCAGGGTTCCCAGTTCTCCCATGCATGTCACTACTTCTCCCCAAGACACAGACTGAGGGGGAACCTTTAAGATGAATCAAAGGGAATTATTATTATGAACAGAGGCATACAAAGGATGTACCAGAGAAGAAAAGTGGACTTCAACAGGACAAAGGGCTGCTAATATGCCATACACCGATAATGCAGTCATATATTTTGAGATATGAAAATTGTGTCAAACGGAAGAAATACTTGGACACCATTTTGTGCTATCAAAACAAACTTATACATGCACTTCTATATTCACAACCACTAACAGATGGACTGTCACACCATCTGCTGTAAGAAAACTCTCATCAAAGTTCAAGAAAGAGTCAAAAAGTTGCTGCTCGAAATCCATCACTGACTTTCAACTTATTTGGCCACAAACTGTTGTGAAACAATGCGTTTTACACCAAACATCTGTTTTGTAGCTTTAAGCACATCTGAGATTCAAATGGCTGTAAGCAATGGATTCATGGTTAAAAATATGACAACAAAGATTCTGTTTGTAAATGGTGGCTAAAATGATAAAAGAATCATAGTATTATTCATTATACGCATATTGCCCAAATTAATGCTCCGGCTATTTATGTGCGTCTTTTGCCTTAGTATATCTATGTTCAATGGTATCCACAAGCCACTTGTTTGTACTGTGCAGATTGCAGTCTCTGGTCAGGGTATTTTTACAGTATATGTATAGAATTCACAAAGTCAGCATTAGAAAATAACCATAATTTCTACATACAATCATGAGAAAGCAAAATGAAAGAGGAATTATGTGCACATTATTTCAAGTGCAAGTTTGGCCATAGCACTGGCTGAGAAATCTCTGATGCCATAACATGGGGTGCTGTGAGCTCACAGCAGGTGCAGTGATCATAAAAGGGCTTTCTTCTGCTTCTTCTGTCTGACTGACTTCCTCACTCTCTGTGTCTGACGCTGTGTCTGCCTCGGTGGCCAAATGCTTTACTCAATTTACATTATTTGTAATGCCTTTTATGAAACATGTAAATGATGGTCCAAAAACATAATTTCCCTGAAAAATAATCCTTATACCTCACACTTTTGTCCGGAATAAATTCATCCTTTTTCTATATCCCAGTTTTGGAAGAGATATGTTCAAGAATTACAAGTTAACATTAGCTATTTATCACTGGCTTCAAATATGAGGCGAGAACCCATCATTTATAGATCTACAGTATATTTATTCATGCTGACAATTACAACATAAATATCATAGTATATTATAATTACTATATTAAGTACGTAAAACGTTTTAAGAATCTTTGTCTTCCATTGCGTGTGGACAAATTCTCTTAAGATACTCTTTTTGTTTATTTTTTGCTTTTTTTCCCAATGCTTTCTATACTGCTCGCACTGTGGTAATCCTGATGTATCCCATAATGCATCTCCCTCAACATGACTCTGAGTGAATGGACATTACCCTGGCACAATAGGACTGAGCAGTAGTGTAGAAAGCATTACAAATTATGATTTAGGTCTAGTGAAATGCATAATGAATGCAACTACAAACAATATGACCATAAGTATGCAGAGATTAAAGTATATAAATAAATGAATATATAAAGTTTTGTTTTATTAAAATACAGTATATATAACGATGAATATTATGATAGAGGTATAACTAAGGTGTTGAAATAAAAAGGTAAAATTATGTTTTCTGTCTCTCTTGTCCCTCATTCACTTTGAAAGACTTCTGAATTGAGCCGTTTGGCAGTCACTCCTCTTAGTCCTGAAGTGGTTGAACGATCCATTGTTTTTTCCAGAATTACTTTCCCATCAGGCTTTGCACACTAATGGGACAAAGGAGAGAAGATGAGATGGCTTAATCCAAAACAAGTGGTTTTTTCACTCACGCAGTAAACTAAAGAGGTGCCTGCAAGGCTCCAAAACAACTTGGACCAAGATGAATGCTGGTTGTTTGCTATGATGGTGGCCTATTTGAGCTCCATTATAATCTACTGTAAATATAAGGGCTTTGGTAGGTCCATGGTGCCCAGGTTTTTACCCTGGAGCACAGTCTGTTAGCGATTAGCAACATTACACATGTCAGAGGTTGTTTTTCTGAGTGAAGCCACCTCTGCCATTAAACCGTAGCACCATAGAAACACAGCCAAGTCTTAACGTAGCAATACTTTTGTATGTTTTTGCAAACTTTTAACAGTGAACAGTTTTTGACACTGTAAAAACACATTTCAGAAAATAAAATAGGCTAATGTATGAGGTAAGTATCATAGTGACTAAGGAAAATATGGGAGCCTACTTTGTGATGCAAGAAAGTCACTCACACTGGAATTTATTGTAATGTTTTTTTCTGTCTTGGCACCAAAATTAAGTGTTTTGTCTTATGTGTTAGAATATGCAATGCTAATTTGACTTACACTTGTATAGATATTTCTGGTTATACATTATAAGCATGACCTAGGCATTAGACTTAAAAAAATGAAGAAAGACTTAATTCATAATGAAAAAATAGTTTATTAAGAATGATTCAGGCTTTTTAATAAACTAAATAGATTTATTATTATTTGTTTGTTATGGTCTTTTTTGTGCTCTAAGGCTAGTTATGCTATTATTATAAAGTGTTACTCAATTTGTTTTTCTAATTATTCCATGGTTAAAGGAGTTTGAGCTATAAGACCATACAAGTAATTATGGTTTACACTAAAGTTTTAAAATGTGTTAAAAGTGTCTAAGTCTATGTAATTTGCACATTTTTTGACAATCTGCTAACTATTAGTTCTTGTTTTGAACACAGTATATACAACCTTGATCTGAAAGGAGAATGTCAATGTAAACCACATGTTGGTGCCAGAGGTGCATCACTGGCCTGGATGAATGTAGTGTTCCCTTGGCTTTTGTCCCAAAGAAAACACCACCCCAGCATGGAGGTAAACACACACTGTACACAGTACAATTACAATTCAGTGTTTCTGGGCCTGACCAGAGCTGGCAGGTCACAAAGGGAGCCCACATAGAGGACTAAATGTTGCACATAGCTTCATAGGACAGCCCCTGCAGTCTAACACACTGTCACTAATAAGCTCACATGACTTTGTGCCACAGTGATATGATTCTGTGAGCACTACCAGGTCAAAATGAAGGACCCCTGTCTCATTAGCACCATATTGAGACAGGCCGAGGGAGGGACGGGCAGAGAAGGGTAGGAGGGAGACTCTTCCAGCTGTTTTAATACTAGCAGAGTGAGGACAGTCAATGTAAAAGCATTGGTTAAACAACATGGACTTTGAATAAGGAAATCTGTGAGACTGTGGAGCAGAGCTACAACAGTAAGTTCCCTCCTCTTTTTAACTTTTCGCCCTAAAGCCAAATGACAGCAAAGAGATCAGCGGGCGTGTGTTTTTATTTCCACACCCACTTTTGAATCAACATAGTGCGAGTATAACTTTAAGGGCCAAGGGGGAGAAATTGGGTCAGTGAGAGAGGGAAGAGCTTGTGTTAGAGGAGGAGAGAGGCGCGGGGATGGGATAGGGGGAGATGGACTCACAAATGGAGTAGGAGACCCTCAGAGCGGCCCTACCAGTAACAAGTGAGCACTTGAGTAATCAGTGGTGATTCAGGGAGACATGTAAGTGCTGCTTTGTGCCTGGTGTGCCTACTCTGCTGCTGCTTTGTGTGCTGTGATCTTCCTCTTGGCGTGTGTACTGGACACTTTGACATGACAGAAGCCTGAGCTGCTCTTTCAGTGTTACCATGGGAAACAAAGTGTGTTAATCTATGAGGCACCAATAGAAAAGACTTTGACTGTAGTTAGCAGCAGCCTCTGTGCCATGCTCTGTCTATGATGAGGTGTGGTTAGTCACTTCATATTAGTCAGCCATGTGTCAGCACTCCCCAACAGGCCTGAATGTAGCTGCATTATCTGCTTGTTTGCTTGTCCTTCCTTTTGTTTGGTGTATCACTCTAAAAACACTACATTGCACTATTATATAGATTTCCAATAGAGCCCAATCCTTATAACACAGCTTGTATTAGTCAGAGCCTTGGTGAAAGATGACCTTTCGTCGCTGTTTATTTTGGGACGGCAACAGGAAGAATGCCGGAGCAGCTGCTCTATTCCTGCTGTCAGATCCCACCCTGTGAATTCCAGTCTGCCACTGGAGCACTCCCCTTACTCATGCACTCGGTATGAGGCTTAGACGTTGTTATGGTAATACGCTTAAACCAAACAAATGCACTTAAGAGTCAGGTGCCAATGACTTCTTCTCAAATACCACTGTCACATCCCACCAACAGCACATTTTGCAGTTAAGATGTCCAACCTGCGGCATGATAATCACTTCTTTTTGCCAATAAAAGCTGCTTCCTCTGTGTGTTGTGTGCATCTAAACCAGTCTAACTACTCTGCTGAGTGACAACAGCTCTCTTTGCCTCTGCATGACAGACATCTTTCAACAATGGCCAGCCTCCCCAAGGAGCCTCCAGAGGACCCCAAGAAACTAAGCTTTTGGATGGTGAGAAATACACTTTACATAAAATCTAAAATAAGATCTTAAATCTTAACAACTTCTTGCTTTTTCAGCCAGGAAATTATGTTCGGACAGTGCACAGAACTGACCAGTCCTTCCAGGCCTCTAATGATCTAGTGGCCTGCTTTCTTGAAAGAGCTAAAGTGGAGAGACAGTATGCACAGCAGCTGAGCCAGTGGAGCACCAAGTGGAAGACAATAGTAGACTCTAGTAAGTGATTCAGCTGTTCAGTGCTTTGTTCAAATAGAAAAGGTATGAAACTGAACTGTTTGGAACTGACAGCAACTATCAGTCTCTCTTCATGTCCCTCTTAATTATTACAAGGCCATGGAATTAATAGTTATCTAATAATTTCTATTAGTAGTCAACTAATAGGAACTATGGGTCTTTGGCAGGGGGCACACCTAATAGGCCACAATGTTGACATAGGGGGAACACAAGCAAAGAAAGGACATATACAAATGACACGTCAACCACATATCTTTGTAACTGCAAGATTATGGGTGTGTAAATATTCAAAGTTTAAATTGTGATATCAATTATTATTTTGAAATACATTTTTATAACTAATGATGATTATTATGCTTATTACTACTAATAATAATACAAATACTACTACTACTACTACTACTACTACTACTACTACTCTTCTTCCGCTTATCTGGGGCCAGGTTGCGGGGGCAGCAGTCTAAGCAGGAGCTCCCAAGCTTCCTTCTCCCCAGCCACTTCCTCCAGCTCCTCCGGACAGACCCCGAGGCGTTCCCAGGCCAGCCGAGAGACATAGTCCCTCCAGCGTGTCCTGGGTCTTCCCCGGGGGACTCCTACCGGTGGGACATGCCCAGAACACCTGCCGAGGGAGGCGTCCAGAAGGCATCCGGACCGGATGCCCGTGCCACCTCAGCTGCTCCTCTCGACGTGGAGGAGCAGCGACTCTACTCCAAGCTCCTCCCGTGTGACCGAGGTCCTCACCTTATCTCTAAGGGAGCGCCCGGCCACTCTGCAGATACAAGCGTCTGAAACTCATTTTGGCCGCTTGTATTCGCGATCTCGTTCTTTCGGTCATTACCCAAAGCTCATGACCATAGGTGAGGGTAGGAACGTAGATTGAGGTAAATCGAGAGCTTCGCCTTTCGGCTCAGATCCCTCTTCACCACAACGGTCAGACACAGCGACCGCATCACTGCCGACGCTGCACCGATCCGCCTGTCAATCTCACGCTCCATCCTCCCCTCACTCGTGAACAAGACCCCGAGATACTTGAACTCCTCCACTTGAGACAGGGACTGCCTACCCACCCGGAGAGGACAATCCACCTTTTTCCGGTCGAGAACCATGGCCTCGGATTTGGAACAGCTGATTCTACTACTACTACTACTACTACTACTACTACTACTACTACTACTACTACTACTACTACTACTACTACTACTACTACTACTACTACTACTACTACTAATAATAATAATAATAATAATAATAATAATAATAATAATAATAATAATAATAATAATAATAATCAGTTACAAAAATGTAATTAAAAATACAATTAACTGACTTCTGTACAATCTGTATTATATATTCAGCCCATGAAAACCTGGATCTACTCTAAACTATACATTTTTGACAGTATAGAAATAATTGTTTGAAATTATCATGATTTCAAAGTATTCATGATTATGAATTTTTACAATCAAGCAGCCCTGCTAAAATGACAATCGTTACTAATTGTTTGATGACAAAAGAACATGGTGAGTACATTGTAAGCCTTAGTTTAAAAAATAAGAAGTAACAATAATTAAGAGTGCCCAGCCCTATCATCAATAAAAGCTGTGCATGTTCCAGAACCGTTTGCACATTTGCCTTTCATCAGGTCCACATGAACTGTTGATTGTTATTAAATGAGTGCATCTGGACTTGTTTGGACAAATGGAGGTCATTACGTCTTTATTGGTTCCATGACTCAATATCGCCCCCCTCCTTCTCTGTATGTTTTATTTCACCGCCTGGTTCTTTGCTGTGTCCCCAGGGCCGCTGTATGGTTCACTGATGAAGGCGTGGCAGAGTTTCTTCACCTCCACTGAGCGCCTGTCTGCCCTGCACTCGTCCATCTCACAGTCCCTGGTGTCTGAGGAGGGGGAGCGGATCAAGACCTGGCAGAAAGAGACCTTCCCCAAAAAGATTTTCTGCGGCTTCAAGGAGAGCCATGAGAACAACACTAGCTTTTCACGTGCGCAGAAACCCTGGACCAAAAAGCTTGTCAAGGTGCAACGCATAATCATGGCCTTTGAATAGGCTACTATTTAAAAAAATCTGTTTTCTGATGAATGAATGGACAGCAAACTGCATGGCCTGATCTCTTAACAAATACAAATACAATATGTAGCCAGACACCCTGCCTCGTACCGCTATTAATAATTCTCTCAACAATAATAATAAAAGGCCATCTAGAGCTGCTCAGTGCAATGCTGAAATCTCAATTTGAGTTAGGACAATCATCAAATTGTAAAAGCTGCAATTATTTAGATGATCAATTATCCAAAATATCCTTTTTATAGATTTGTTTGTTGTGGTTTAGACATGAAATTAAATAAAATGCATGGAATTCTTGTATTATTAGTTCATATTTCAGTCATTTCACAAATAACAAATTTAATGCTCCTGGAGTTGTTTACACTCAGAAACAAATGTTACTTTTAAACATTTATCGCAAATCTAATCACAGCAATCCGAATAAATTGGATTGTAGGTTTTTCTCCAACTGTAGTTGCAGCCAGCACAGACACAGAACAATGGATTACAAGGGCCTATCACGTTGCAAATAGAAATAACAGTAAGCCAAGTTCATCAAAGACTTATCAAAAATATATAGCCTACAATATGCAACATAATGCCTCATACTAAGGACTGCATTCCTAGTTAAATCTGTGAATGGACACAGAAAGAACTTGCTTTTCATCTTCAGTCCATGTAAGTTAACTTAATAAAAAGCATACATGTGTGTGAATGTGCCTGCAGCTGGAGAAGGCCCGAGAGGCGTACCACAAGGTCTGTCAGAGGGAACAAGCTGCCATAGACAAAGAGAAACAGGCCAACGACAACCCTGAGCTGAGTCCGGAGAAGAAGCAGAAGTTCACGGATGCCAAACTCAAGCTGACAGAGGAGAAAGAAAAGGTGAGGACAGACCTGCACACTGTAGCAACTCTTCAACAGCACTCACTCACAACCACTGGAGACTACAAGTCCTCACTGCTAAAATTCTGCGACCCCCCCCCTCCCTAACAACATGTGTTTCATTAGCCTGATGCATGTGGTAATATTTATTTATTCGACTCTAAACATGACCCCCAGCCTCTCGTTTCGGCACCAGACGTTCCCTTGTATGGAGCAGTGTTATTGTTAAACCATTCTATGTTTATGGAGTCTGCCATGGGAACAGTGAAGGCAAAGATTTATACACGCTATAGGGTGGCTGCACTTGTGAACACATAATAAGAACTTCCTGAGGCTTTTCAAAATAAGACCCCCTTGTCATACACGCAGATGAGGGAACGTTATGAAAAAGTGCTTGAGGATGTCACCACCTATACCCCCCGCTACATGGAGGAGATGGAGGCCATATTTGAGCAGTCACAGGAGGAGGAGAGGAAGAGGATCAGCTTTTTAAAACAGGCCTTCCTCTCCATTCACAGACATCTGGACATCACCAACAATGAGAGGTAAAGGGTTACTGGGATCACAAGGTCTTTAGTTTAGGTTACAGTTAAATGGATAATGCTTCAATGTTATATTATTAGTTTTTAATTATAATGCTAAGCTAAGAGAATAAAGCATAATAAGCCAGGAGATGTGGACATTGTTGAGTTAGGAGAGGCCTCAGTAAATAAATGTGTAAGTAATTGAAGTCAGATTGTGTGCTGTGGAAAAGTACAATTAACAGTGAATGAATCCATATGTCCTTGTTTCAGTGTGAAAGCAGTGTACAGTGAGCTGCATGACACTCTCATGGCCATCAGCGATCAGGATGACCTCAAATGGTGGAAGAACAATCACGGCCCAGGCATGCCCACAGACTGGCCAAAGATCCAGGTACGCCAGAGACGTACAAAGGAATATTAAAGACATATGTATTTAAAACATGAAGAATAAAAGCTTGCATATGGTACATGTGTTTGTAACAGGAATGGGTTCCACCAGTTAAAAAGCTGAAGCGAAAAAAAAGAGACCAGAAAAGAAAAGACTCCCGTCCGTAAGTGATCCCAGTCCCAAAACAGCTCCAATAAAGGCCTTATTGTTCTACACTGAAAAATATTTACTGTGTGTGTGTCAGGGTGATGATTGGAGGAGTGAAGGTGCGAGGGCTGTATGACTACACAGGAGAGGAGGGCGATGAGCTTTCTTTTAAAGCAGGTGATGAATCATTTATTTAGACTACAATACAAATGTTTATCATAAAGCAAAGCTTATGATATTAATAGCATAGTATTTATGTGTCATATGGCCAGAAGGATTGTTTCACTTGATGAAACCTCACTGCCATGGGTACACAAAGGGGTTTTAAAATGGACATGAAGGCCAAGTTGTTTGTTATAATTTCCTCTTTTGGTTCTCAAGTTGATTATTCAATCAGAAAGGATGAGCAATGAGCCTGACACATCTCTCATTTTGGTTGCCACTTTCAGCTCTGAAATCTAATTGTTTAAACCTTAAAGAACCCTCTCTGGTCTGTAATCTCATCTAAACCCCAGCACCTACAGCCAATTATCACACTAGCACTAATCAGTCTCTGCAGCTAAGTGAGTGACTTCTGGAGGTTCTGAGATTTCACATGAGATATGGCCTGTCCATAGTCTAAAAAACTTGTTTGTGTTTGTCTCTATATGCAGGTTAGGGCACTGGCAATCCAGGCTCATTTGTGATTGTGATAATGTTTTTAATATTGTAGGGTTTCCTTGAGGACATTATACTATAAAATCTTTTAACCCTGTTCCCATATCATTGGTATACTCAGAGTTGTATTTCACTGATGATGGTTTAGTTACTCTGTAGTGTCCTGTTTTTCTCAACTGATATCTCTGTACTTAATTATTCAAAAAATTCAGACATAAAGAGGAAGCAACACATGTGTATGATGTTTTAATGTAGGTGAAGTGTTCCTGAAAGTGGAGGAAGAGGATGACCAGGGCTGGTGTCGAGGCGTGCTCAGTGGAGGGAAAGAGGGCTTCTATCCAGCCAATTATGTAGAAGTTGTAGAGTGACATCTCTTTGTCAAAAACACTCCTTTTTCACTATGTTTGAAGAATGAAGTCTACCACTTTGTCCCGGAGACTGTAACAATATAACCTGTCCCCACCAGAAGCCTTAATATTTGTATCTATGGGCACTTCTGCAATATTTCTAAATATAATTAACTTATCAAGAATGTCGGGCTGTATGTAAAAAATGTACTGTATGTGTGATGTGTTTGCATGTGAGCAAATTCCGGGAAATGAAAACATAAATGTATTTATTTACCTGAAAAACTAAATGGCCTAAAGAGAAGTGTTTAACAAGACCAGGTTTACAATATGTGTGCAATCCAGTTATTGTTTACTGAATGTAACATGATGATTCTTTTGGAAGGGACAGATTTTCAGAATAAAAGTTTGTTTGTTATTGTATGTCTATACAATATTGTTGTTGTTTTTAGTGCAAATGAAATGTAATATAATTATGATGTGATATTATATGCTCTTCTTCTATGTGTTGTGTGAACAAAATATTGATAATCTCACAAATCTGACTGATAAACTGCCAAATCAATGAAAACGGACCTCTAGGCAGTAGTAATTTTCATACATTTAATAACAGATATGTACATTGAGTACATTTTTATATACAATCTATGTCAGCATTGCTATTGACTTAATATTAAGTATTATTTGTGCTGTCTCTGCCTGGCTGCTTTTATGGACATTGATTGCAGGTGGTTATAAAGTATTATGGACCATAAATCATGGTGCATATGGAGTTCAGGATTGAACAAGGCAGTACTTCTTAGAGGTGACACCCATTTACAGCTAATGTTTAACCACAAAATCATAGTGTGATAAACCTGTGACTAACCAGAAAACCAGCTGTACTGCTGTCATGAAAGTGGAAACCTGTTGGACAACATGACTAACAACGGCTGTTGGGACACAGCACAAGTATCCGCTTTACGGTAACTACTCTTCATGTAAGTAAAGCTTTTAATTTTATATTACATATATAAGCTGTGGGATATAGTTGCTCTGTTTGCTGATGCCTTCTAAAGGCAAATGTGATTGCTCTAGTAGTAGTAATTATGCTGATTACTGTAATACAACAGCACTGACTTTGTGTTTGTTAATTATGTGGCAGGAAGGACCATCAATGGAATTCGCTTGTGGATTTGTTTATGTGCCTCCTATACAAAATGTCTTTAAACGATCAGGTAACAGTTTGTATTTTACATCTTAATCACAATTTTAAAGAGTTCAATGTACACCTGTCTTTTAATTTAGTCAGTATTCCTCTTTATCTGGTCAGATGTTATTATGGTGGCCATAGCAACATGTTGTTGTCTCTTACAGGGATCAACCTTGTGCATACTGTAGCAGCCTATAGGCTGTTTCTTTGTTCATAAAAACACAAAGGTTATGTAATTATATTACCACATCATTGTTCCTTTGGGGCGACATTGTGTTGATCAACAATCAGTACCACTGGTGGAAAATTTTTTTGGTGTTAAACATTATTTTATTCAAATGTTTTTTGTGAAGGGAATGGGTTAAAAGTATGTTGGACTCCTCACACATGACAAATAGAAACATCCTACCTTCGAAAATATGACAGTCATATGTTCATGTCGCCACCAGCTCTGCTGCCTCCACAGAAGTGCACCCGTCCTCATGTGCCTCCTCCGCCTCCACCAACATCCACCAGTCAGGTGACCTCTGCCTCCAAGGTCATCAAGCAGGTCCCAACCAATGACGCGAAGAAAGAAACAAGGACCACAGTTTTGTATGAAAACGCCACATTAAGAAGCAGTGTCTTACCTGCCATCATGCAGTCTACTCAGAATTCAGCTAAAAAAACAGGTAAAGTGACCCTTGAAATTACACAGTAAAGTATTAGTGTGTGGAAGTACAGCTTCATCAGTTCAACAGGATCATCTGAGATAAAAATATTTTAAAAGGATTTCATCCAAGGGAATTTCTGACAAAAAAGCATATATATATATATATATATATATATATATATATATATATATATATATATATATATATATATATATTTTTTTTTTTTTTTTAGAAAATACATATTTTCAATGTCAGTCTAATGATTTCAATTTGTATTTAATATTTTAATAACATTTTTTTTATTAAATACTGACCTATAAGTTCTTATATCTTTTAACAGCTCTATTGCCCCCACACATGTGTGTCGCCCCTTCTGTTGCTAAGCCTCGCTCTGCTTCATACAGTGAACCCTGGAGACCCAACAGTCAGTATGAAGTCCCCCCCTGTGAGCCTGAGTTAAACAGCCAGCCCTGGGACTCAAACTACACATACCAAATCCCTGAGAGCTTTGAGAGCTCTGACAATGTGTACGAGACACAGCCACCAGGCAGAAGGAACACAAGTAGGCATTGTCTTTCCTAGTACATTTAAATATAACACAAATACTAGTATATAGCTTATGTTGTTTTTGTCACAGTTCCAACTCTTCCTCCTCGACCGGCCAATATGCAATCAATGCCTGAGTATTTGATGATTCTACCATCAATACCCTCTACAACAAAATCAGCTCTTCAGCCTGTTAAAAATACTTTAAAAAGTATGTTTTTCACTTTTACAATGCATTACAGTGTGCACTGACTGACTAACTCTTATTTCTGCAGAGTATGACAATGGACCTCTTCCAGGAAACCCCAATGTTGTTCTTGTCAGTTTGGGAAAGATGCTGTATGAAGAAAGAGGTTAGCTGCATGTGTCCATAATTACATGTCATAATATCTTTAATCTGGACATGGATGAATAAAATAATTAATCACGTATGTATGTTTTAGTGCAGCTTATACAGGGTGAGCCTGTATCTTGCTCCAACTGTGGCTCTGTGCTGGACTCCATTTATGCAAACGTGGTAAATATGCTATTGATTTGACCCATATGTTGATAAAGGGAAACAGGAACTGCAATATAAAGTGTTACAGTTAATAGGTAATTTCAATAATTGCAAGCAAATGGCATTATTTTTAGTGCTGGAAGATCTAATTGCATTGTAATGTCCTTGTTTCACTCCCCTGTGCATATACATTGCCCCATAGGTGGAGGTGTGCTACTTCTGTAAAGACAAGCAGACGACTGTCCCTATCAGTGTCCCAGAGGAGCCTCAGGACGTCCTGTATTCACTCAGTCCTGACCCGAACAGCCCACAACCTCCAGACCCCGTCCTCCTCTTCTGCATTGACACCTCTGGCTCCATGACCATCACCTCACAGGTAAATTCATGATCTAACTATCAGTACGCAGGCATCCTCTGTCTTTAATGTGCTTAATATTTCTGTTTTAGGTCATTGAGCAAGGTAAAATAGTCCACAGATCTCGACTTGAGGTACTGTTAAATCTGCAAACCATACAAATAAAGTTAAAGTTATGGCTTGCCATATTCATGAATGTCTATTTTACAAGTTTGTCCAAAAGGCTGTATTGCACTGTGTACAAAGACTGAGTGAACAACAACCAAATACAAGAGTGGGGCTTATAACGTTTAACTACAAAGTAAGTTACTAATGAAGCCTTTTTATTTATGCACATAGGCCTAATTAATAAATATACTGAAATAATGCTTTTGTCCCAAGGTAACCCTGCATGGAAATGAGAATTACCCGACACATTACCTCAGCAGTGACGAGTTGATTGAATCAGAGTACCTGAAAAATGCAGCCGCCACTTTTCCGAGTCCACCTCCTGTTTACAAGAATAAGGATTACTTACAGAGACAAGTAATGGGGTAAGACACATGGTATACTAGTGCACTTTACAGAAAGTTAATGCAAAGTTATTTGACAAGTGTGCATTTGTTAAAAGGTTAAAGGAAAGTGGGACCACAGCTTTAGGCCCAGCTGCTCTACTTACCATTGCAATGGCATCCAGACACCCAGGGTCAAAGGTGGGCTGGAAGACACATGTAGACACGTGAAACAATTACTACTATTGTTTGTATGGCTAATGCTAATCTATTTTTAGCTTAAGGTTCACTAATGTTGGGCATTATCTTACATAGTGCCACCTACTGGACAAACACTGCAACATCCAAATACATGGTTTTATATAGAAAGGCCGATGATTTTCTGTAGAGTATACTAACGTTTTTTATTCAATGATGGAACAATAGTTATTAATATGTATGTAAAACTATACCTAATGACACATATATATCATATGTCATGTAGTGGCATCATCTGTTATTTTTTCTATTCATACTTGGGCTGTTGCCTGGTTGGTCAGTGGACTCATGACCAGAGAGTGTGGACCTTAGGCAAGATACAGTCTTAGTAGCAAGGCTGGCTGTCAAATTCTGTTCCAAAATAAAAACTAAATAATGTCTTCTCAAAGGTAATCATTTGCACTGACGGAAAGGCCAACACTGAACTGGGAAACCTAGAGGAAGAAGACATTGATGCTCGCACTCTTCTCTCCTCCACCATCTTCTACCAGGACCTGGGGGAATATGCAGCCAGTCAGGGGTACCAGTGCTAACAAACTGACAGTTGCAGACTTGACTCATATTGACTTGTACGTCTCCTCTTTAGTGTGACAGTGTCAGTATTGTCAATTGAGGGAACAGACTGCAGGCTGGATGAACTTGGGAGACTAGCAGACCGAACGGGAGGCAAAGTAAATCTCAAATTTCAAATTTTACATTCAAATTTGCTTATTTTGCTTTTTGATGTTTTACTCATTCAGTTGTATCTTTAAGGTCGTCATTGCAAGTCCTGAGAGGTTGCATCAGGAGTTTGAAGAGATTATTGAGAATAGGACAATAGCCACACATTGCACAGTGTCATTTCTGCTGCCAAACTCCTTGTAAGATCCCTCTCCCAAAGTCTGATGTAGCCACCAATAAGCCCAACTGTTTTTGATATGTGTGTTTTCATCCAGACGAGTGAAAGGAGAAAGAGAAGCAAGTCACAAAGGAATCCGAGAGGTGGGGAACATTGACCCAGAAAAAGAGATCACTTTTCAATTTGGAGTTAATGATCATGGAGCACAAGGTAAAAAGAAAATAATTAAAATATTTATGAATTTCGTTTTGTTGGAAATTGCACAAAATGTGAGTCAGCAAGTCTTGTCATCAGATGTGTTTGTAAGTGAGCAATGCTGCCATTAAAAACAGGAAGATTACTGGAAACAATAAACAACACTGAAATAGTCATCGTGTGGAAGTCCAAACTACCGTATTTCTATCTGGCCTCTGTAACTTTGTTTATGGGTTTCAGCTCCTTCTTAGACAAAGCTTTTTCCCATTCAAAAGATAGTAGAAGATAGTAAAAGATAATACAGGATAAAAGAAGAAGAAGAATATAAATATGCAATCAAAAATTAAGATAAAGATATATATTTTAAATAGACCTAATGTTTGTGTAATGCCACAGTCATTTAGGTAGGATCCATCGTAAAAGAGAAATTCAATTCTGTCAATTTAACAAAAGTTTTGATCGAATATGTTTTGGGGCATTAAAAAAATATAAGGCTACAATACTACTAGTGGCTAATTACAGCATACCATATGGACAGAAGAAAAAAGAGAACTTCAGAGAATTGTGCCAGATTAAGTTAAGTCATATTAAGTTACAGTATTGCACATGGTTACTACAGATGAATTTCTCAGTGTACATGCTTGTTTTGTTTGTTTAAATTGTCAATCACTATGGCAATGGCCCTAATTTTTCATCATTCTGAAAAAAATCACCCAGCTGGTGTCTTTTTCTTAGGTGCTTAAAACTGTCTCTGATAGTAAAGATTCAAGATATTAATATTTTTCTCATGCTCTTTCAGTTCCTCCACCAGCTTCAGGCAGCACAGTTTATGTACAACTCCAAGTCAGGTACACAAAAAGAAATGGACAGAAAAGGCTGCGAGTGATAACTGCTGCCAGAGAGGTCACGAATGACAGGTAATATCATCTTACAGCATTATAAATTTATAGGCAATCCTAAAAAGTATATTCAACAGATTGTAGCATTTATGCACACAAAACCAAATGCTCTGTCTATTCACTCAGTGAAGGCAACACTACAGCACATGTATTTAAAGCTCTGAAGTGGTGGAGATGTTTGATTGATTTGGAAATGCTAAAAAACATGTCTCTTGTTTCTTGTTCTCAGCCCATCAGCACTGTCCTCTCTGTCTTTGCCTATCATTGAGCTCAACTCATCTCAAGCCACTGCTGCTCTGGCCGTGCGGGGACGCTTTGTGGACGCTGTGAAGGAGGGAGAGCAGCAGAAGAGGCTCGTAGAGAGGGCAATGTATGCAGACATTTTAAATAACATAATCATTCTGGGAACAGTGGCAGAAAGTGAATGTTGGAAAACTTATTACGAACCATTTTTGGCAAACCACTTCATTGCTTAGTATGGTCATCTATAGATATGGCAACCAATGTAAAATTATTATGATATACTTTTTTTTTCAAAACCACCAGGTCATGGTAGAAGTCAAGTAAGGGCTAATCCTACTTGGAGATCAGATGCCCATTTTAAGCATTTATTTGAGCTTGGGGCTAGGTATAAGACTGCTCTGTGGCCATTTTCTCACATAGACCTTCCCTTCTAGTGCTCTTAATGGCAGCATAGAAGACAAAGATATGTATCAAGAATGGGTTAAAACCATGGAGGCTATCCACAACAGCTTTCACAACTTCACAAGGGTAAGCAATTCCTCTATACAGCGTAAGTCTAATTTGGATGTTGTTGGTTAAATTCATGATGGATACATTTCTTTGTTCTGCAGAAAAAATCTGTCACTTCCGATTCACAGGTAAAAAGGAAAAAGAAAAAAAAAGAGAATCTTTTGTGGTTTTCTTACATTATTTTTTCTACAGTCTCTTACTGATGCCGGTGCTGCACTGCTCTACACTATGAAGCACAGTAACAGGAAGTCCATCCATATTCACTGAAGAACAAACACAGACAGCCTTTCACCTCCTTGGATCGGACTCAAGCCTGTAGGACAAGCATTACGTTGTGTATATACTGAACTGCAGCTGAAAGGCAGACATGATACATATGATAGATGGTCAGTACTTTATGACTATTTTAAGTTTTACACAATATACTATTGTCACCACAAATATTGTATTGTGCCGTGTCCAGTTTGTCACTTTTTTTTAATAATGTGAACATTGTCTGCTATTTCAAGAAAGTGACACAATTAGTTCTTTAAAAAAAACAATAAGCTCAGTTGCCTCTTCTCGTTGTGATTTGTACATTTTTGGACGATGTATCTGCACATTTCTTATACAATCATTTATTGATCAAGGAAAATAAAGGGCACAGAATTCCATATACTGCCATGTAACTTCTATAATTATTCTAGTATTATTTGATATAGGGGTATTTACAAAAGTTAAAAGTAAAGAAAGCTTTTGTTGAGGTGTATCTATCTATGACTCTGCATTTATTACTTGGGTGATAGCAAATAGTTTAATTGCCACATCATATTGCATTGACTTTTGAGTAATTAATGTAGGTGTTCTTGACCAAACATATGACATATGGTTGATTGAGCTTTCAATAATACTAACAGATGACAAGGGAAGAAACATGTTAATTTTATGCCAAAATTATTGTCAGAGTATTTACAGTATATTTTTTTTTTGCATGATAAGACTGTAGCACAAACAAAGATAACAAACAATTGAATTAAATAGAAATAGTAATGAAACAGTTACTGAATGTTAGGAGACTTTTCATGACAGTTACAAATTAATCAATATGTTTTGAGAAGAATCAACATGGATAAAAACTTAATTTTCATTAAGGAAGATCTATTATCATTGTCCACAGGTAAAATACTAGACAGAGGAAAGTTCCTCTTGTTTGACCAAGTACTCTGGGAGAGTCTGAAAGGCAGTGACGGGGACAGTTAGGGCGATAGCGCTGGTCTCCACTGTGCTGGGTGGAGCCTCTGTGGGGCTGGGAGCAGATGGAAAGGGATCTGTGTGGACAGTGTTCAAATCAGTGGCTGTGGTAGTTGCTGCGTGAGTTCGTAAATGCTTGCGAAGGTATGCAGCAAACAAAAATGTTTTGCCACAGTGGGAACAGCTATGGGGCTTGCTGTTGGAGTGGATCTTCTGGTGTTTGCGCAGCCCTGATTTGTTGTGAAACGCTTTACCACAGTTGTCGCACACATGGGGCCGGGGCTTAGGGTGCTGCTTCTCATGCTCCTGAAGTTCAGTCAGCTGAGTGAACTCTGCCTGACAGGTCTCACAGACATGTACACCCACTTTGGCCACAGCTGGACTGGTTGAGTCCACGGTGTGAAGGCTCTCGGGGGTCTGTACTTCATCCCATGTCCCAAAGGTGGCATCACAGTGGGTAGATGAGAGCTGAGGGAGATTAGTGTTGGCATTAACCCCACAGGCTGACCCAGAGTCAGGTTCTTGTTCCTGTTGCGGCACCGTCTGCTCTATCAGATGGGTTCTTTCATGTTTGCGCAGACTGGAAGACACCACAAAAGACTTTAGGCACTCTCCACATTTAAAAGGGCGCTCTCCTGAGTGTACACGCCGATGCTTGTTGAGGCTGCAGCGCTCGGCAAATGACTTGTCACACTCAGTACAGGAGAAAGGTCTGAGCCCTGTGTGAACAAGCATGTGGCGTCTCAAATCCCATGATGCTACAAAGGCTTTGTCACAGCTCATGCATTTGAAGGGCCGCTCTCCAGAGTGCACTCGCTCATGCACAGCCAAATCAGCCGGCTGTCTAAATCTCTTGGAGCATTTGTCACAAGGATAAGGTTTAAAACCCAGGTGTGCACGCTGGTGTCGTCTGAAGCTAGAGGGGTCGGAAAACATCTTGCCACACTGCGGACAGAGGAAGGGCTTCTCTCCAGAGTGGGTACGGAGGTGAGACTGGTAAGAGGACAGCTGGGTGAACCCTTTGCCACACTGTTCACACTGGTAGGGTTTGTTCTGAGAGTGGATGCGTTGGTGACACGCCAGCGACGAGGAGCGAGAGAAGGCTTTCCCACAGTCTGAGCACAGATAGGGCTTTTCACCAGTATGAGAGCGCTCATGGTTCTTCAGATCTTTCAGTTCTGTGTAGGTTTTACCACACTCTTCACAGGCATAAGGCCGATGGCCCTGGTGATTCCTCCGGTGCTTCCTGAAAACAGAGGGGTCAGCAAAACTCTTCCCACACTCTGCACAAAAATAGGGCTTCTCCCCTGTGTGGGAGCGCATATGCACCTTCAGTTTGGATAAGGTGGGGTAGCTTTTGGAGCACTGGCGACAAGAGTATGGGCGCTCTCCATTGTGCTGTGTCATATGGATTCTCAGACATATAGCCTGCATGAAGGCCTTCCCACACTCAGTGCAGACAAAGGGCTTTTCACCTGTGTGAGAGCGGCTGTGGTTGCGAAGCTCAGTGGGAGTCTTGTAGGCTTTGTGACAGTCGGGACACTGAAAGGGCCTCTGAGCAGAGTGGCTGCGCTCATGCTTAGAGAGCTGAGCCTTGTTGGGAAATGTTTTATCACACTGAGAACAAGAGAGCGGTTGCGGGCGTTCTTTTGAGTGTGCAGACAATTTGTGACTTGAAAGAGCCGAGATACTTCTGAAGACCTCCGAACATGCAGAGCATTTAAAGGGCGATTTGGCCTTTGGAGGCCTGCCTCTCCCTCGTTTTTTAGCTGGTACACCTGTCTCTTGTGGTTTCATGTCATCTTGAGCAGAAGGAGGTATTTGGTCCGTTAGAGGTGGGCTGCCAGCCTGGGGAGAATCCATATTCACATCTACAATGTAAAAAAGTGAGAAAACACAAATAATAAATAACCGCAAGCCTGAAAGTTCCTTTTTTGACATACAAATCGATAAGTCATATCGAATCATCTGTGATTCATATGCGTTAAAATTAGGGCCAAAATGGCTGGCATTAGGACCTCAGGGACAATAAGCTAGGGGTCTCTGAAACCAAGTAGGTCCAGTGACAGACATCACTGAGGTGTCACCTGCGAGCTGTTTACAACAGAGGATCGTGAGAAAGCATCAGCAGCTGGAAATGACACATTTGCGTCAAACCACAACGATTTTTTAGACAAGCTAGTTTGCTAGCATTTTATTCCACTCAAAATGGCTGGCTTTTGGACCACAGTTAATGCATTGCAATTGACACTGTGATCAAAAAGATTATAACTTTAAACGAGCTCCCACATTGTGTAGATTAGAATGTCTTTCTTACCTGAATCGAGACACTGACACGTCGCATTTACAGTAAGGTGATGATTCGCGTTGAGCTGTGGCTGCAGGAAGTTGACGGCTCTAGGACCATGATGACGAAACCTTTCAGTTGTTCCATTTGTGTAATGTGCAGTAATGCATTTTACATGAAACAATAACTAAAGAAAATATTATGGTATGGCAGGTGATTTTATTCAAATCAGTGTAGCTTACAACAATAGTGCCACTCAACTAACGCTACATAATAGCTACCTAGCTAACCCGACACTTGGTTCCGCGTAAGCAAAAGCGCCGAAGCTGCTATTATTCTAATTGACCCTTTCCTCGACAGTGGAAGGTACATCCCAATATCAGTCCAGCATTATGGCAATTACTGTTTTCTTTTTTAATTACTATTTCATCTTTGCTCCTTCGTGTCGAGGGGGATCTATTTCTCTGCTGCACATTTCCTGTTTCCTAGCAACTAGAACGGTGTGGGAAGATGGAGAAAGGAGCACAAAAAATATACTTTTGTGAATGAAAAGGGCACTGAGCGTGTTCAGAATGTGTACCTCAATTCCGCTGTTGCAACAGGTACTTAAAATAGTACATTTGTAGATTTACTATGTAATTGATTGTAGAGTTCTTCTGTTTGTTTAGCTAGCTATATGCTAACTGACGCTAGTGTTCTTATTGAGCGGTTACCGACAACGTTGGTTATAAAATTGAAGAACATGATTAGGATGACCAGATTTACAAAATAAAAAACTGGGACATCTCTGGTTTGAAGTGGTTGGTAATAATAAAATTGTGACACAAGTGCGTAATTAAGGAAAATTGTTCTGCCCTTGTCACTAATGTGAGTCAGTACAGTCACAGTTCCTTTGTGTTTTCGTCATTTTTAAGCAGCTTTTTTTTGTATTTTACCTAAACAAATGACAATGTATGCCTCTCTTAAAAAAGAAAGACACCTGGGACATTAATTGTATAAAACTGGGACAAATCACTGGTTTTGGATAAATCTGCTGGGACAGGGGACAGAGGGCTCAAAACTGGGACTGTCCCGGGTAAATGGGGACGTCTGGTCACCCTAAACATGATACATTATTGCCTACCGTTAAGTCTATGCATTATAATGTGTGTTACGTATTACATTGTTAAATTTCTGTCTGTACTGCTGAATACTTGTGACTACAGATTTTTTTTTTTTTCAACAGCATTTGATGCTTCCATCCTCGCCATTTCGTGGACCATCACCTAATTTTATATGAAATACATGCCATGTCTATTAAACTTTCAAGTACTTGAAAAACTCTGTAACCAGATATTTTTTCTTGGAATGGTACATCTCAATACGCCTTTTTGCCTATGGACATGGATACACTTCTGCAACCAGAAGAGGAACGCAAGTTTAAATGTGATGACTGTGGACGTGCCTACAGACATGCTGGCAGCCTGTCTAATCACAAAAAGACTCATGATGTAGGTTGTTTTCAGTGCAATATTTGTGGAAAAGAAAATTCCAATGCTCTCGCGCTTAAGAACCACCTCCGCAGCCACACTTCACAGAAAAAGTATCCTTGTTTGGAATGTGGGAAAACTTTTTATCGGCCGTCACAACTAGTTACACATGAGAGAGTGCATGAATCAAGGCAAACAAAAGAAAGGCCTTCCACTGAAGTAGATATGAGGTATGTCACACATGAAGATCAAAATGGACACACAGATTCTTTTCTCTCATCTGGCATTTCCACACTAAGCAGCCTATCTGAGAATATAAGAGATGTAGCTTGTAACACACAGGCAGAGAGCCGTGACTTTGTGGATGAATCTTTTAAAAGTGATTTGAGCGACAATTCATACATCGATCAGGGAAGCCTGTCACATCATACAAAGACACACCAAACTGAAATGCTTGAGTGCTCTGTGTGTTTCAAACTGTTCAACGACACGGATGCTCTATTTAACCATCAGAGAAGTCATAAATCCAAAGATCCAGTTGATTCTCTTTGTGGCCCCTACACGCTTGCATCGATAGATCAGTTTTCACCACAGAATCAGGATCTGCCAGTAAATTTCTGCCACTTGTGTCAGGTATTATTTTCAAGTGAAGAGGAATTTCAAGATCACATCCAAATGCATAACTCTTCACCTTTATTAAATCAGAATGAAAGCACATTTTATGAAACTGGCACTTGTTTTTCTGAGTCCCCTTTTTATCATCCTCCTGTTAAACATGTCTCACCTGCATCTTCACAGAGTCACAGTGAGTCATTTGATTTGCCCAATGAGCAATTACCCAGTTACCACTGTTCAGATGTAGAATCTTCGCCTTTGAACAGTATTCAAATACAACCTTCCACATGTGTAACAAACCATGCTACAGTTGTGCCCTCGCCTGTAGATTCAGAACGGCCTTTTAAATGTGACATTTGCTCTAAAACTTACCGTCATTATGGTAGCCTCGTCAACCACAAAAGGTCACACCAGGTTGGGGACTATCAATGCTCTATCTGTGGAAAGAGCTGTCCACATTTGGCATCATTCAGAAGTCACCTTCGCACACATAAAGTAGCTTCTTCTCAGTGTAAAAGGCAGCTTCAAACCATGGAAGACCAACAAGAAACCTCAGAAGATGGCCTGCGCGTTGGTATTGAATCCAGAGATGAAGCTTTGTTAAAAGGATACTTAAACCAGGACTGCGGTCAAACATCAAATTATGGTGTAACTAAATTGGATAATTATCTTGAACTGCAAAATAGTGTAAGTTGCAATTCTAATGACAACAATGAACAGCTCCAAGACAGTGAAAATCAAGGCAATCATATACATTTTGATGGAATAAATGGAAATGACAATGAAGATAACCATTTTCCTGAAAGTGTGAGTATTGAGGATGACTCTTATGCAGCTGATGAACAGGACGAAGATGACCGTGACTTTTATCAGTGCTCATTTTGTGGAAACCGTTACAACAGCATCGGGGCCCTCAGGAACCACATGCGAGGCCACATACAGTCACAGAGCATCCCTCCCAGCTCAATCCCAACATCGTCAACTGCACAAGTCAAAGACGAAGAATTGGGCGATGTTGTAATTTGCTGTTTATGTGGAGAAAGTTTTTTAAATAGTCAAGACCTTGTCAGTCATCAACTTCTACACAACACTGATCAAGTAGACAATGTTGAAACCTTAGATGATAAGCTTGAAGTGAATGATGAAGTGAATGATGAGAAGAATCTCATTTGCGGCAGCTGCGGCATCTTCTGTAACAGCTACAGTCATCTTGAAAGCCATGAATGCAATGTTGATACTAATCAGTCAACAGCAGAGAATGAAGAAGAAATAAAGGAACCAAACAATAATGCAGACATGAGTTTAGACAAAGAGGAGCGGCAGTTTAAGTGTGAACAGTGCGGCCGCTCATATAGACACTCTGGCTCCCTGCTGAACCACAAGAAGTCCCACAAAACAGGGCTGTTCCGCTGTCATGTGTGCCAGAAGAACTTCTACAATCTGCTGGCTCTGAAAACCCACCAGAGGTCCCACTTTGATATTAAAAGGTTAGTTTCTCCTCCTCAACTTCTGTATGTCAATAAATGATCAGTTAGATTATTATAGACTGTTGAAGTATCTTCTGAAATAGTTAATTATATAACATTTAATCACAATTTGAATTCTACGTTTAAAATAAATATTTTGTTATTGTGGTATGATAATTGTGTAAAACATTCTATTAAACTCAATGCATTTTTTTCTCTGTATTTCCTGTATATTATGTTTTAGAGATAAAATTATCAGTGATACTATTTAATTTTTTATTGTAAATCTATTTCAGTATTGTGTAAAAGAATTAGATTTAATATTTAACAGGGAACATGTAGGCTTCAGCCTATTTCTTAAAAACAACAACATATATATATATATATATATATATATATATATATATATATATATATATATATATATATATATATATATATATATATATATACACACACACACACATATATATGTGTGTGTGTGTATGTGTGTATGTATATATATATATATATATATATATATATATACACACACACACACACACACACACGCATATACATACACACATACAAACACACACAATTATGAAAATAATAATAATGCATTTATTTTTTCCCATCTCCTTCAGGTACAATTGTGGTGAGTGTGGAAAAGCCTACAAAGCCCAGAAGCAACTGCTGAACCACATGAGGAGACACAAAAAAGAAAAACTATTTAAATCTGAGGTCCAGACTCTTAGACAGACCAGAACAGAACAGCGAAGCAGGTCTGAAGGAGGAGAGCTGCCCTTGAGTCCTAGTACCAGTCAGGATTCCCCCTCCGAGAATAACAATAAAGCGCTTCAAGAATCCGAATCTCCACTCAAATCTGAGGACAATAGTGACAAGCGGCCCTTTGCCTGTGACCTGTGCGGTCGCACCTATCGGCACGCAGGAAGTCTGGTCAACCACAAAAACTCCCACAAAACAGGTGAATACTTGTGCTCCATATGCAACAACTCCTATTCTAATCAGCTCGCCTTGAAGAACCACTTGCGCATCCACTTTGCATTTAAAAGACATTCTTGCCTGAAGTGTGGGAAAAGATTGCGGTCAAGTAAGCAGCTTTTAGTCCACGTTTGCACAAATCTCAAGAGAGGCAGGAGAGATATTAGATCCAAATGTGCCAAAACTTCAGCGACTGGTAGTCAGACTATTGAACCTCCAACTAAAAAAGAAGTGCTCCGCTTCTATACATGTAACATATGCAATCGCAGCTATCGGCATGCTGGCAGCCTCCTAAACCACAAAAACACCCATAAGACTGGACAATATAACTGTACGTTTTGCTCCAAGCCTTTCTCGAACCTTTTGGCGTTGCGGAACCACACACGTATCCACACACAGAAGAGGAAACACACCTGTCTAACATGTGGGAAGGCCTTTCGAGTGGCTAGTGTCTTGTACAACCATCAGAAGATCCACAGTCGTGGGACCAGTCGCCTCAGCTGTCCCGACTGTGGGAGGGGCTTTAGGGGTCGGATCGGACTGCAGAGACACGAGTGCACTCAAGGTCCGCAGAGTGGCACAGCGGAGCAGCACTCGGACAGAGACAAGTGCTTCAAGTGAGTTATGTTAACAACTCTGCATGAATACATAAGACATAATTGTATTCAGGTTAGAGATCGACCAATATGGGTTGTTTCGTGGCTGATGCCGCTAGAACTAGAACAACCAGTGACTGATGATGTATGAGCTGAGCTGATGTAGGGGCAGTTCTTCATTTCTACCTATAATGTATTCTATTCTATTATGTGATGTGAAATAACAAAGTTACCCTTGACCTTATTTCACAGCAAACCCATCAAAGAGTACTGTAGTCACATTGTGCCTTGTTCCCCTTAAAGTGTTCAAATTAAGCTAAAAGTCTTTCCTTTAGTCAGTCAAAACAACATATATGCTATATACAACATATAGCAGATATGGTAAAAGGTGCACAAAGGGGCTTGTATATCAGCCAGCCTATATATTGTTCTGTCTCTAATTGAGGTTAAACAATATATAAGGGTAGTTTGGGGATACCATGTGGCTTCTAGTTTTCTGCTCACATTGCCACCTTTATTAAGAGTAGTTTTGGTTGAAGTTCCTCCATGTAAAGTGTCTAATAAACATCACTCAATATGTCTTGAATTCATCAGGAACATATGGTGCTGAATCTGCTGATTAAATAAAAGTGAAACAACCAAACTTCCTTTAAACAAATGCAAAATACTATGATAACACTAATTTCAGTCTACTTAAATGAGGAACTTTAACAGTAACAAAACCATTAGTCAAAATGTCTAGAAAATGCACATTGTCTCTTACCCAAAGTAGAAACTAGAAGAAGCTTTTATACTGTAATGGTTAAAGAAAGTAAAATAGTGCCCAGACTAGAATTTCTTATTTTTTTGTTTATGAGAAATGCATAATTTATTTATTAAACAACATCAGAGGTTGCTTTTTACATAGATGACAGGTTTTAGAATAGCTGTAAACAACTGTGAAATGTGCTGATCAGCCATGTACTACTTCCTGTTTTAGGTGTGACCTGTGTGGCCGCTCGTATCACCATGCCGGCTCTCTCCTCAACCACAAGAAAACTCACTCGGAGAACCTCCATCACTGCTCCCTGTGCCTTCAGACATTTCCCGATCCACTCTCCCTACATGCGCACTCCCAAATAGACCGCCACAGCTGCCCTGAGTGCGGAAAGACTTTTTGCCTGCTGTCCCACATGCAGAGCCACATGGAGGTGCACGGCAAAGACCAAAAGATACACCAGAACAATGTGGAAAACAGCATCTTGTGTGACCCTGACCAAAACGTGATAACAGAAGACCCTGCGCCTTTAACTCAACAGAAAGCAGACTCAGAAGATAAGGTTCATGTCTGTGAACACTGTGGTCGCACATACCGTCACGCAGGCTCTCTCCTCAACCACAAAAACAGCCACAAAACTGGATGTTTCCTTTGCTCCGTTTGTCACAAAGAGTTCACCAACCTCATGGCTCTGAAAAACCACCGACGCATTCACACAGAGCCGAAGAGGTACCAGTGCCTAGAGTGCGGGAAGGCCTTTCGAGTGTCCAGTCAGCTCATATGCCACAAGAGGATTCACACCAGGGAAAGACCATTCGCATGTTCAGTCTGTGATAAGAGCTTCTCGAGTAAGTCTAACCTGAGACATCACCAGAAGATCCACCAGAATAGCATGGACGCTAATGGTTTTATGGACCTGGATATCGATGCATATCTTTGAGTAAAAACAGCAAGGGGAGTTGAGGGCTGTATCAGTAATTGTAAAGAACCTTACTGTAAAAATATATTTTTACTATAGACAACAGCATACCTCTTCAAGCTAATATCTCTTTAGTCTGTATAGCTTCCATTTTTAATATAGCGTGAATATATTAGAGCAGGGGCCACCAACGCTGTGCCTGAGGGCGACCATGTGCCCTCAGGGACCCCTTATGGCGCCAGCAAGGCAAAAATAGCACTGCTCATGTTGCAAATCAATATATGTATTAATGTATTTTTTTTCAATTAATGCTTAATGCAGCGTATGCGACAAGACACGGTCCATGCGCGGTGTCCGTTCCGTACAGGAGGAGATGCGGTGTGCGCGGCGTACAGGAGGAGGCGCATACGGTCTAGCCTAGGGGTTCACGCAGCTCTACGTATGCCAAAACTGGAAAAAGGCGTCTGCTATACATCGATTATCAGTTTTACGTGGCGTTTTTTCAAATATTTTAAAAGAATTCAGGGTGTTTTTGTGCAAAATTAAAGAAATTTATAAATTCCGTTTTTCTGATTTTTATTGATATGTAAATTACTGATAATTGTGGAAAATAATTATTATTGATATGAACAATCATTTCGCATAGTGTTATAATAACTACTGCTATTTTAATATCACTACTATAACGTTAGCTATCCTTGTAGTTTTGTTATTTAGGAAGTTTTTAGCAAACAGGTCCTGTGTCGCCGCTCATACTACTCAGTGCCCATGAAATAGCCCTCAGCCTCAAAAAGGTTGGTGACCCCTGTATTCGAGTGTCTACAATTCTTGCATATCCTGACACACTCACACATTTCTGTTACAGTGGTTCAGTTTTTTTTTTTTTTTTATTAGGATTTTTGATTATGTTTTGGTTATGAAACTTGTTACAATACCAGATTTTACTGTTGTCTGTTGGCTATTAAAATGTAAATAATAACACATCTTTAAACTTTAACATGTTATAATTGAGTTCTGGGAAGTCTGCAGCTGCTTATCTTTGCATCTCTGAATCCTTTTGTTTGCTTCGTTATCAGTGGTCACTTCCTCTGGACCTTCACATGGGGCAGGCTTGTTATTTTTAGTGAAATACCTCTGGGTGTGTCCAAATGTCAGTGACAAAACAAGATAAAACACTCTAAATGGTTTTGTACTGTAGAAAAATCTATATGCAACTTTATATACTAGCCTCAAATCATATCACCTCGTATTTCTGAACACTTGTTTTCCTATAACATGACTGATCTGTGACAGCACGGAAACGGACCTGGCATCTATTCTGTATATACCATTTTCTTATCTTCTCTTGATTGAATTCCCTGCTTGGCATTACATTTTATTATGTGTGCCTATATTGCATAGCATTAAGAGACTGGGATAAAATGTAATGCTGTAATTTTTAAATAAACTGTAACTTGCCATACAATCTCTTGTTATTACATAAGCAATATTTAAGCAACCTAGCTATATTTACATTGAGGTTCAAGCATACACAGGGTAATAATGGTACATTTCCTTTATTTGCCTAGTAAAGTATACAGGAAGTCTCAAACAATGCCTGTTAAGACTTTTTGTACTGATTTTTCCCAGAATTCCTCACTAGCTGACCTCTCAATATGTACCTGTTTTTGAGGGTTATTGTACAATATGCTACATTTTGAAATGCACAAATTCTTTGAACAGGTCAACCAGTTCAGACTCACTCAATAATGTTAATATTTACTGAGACAGTTCAATTCTATTCAATATTAAATACATCCACATTGCTAACATCACATAGGTCTAATCATAAGATATGTATATTTTAATATGCTTTATGTATTAAATGTTAATGTTAAAAGTCTTTATGTATTAAAATGTTAATGTACATTAATTTCACTTTACCTTTGACCTACTGAAATAAATAAAACTTGCAATGATATTTGCATTTACCGATATGTACAATGTTATAAGTAAGCCTGTAATAAGGAATATAATGTATCGCATGACACCGTTTGGTGGAGGAATAGAAAAACAAGAACTGAAACCACATACAAAACAACTGGTCAGTTTTATTGTGAAAATACATTTGGTACATAAAACTGTTTATAAGGTTGCCTAAAAATAAGCCAGTGCATGTACAATATTTACAAGAATCTATACAAAGCGAATTAAAGGCAGAAAGTTTTAGCTTACTAACATTAAACGCTGGCCTTCAAAGAATCTTCACCGGAGTCCCTTAAAAATCATGTGCTTGTACCTTACAGACTGACAACACTGTAAGATTTGTACAAATAAATAATATAAACATCTAGAAAACTAAATACAAAGAATGAGTTTGTATGTCGCTACAAATACTCTGTCGATTTTGTGAATGGAATAAAAAGCAGGAATCAGCAACGCACTTGTTTAGATCCAGGAAATTCAAACCAGACTTCCACTGTTTTTTTTTTCACTCCGGCCGTAAATATAAAATGTTTTGGCAGCATTTAAATTGCGTGGCTCCACCTTCAATAAGTGGAGGTGCTGTTTCCATTACTTGTACATTCCTTGTTCCATGTTAGTGTTTCCTTATGGCTTAATGTAAAACATTGGGTGGTAATGTCAAACTTAACAGTTAAAGAAGTTAAAAAAAATTTGGACCCAGGAACAGTGCATAAAAACAGTTTCTTCCCTTCATCTGATTGCTATAATAACTATGAAGTACTGGCAGGGTTAGATGTAATTCATCTAAAAGTAGCTACATTCAAATGGCCTTGATGTGCCAAATATGAAGTATATGGGATTTACATTCAACCAACTGGAACAAATTATATTGTTATGTGGATTAATAGCCTGAGCAACAATTCTTATTTTTCTCTATAGAAACTACTAGCTGATTAACTCTGACCAATCAAACAACTGAAGAACTATTAAAATTGGGGTGACAGTGTACCCTTCAAGCCTGTCCCAAGCTTGGAATAATATGGAAGGAGGCACAGCTTATACCAAACAAATATGGAATCGCTATGTCTTCCCAAGAAGGGGAGACAAGTTGTTTGACAAGTTCACCAACACAAGAAAACATTTGGATTGAAATAGAAAACGTCACTTGTCCACTGTTGCTATGGAGGTGTTTGGGTTTCCACTACTGGACCTGCACTGAGGAGGAGACATGGTGTAATGTCCAAAGGTCCATGGAGAATATACCCTGCAGTCACAGTATAACAGAGGTGGACCTCATTGTGAGGGTGGTCACATCAACCATCATGAGGCTGAAGATATAGAGAAAAGTAGTTTAGTATGCATATAAGCATCACATATAAATGTTATTAGACTATCTGTGTAGAAGTGTCACAAAAATATTATAATACTTACTTAACGTTAAGCTTGATAAAGTGGTCCTGCAGTTTCTTCAATAGGTTCTGTAACAAGAATAAAGAGACCTTCACTAAAGACCCTCTTAAACTATTATTAGTTACTATTAGTTAATTATTATTAGTTATTATCTTTGCTGTTAATGCCAATCTTTCACCACTGTTACTGGAGTACATATTTTCAAATATAATGTTCATTATCTTGATTTGTAATAGGAGCTTATTATGTCCTCTGTGTTATTATGTTGATAATGCCATCTCACCACGTAAAGGCCTCTTGTCGGACTTGCGTCGGTGCACCATGACCCCAATGATGAGTGCGGCTCCTACCAGGACCACTGCTAACACAGAGAAACTGGTGATGGCGGCCAACTTCCACACATCTGGAGTGTCATCTATGGACTTGCCTGTCAAAAACACAAAACATAATCAACTCTGTGATCAAAATCATTGATGATATAGAGATGAAAGTGGACTTACATGTGTTGCAGGACGGAGTCTTGGGGTACTGTTTGCACGACGAACATGGGACACACACGTCCGCATCTGAGTTCCAGAACTCTGCACTGTTGCAGGGACCTGCAAACAAGCACGACGATTCATCAGGGATGGAGAGGGACATCCTTGTTATCACATCATTATACGCTATTAGTACTGGCAGAACGTTTTCTCTCCAGAAGTAATCTTACATAACTGCAGTGCTCCAGCAGTGTTTGGAAATACTTATGCCACTACAATCATCCTGACATTGTGCCACACAAATATCAGGTTAATATTTTGTTAATATTTTGAATAGGCCACTTTGCTCATAGATATAATGAAATGCAAAATAAATTAAATAATTGCTCAGACCATAGTAGATTAGTATTGTAACCATTGTTCCAACATTATTCCAAGTACCACATGATGTCTAATCGTCTTAAGTTTGTGTTGCTAAGTTACAAAGTAAACACTCATGCACCTAGATGCACTTTCCTGATATTTGTTTTCATATTGTATTGAGCCCAGTGGTGGGAACTGGCTGTGTAACTCCTCTGGACTCAGATAAGACACATGCACATGAAAAAGCACATTTGTGGCTTTCCTCTAAAAAGAAACTGGGGAAATTCCTTTGGGTTGGTGCCACCAGCGGGAGTATTACTCAGTGACTTTGGGCTGAGGATGCGTGATAGACGCCGGCCGCTTGAACTGTTTGTATTGTGTGCAGTGGTACGTGTGCGGCCGGGCGGGTGGGACAGAGGAGACATCAGCAGGGAAGATCACTGTCTGCAGACATAGAGCATCGCTTCATCTATTTTTATGGCCTCCTCACAGCTGAACAATTAAAACTTCTCCACTTCCAGACGAGAACAAAGATTTAGAGCAAAAGATGAAACACAGAGGGGACAATAAATAAACAGAAACATTGTTACAAGTCGTTTGGATAATCTGTGGCTGTGAGATAAGGTTACAGCCTGGCCTCTGCAAACGATACATTATAATGTTAAGAGCAGGGGAGGGAAGTATCTGCACTGAATTAAAAGTAAGGTTACTTTAAATTTTGTATAGTAGAAAATACTTTTTTTCATCAAAACATGCTACTCACTGTCAAAAACCAATAACATGATTGTTCATGACCAGCCATATGCTGTGACTGCAGTGGTCTATGTGGGTTAAGTGTCTTGCTCATGGTAATAAGCACAGTTCAAACTGGAAAGTGGGCATTCAACCCACTGTATGACTTTTTTTTTTTAGCTAAATAGACTTTATCCTCTAATATAATACAATATAATACAATATTAATCAATATCTTTGCTCAGTTTGAATTATCGTGGAAACAATTGTTTATATCACATTTAAAAGTATCCTCGCTGTGTATTCTTTCAAACAAGGAGATATTTCTCCACATTTGTTTTATGGTCCATTCACTTTTTGCGCAATACTTGAACTTGGCACATTTTAGCACACTGCTGTGTTCATGGCTATATTGTCAGATTGTAATCAGGACAATCCAAAGAATGATCAACAGGTAATTATTTTGTCCAACCTCACCTAACTTTATCAATAAGTTAAATCCTGATAATATATCTTAATTTTTTTGTAGAAAACTGTTGAGTTTTAAGAAAGCATCATCCTGTAGTATTTTCTCTGCTGTGGTTACAACTATTAGTCATAAAACCGCTAGCACAGAGAGTGGTGAATGAAATGAATGTCTGAAGCATGGATTTGTGGATCAGATGAAGAAAGTTGAAAGAATAGAATCATTTAGTCTTGATAATATTTCCTTACAGTTTAGTAGGCATGTTCGGCATGTGAGTTGCATTTTGAGGAAACTGTTAATTAAAACTATTTCCCAGTTAGATTTTTCCTTAGTTCAACTCTATTCAAGAGTTGAACTAACTTGCTAAATCAAATTGTTTCAGCTCATTGCAAAAAAGCAGCAGTCTTTAGCAAATCTGTAGCTGGAACATCAACAGTGAAACATTTCAGAATGGTCTGATTGTCTCATCAAGGGGAATTAAGAGAAATCTCCAGATCTGTGTAATCTTTCCTTTACAAGAAAAAGATCCTGAGGTACATTGTAACTGAACAAAAGGTTGGATCACGTTACTGAAGGCACAAAGTAGTACCGACCATTAACAAGCCTGCGTGAAAAAAGACATCTGTTGTAAAAAGTCATGTCGAAGGTATTTGGATGTGTCCTTAGAGACCAACCCCAGCCTCCTGCTCTACTGACTTTACTGCATTGGTCACCGTAACAACCCTGTCACACATCTTGTAAGCATTTCTGTGGATGACTTCAACTCTACATCATTGAGCGAGAGAGAAAGGGGAGAAAGGGGGAGAGGGAGGGAGAGAAAGACTCCAAAGGTCAGAGGAAGGAGGTGAACTGTGACTGCCGGTTCATGTGTCCAAACTGTGAAGCCTCATTGTTTATATAGATAATATAAACACCTTACCATGCCTAGCCAGTCTTTAACGGCCACATAGAGTTACTTTTATGGACAGTCTGTGAGTTATGCATGAATGTGGACATATTTTAGAGTTGTTGCCCCCAGGACCTTGGCAGATCTCTGCACCTCGGCTGACAAAGGGTGTTTTGGGTGTGGGGGCCTGTATTTTGTCACGAGTGAAGAGGAGGAGGGGTGGGTGGACCAACAGCTGATGACCAGATGTACAGATTGTTCACACTCATATTGTAGTAGACCTTGACTTATTTCTTTGGGAAGTTCTGTGTGAATAATCTTGATGCATTGTTGTCTCTTCAGATATCAATCTGTGTCTGGGGCCAAAGCCAAATCTGCTCTCGCTGACGGAGGAAAGCCTCTTCAAAGAGTCTGGAAACAGGAGAGGTGAAATAATATCTATCTAAACTGGACACTAAACAGAGCGCTGTGCATGTGGTCTGTCCATTCTCACCCGAGGGGCACGGATGGACGGGGTGAAATAAGGCGATAGGAATGCGGAACCGGTGAGATATGCAGCTGGTAAAGGAAGCCAAGTGTAAGCAGTGCGGTATCTGCGTCCATCATAACGGAGGACCACCGGGCCTGAACTCGTGTCCACATGGACCAACATACAAGGCAATACGCTGTAGGCAGGCTAAACTGAGAAAAACATCACTCTTCTTTCACACTTTTAAAGACAACCCAAAATGTTTGAAAATATTTTCACAAACAACGTGTTGTAAAATAAAAAAAAGAAGAAAAAAGTAATCCACTTACTTCTCTGAGCATCCACGCCGTGGAAATGAGTCACAGCTGCTATAATAATCCCGCACAAAGCGCAAAAGGTGTTAGAAGCCATGTCTGAGTGTTAAAGCTGCTCGGCGTGTCCCACAGAATTCCCAAAGTTCATGTGCGCACCAGCCCGCGCGGCTTGGTTTTCACCATGGAAAAGCGAGCATCAGAGTGAGTCACTTGGAGGAGTCTGCGCCTTGTTTTAATAGCGCACACACCCACGCCACAGTTCAACTCCTATGACTCATTTCCTATGTACTGTATGCTCGGATCTTCAGCGCGCACTCACAGGAAACTCCACAAGCGCGCTGCGTGCGCTCACTACAGCCCCTCGCATAAAAGTCAGAATTAAATCAGCCTTATTAGTAAAGGTGTACAAAAATGTTAAGGTTTGGAACCACGCCTCAAGTTTTTACATGATATTGTTACGCCACCGGCTGTGTGTCTGGACTTAATACTGTTCTCATTGTTATTACCACGCCTGTCGACGTCATTCTCTGCACAATGCCAAAAAACACAAGTCTCTGGCATGAGTGCGAGTCCCATACGCAAAAGCTGCAGGAGAAAACAGATGACATTCCCCACTAAGGCTACGTGCACATTAAAACTTTCTGCACACTCGGAACACTTAGATAAGCCTTTTCTCCTCGGCTTAGAGCGCACAAAGAGCTGACACAGGCATGTTTTTGAAAGTTTCAAATTAAAAACTGTCCCTTACACGGGACGCTGTGTGGAGCTGGGTGTAGCTGCCGCTGCACAAATATGCAAAAACAAAGCGAGAAGACGCATGTCTTTAGTGTCTGTCTCACCTTTTAATGAAGACTACTGCAAGTGTAAACTGTTTATGGCAGGTGGGGCAGTCTGTTGTGTGAACAGCCACTCCTAGCTGACTCTGAGTTATGCCAACCGACTTTCTTGAAACTTCTCTTAACTGATCCCAAATGCCTGATAAACTTTTTATGTATTCACTCGGTCTCTGCAGCCTGAAGATTTTTTCTGCATGTGCAACATGGTGTGAACCGCCTTTCCCACAAACGCTAACGTCAAACAGACGTTGCCCAACCTCCCTGTAAATAGTTCACATCATCGGGGCAGAGGGGGACGGTTTTCATTGGCCCAATTAGCTCTGAAGCATGTTGTTGGACAGATGTTTTTGTACTCGCTGTCATGGCTAACCTTTAGGAGAGCGGGACCTGGAGCAGAGAAGCACAGCACACTAAGGACACCCATATGAGCTGACTTTCCACTGCAGTGATTTCATCAGTAATGAGGCACTATAAGCTGCAGATGTTGTGTCCAACTCTGCAATAGGAACCATGGCAACAGGATGAACACACACTGAGGACTATGCCCAAGGTGATCCAAGCTCTCCCGTATGTGCTGACCGGCCGCCAAACTCTCTGACGCACTGGCTTTCTAAATGCTATAGGCTAACCAAAAACTCCTTGGGCCTGAAGTGCTTTGTTTATTGGAAACACGCTTTGTTTTACACGTCTGGGACTGAATTGTTAACTGATGTCTTATTTTAATTTAAAGTTCAACTCGACCGTCTTTTCCAAATCAGGAAAGATAAAACACATAAAATTGTAATACATTAAAAACACTTTATCATGGGTCTATTTTGTTATGACTACATGATAGAGGAAATCCCTGTGGACCAGCTCAATGTTTGCAAATGTGTCCATATGTTACAAACGGTTTATTACACTGTAACAACACAACACTTGTGTCACTTTCAGTTTGGTCACGATATTATTCATACACTGGCAATGATGCAGCACATGAAGTCTTTCAGTAGAAACAAGGGCACCCAGGACCTGTTACATTTCAGTTTGTGTGTTTCCCTCTTTGGGTTTTCCACACTCTTGAAGTCCTTTTGTTTACCCTATTTGCTTTAGGTGATGTAGATGCGGTGAAAGTCATTGGCTCCGAAGGCACAGTTGCACTTTGGGCACTTCCTCTGCCGCGTGTCATAGCGCATCTTGAGACATTCATAGCAGAAAACGTGGAAACATTTCGTGAGTACGGTCTCTTTGTCTCGCATGTTGCAGCAGGGGCATCTCAGTTTGGCCTGGGTGCAAAAACAAATGCAAAAAATTAGCCTAAACATTTCAGTCAGGTGACTAGCACTGTGAGTAGTAAGGGGTGTAAAAACAATGACTATATAAATCCCAAAGCACAAATGGGTTGTAATGGAGTAGTAGAAGAGTTTGAGCTCACTTTCTGGCTTAAAGTACTGGCGTACATAGGAAAAAGAAACAGTCCACAAAAAATTTAATCTATATTGCAAAGTGATTCTCAAACTATGGTGCAGATTCCAATTGTGGTACACATGGGTAGGTCTTGTTGACAAGTAAGCTAAACACATTCTTCTAATTGGCTCTTATGTGAACAGTCTGTCTGAGTGCTGGAGAAACCGATGGCGCAGATCAGCAGCCTAGATGTGGCTACAATGGTACATTAGCACCACCGAGTGTGGAGTGAATGAATAATGCACTGTAATTGAGTGCTTTGGGTGTCTCTAAAGGTGCTATATAAATCCAATGCATTATTAGCTTAATTAAAAATACTAAATTCTAAACCCCTTTAGAACAATAACATGGCGCATGAGAGGCCATGATTTATTTTTACTATTTTCAGTTGGATAAAAAAAGCAATTCTTTAAAAAGTACTTTACAGTTATATTTAGTCAATTATTTAATCCAACCTTATACTGGTTAATCTCCTCTTGTAAAATCTCATCCGCATCAGAGTACACCTCCACCTTCTTCTGTTTCTCCAGCTTCCGTCTCAGCCTGGATAGATCCTCCTATTCAACAGCACAGGGCACATTCAGGTTAGATCTTCTATCTGCTGCCGCTATGTGCCCTGATGGAGATGCTACATACCTGTGCACGCTTGAGGTTGCTGCTCTCCCTCTCACGGGCCGTGCGGTTCTCGGCCACAGACACCTGGATCTCTTTGAGCTTGGCTTGAGTGTGCTCCAGCTGCACCTTCAGGTCTTCTGCCAGTTGGGCCGCCTCCACAGCCTGCAGCAGCGTGGAGGAAACCGGACGCACTCAATTAAAACTAGTGCAGACCACAAATGCGGAGGTGCTACAAGATGCCACTATTACCATGAAACCTTTTATCAGCACATAACCTGTTTGGACAGTCTTGCTTTGTGGTCCAATGTTAATGGTTTTCATGTTGAATGTATTTACTGTGCTGTTAACATAAACTTCTATGACAGCAGGTTTCCACAGCAAACAATGAATTTTAAAATGCTCGTCTTGGCTTCCAGGCAACTACTGCTTTCACTTAAATTAAGTAGCCTCTCTCATATGTTTCCATTTTAATTTTATTGTTAGCACGTTGTAAGCACATAATAGTATTGTTTCTGAAACTACAAAAGTAAATGAACATTATGTCTTTCATAAATCTATTCCACTGCGCTATAGCCTTCAACAAGGAAGAATTGGAAATACTCAAATATAAATACTCAGCCCAATAGACTTAACACCACTTGAAAAACATTTAAGAGAGGTATATCCAGTGTTGCTTTGAAC
The DNA here is from genome assembly GCA_030686955.1 of Odontamblyopus rebecca. Lineage (NCBI taxonomy): Eukaryota > Metazoa > Chordata > Actinopteri > Gobiiformes > Gobiidae > Odontamblyopus > Odontamblyopus rebecca. Next base: position 21,502,458 of record CM060671.1, on the reverse strand, counting down.
CAAGGACAAATGAGGGTTAGAGCTGTCTGCATTAATGTCTCACAGGCATCTGAATGCACCAACTAAAGTGGTGATATGGGGAGGTGTGGCATTTGGCACCTGCTGTGAAACAGAAACCCATCTGGCAATAATCTCCAGTCAGGTGACAAGTTCATGTGAAAATGTCTCACCTTCCTCTTGTTGAGTTCCAATGCCTGTGTCCGCACGGCCAGCTCCTTCTCCAGAGCGGCCAGTGTGCTCTGAAGAACGCCCTCCTTCTCTTCAAGTTTCTGCACCACAAGCAGCTGTGCGTCCACCTGAGGAAAACATAAGATGCACTTTCATAACAGGTTTATTCCCAACATTTTTCCAACACATTTCACGAGTTCCAATACCTGGGTTTTGAAAGTGAGGACTTGATCGGCCAGCTCCTCCTTCTCCTCCTTCAGTAACTTATAGATTTGGTTTGATTTGATTCGCTCACTCATTAGTTTGAAGTTGGCGTCATCCTTTTCCCGCAGCTGCTGCAGAAGCCGACTATTCTGCTCTTGCATGTCCTCGAAGGCCTGGCCTGTGACGTCCATCTCACTCAATAGATTTTCTTCCTCCTGGAAACAACATAGTGATGACTCACACCTTGATTAGTGGTATTAGGAATAATAATGTCTGTGCAATCTCTCAGTCATCTAGGTATAATCCATAGCAAAAGAAACATTTTATTCTGTGACAAAGATTTGTCCAGTTGACAGAATTAAACTTGTCTTTTGCTATAGGAATAATGATATTAATACTATTATTATAATAATGTAATATTATTATAATAATAGTATTCATTATTAATATTCATTTACAGTGGTGATGTAGTTGTAGTAGTGTACTCTTTAACTGTTTTATTTCTTTTATTCCATCACAGTTGCATCATTTTTTCTTACCTTCAATTCAAACATCATATTCTGTTCAAAGTTTGTACTTAGTGTTATGACACCATCAACACTAATGGGACTTTAGCCAGCTATACAACCACTTATTTCGCACTGTAATAGCTGAAATAATTAACTAAGGATCAATGGGGTTAATATACAAATAATTTAAAGTGCTCATGAAAATATCAGATTAATGCAGCAGCAGAAGAAAAACATTTTGTTTTATTGGTTCTATTTACTTAAAACATCTGACCTCCACATTTTAGGAGCAGAATTGTGCAGAATTGTAACAAGTAAATAACTTTAGACTACACTCCACAATCTTCTCCCAAATGGTTATTTACTTGCTCAAAGCTAACAACAGACTTAAAAAAGTAATATATGCAGAAATGAGACCAAATCTACCTGTTTAGTAGCAGCCAGTTTCTTTTGCAGATGCTCAATCATCTCTTCAGCCACTCGGATTTTCCTCAATGCATCTTCGTCAGCTAACTTTTTACTCTCCTTTCTCTCCCTTTCCTCAAGTTCTCGAACCCGCATTCTTAACTCCTCCACCTATGTTAACAATAAACAAACATTAGAAACATTTGCAAAAGACAATGTTTAAGTGAAGAAGAAAACTTAAAGACAAACCTCTGCTTTAGACTTGCGTTCAGCTGCCATCAACTGCACTTTGTCTCTCTGCTCCTTTGGGGCAGATTTGTACATGTCCAATAGGAGCTTCATCTCTTTCTGGGACTCTTGGGCTTTTCTGAGAATAGAGAACAATGTCCAGAAAAGATAACAATATGAAAAAATAATGCATGAACCTTAGTAACCTGTGTAACCAGAAGAATGTTGTTTCATAAACCTAGCTCAATTGCAAAGCCCATCTTATTTGAATAACCCTGGCTTAGTTTTGTCACCTAGAAAATGTAATTCCATTCAGAGGTGCTAATTTGATTACAGGCCCAAATGTTCTACGAATAATAGAACAATACAACAGAAAATAAGAAAGTTAAATTCTTTCAATGCATAGTTGATGTACATGAAATTATTTGTGTTGCATGCTTGGGTGTTAGGAGGCCTGTTGTGGAGTGAGTCTTAAAGGTCCCAGCTAAGCTGCTACTTCTATCTTTAGGAACTATAAAACCTTTTCAAATACACCGCTGCCCTTTCAATATTACAAACTTTAAATGAGATGACATACTTGAGATCCACTCGGAGCATCTTCAGAGTATCAGAGTTCCTCTTGAGTTCATCACTGCGTTGTCTCTCTCTCTCCCTCTCACGTTCGCGTTCTCGTTCAACCTCTCTCTCTCGCTCCCTCTCTCGAGCCCGTTGCCGCTCCAGCTCCTTCCTTCGTTCCTCCTCCTCCTCCTGGTCGTCTTCTTCCTCCTTCTTGACATCAATACTGTCAGATGTGCTTTCCTCGAGGATCAGAACCCCTGTGTCCCCACTCTGACAGCGCAACTATCAAGAGAAAACATATCAATGCAAGGGAATAACAAAAATCACTAGTAAGCTCCAAGTCAAATATAATAACATGGTTTGAACAAGTTTATGTACCTTATTAATCTCCATTTGAGTTTCTCTCAGTTTCCTTTTGAAGCGCTGCACGTCACCTTTCAGTTGCATGTTGTGGTTTTGCAGACTGCTAATTAAATGTCGCATTTCTCTGTTGATTGGTCCTGATGAAAATACAATAAGAGCACGGACTAAAAACTTTGAGTGTTCCACTATAACTGTTTTAAAGGTAAAACATACCTGCTTGTTCATTTGCTGCTAAATTCTGTTCAAACTCAATACGCAACATCTCATATTCTTTGCGCACCTGGGCCAAGGTGTCCTCTAGCTGAATAACCTCAGTCCGCAGCTTCTTCTGAAGAGACAGCTCATCACTCTAAACAAGAAGAAGCTTTGTTAGAAAGTCCAGTCCAACTGAGCAAGTTGTAATGGAAAGGTTACCAGTAAGAAGGAGAATCCTACCTCCATGTGCTCTATCTGACGAAGGTGAGCATTTTTCGCTGTGAGTAGAATGGCCCGTGCCTCGTCTAACTGAGTTTTTACACCAAGAGATTCATTGTACAAAAGCGAAAACTGAGACTGAAGACATTTGTATTCTGTGGTCTCCTTCACAACCTCCTCTGGAATATTGCGCAAGTCCATCTACAAAACAGAGAGGTGAAGCTAGTTACTTGCTCAGAATGATTGAATCAGATGGCCGTGAAGAAAAAATTACCTTGAGTTTTTCACTTTCCCGAACGGCCTCTTGAAGCTCCACTTGAAGCTTCTCCAACTCTGCCATTCGGCTATTTGCCAATTCCTGGTAGTGCTCTAGCTCTGCATTGAGACTCTCAAACTAAAAAGAAAAATCAAATGTACAAAAAAAATTTCAGATGTTGAAATCGCGTTATTACAAAGGAATATGTAAAAAAAATTGTTATTTAAGGGTTCCAATTCTTACCTTCTGAATATTTAGAGTGATCTGGCCTCCAGGCAATCCTCCAGAGCTGCCTGTGCTACTGTAACCAGACTTAAGCTGCAAAAACAGACCATATGTTTAAAAAAAAATTGAAAATGCTTACTTTTTAATTAAGAAATTCCACATACCTGCTCCATTGCCTCTGCAAGATGCTTGTTAAGCTTTTGTTCCCTGTTGCGCAGCTTCTCTGTGTCCCACTGTAAGTCTTCTACTGTGGTCTGCATCTCAGTAACTTTGGTCTCTGCACTAGTCACTTTATCTACTAACTCATTATACTGCAAAACAAGTGAAATTACCCTAAGTCACAACAAATGACATATGTAAATGATATACAGTGAGGAAAATAAGTATTTGAACACCCTGTGATTTTGCAAGTTCTCCCAATTAGAAATCATGGAGGGGTCTGAAATGTACATTGTAGGTGCATTTCCAATGTGAGACAGAATCTAAAAAAAAAAAAATAATCCGGAAAGCACATTGTATGATTTTTTTAACAATATTTTTGTATATTATTGTGTCAGATAAGTATTTTATCACTTGCTTATTAGCCAGATTTCTGACCACCAAAGACCTGTTATTCTGCTTTTCAATAGTCCAACTCCATCTGCTCATGATTCTAATTTAGTAGCACCTGTTTGAGGGCGGTAGCTTTCATAAAGACACCTGTGACCCCCACAGTCAGTCAAGAGTCGAACGACCAACATGGGCAAAACCAAAGAGCTGTCAAAAGTCAAAGACACAAAATTGTAGACCTTCACAATTGCCATGCAGCTTGGTGAAAAATGAACAACTGTTAGGGCAATTGCCAGAAAATGAAAGAGGCTGAAGATCAATGTCCCTCAGACACAAGATCTCACCTCGTTGGGGTATCAATGATGCTAAGAAAGGTGAAGGATCAGTCCAGAACTACGCGGGAGGAGCTGGTCAATGACGTGATGGGAGCTGAGACCACTGTTTCCAAAGCTATTTATTTATTTATTAAACAAGGACAATGCACAGAAAACATGAATCTCTAGTGAAAAAAGATGCTCTGCACCACATTTAGCTAATAGCTATAGCTACTGTCAGTAATACACTAAGACATCATGGTTTAAAATCATGCATCACATGGAAGGTCCCCCTGTTTAAGTCAGCCCATGTCAAGGCCCGTCTGAAGTTTGCGAGTGACCATCTGGATGATCCAGAGAAGTCATGGGAGAAAGTCATGTGGTCAGATGAGACCAAACTAGAACTTTTTGGTCTTACCTCTATTCGCTGTGTTTGGAGGAAGAAGAAGGATGAGTATCACCCCAGTAATACCATACCTACAGTGAAGCATGGGGGTGGAAACATCATGCTCTGGGGGTGTTTTTCTGCACAGGGGTCAGGACAACTATACAGTATTAAGGAGAGGATGAACAGGGACATGTATTGTGAGATACTGGGCAAAAACCTCCTTCCATCACTCAAAGTATTGAAGATGGGTCATGGCTAGGTCTTCCAACATGACAATGCCCTGAAGCACACAGCCAGGAAAACCAAGGAATGGCTCCGTAAGACGCATATCAAGGTTCCAGAGTGGCTTAGCCATTCTCCAGACCTAAATCCAAGAGAAAATCTTTGGAGGGAGCTGAAACGCCGTGTTACTTATTTGACACAGTAATATACAAATATATTGTTAAAAAATCGTACAATGTGATTTCTGGATTTTTAAATTTTTTTTAGATTCTGTCTCTCACAGTGAAAGTGCACCTGATGAAAATTTTAGACCCCTCCATGATGTCTAAGTGGGAGAACTTGCAAAATCGCAGGGTGTTCAAATACTTATTTTCCACGATTTTCATAATCGACATTTTGTAACAACAAAAATGCTGAATTGGAGCACCATACCTCCATTGACATTTTGTGATGTCGACCTTGCAACTGAGTAGTGATGTCCCTCAAACGACTGTATTCATCATGTAGCTTCTGATTTGCATTCATAATTTCAGTCTGGTTATCATCTTGGCATACTGTGGCAATATAAATATAACATATTGTATCATCACTCTTGTATGTTTGCATGCACATAAAGGTATTAATTATATAATGATTATTAATAATAACAATATAAGTATTATTAATATTGAAAATAATAATTATTAGTAATGTCTAATAGTTTAGTTACTGTCAGATTATTAGTGGTAGTGATTCTGGTATTAAGTAGTGATTCTGAATTCTTTCATTTGTAGTCATGGTTTTAGAATTACCTTCAGCCTGAAGCTTCTTGCACATGTCATCAATACGACTGTGTAGTCTGTCAAAGACACACACCAAGCTTCCAACAACATCTTTGCTAAACTTCATGCGATCTTGAAGATGAAGTGACAACTCCTCCTCGCTGCTGTGCTCCAATATTGTAAGGAAAACTTTAGCATTCTCACTCAAGGGAGGTGGAGGCGGAAGTGGATCTGCCCAGAAAACAAAACTATTACCAAATCTGTCTCGTTTTAGAATTCTGTGCCTGCTGGTTAAAAAGTAAAACAAACCAGTTGCTTGTGGCTGCTCGGTAGATGTTGATTGCTCTTCTGTTCCTTCAGGAGGAGGAGGTTGATGCGGTGCTTCGGGAACACTTTCCTCTTGGTGTTCATCTCTTGGAGGCTCTGGCTGATCTACAACACTCTGTCCTTCCGGCAGTGGAGGCAGAGGCACAGACGAAGATGAAGTTGGTGATACCATGTTAATGCCATCTTCCTCCATCTGAGTTGAGTCGGGGAGTGGAGCAGAAAATGGAACAGGGTCTGATGGAGCTGATGGCACTGGTTCAATGCGTTTGCGTAGAATATGCATGTTTTCTTCCAACTGAAGATCAAGAAGACAATTTAATAATGTTATATAATGAATACGACAAATACAAAACTGTGCAGTACCTGTGACCAGTAACGATTGACAATAAGTAGAGTTGTGTCATCTGTGGCCTGTCTCTTCTCCAGTTTCTCAATTTTCTCACGCAACTCATCCTCCATAGCCTGTCTCTGCTCCAAACGCTCACAGAGCTTTTTGTTTTTGAACTGGATAACCTTCATGTCCATTTCCTCCTGTGAATGGTTAATATCAGCACTGAGACCTTATGTAAAAAACCTGTGGTAGTAATCACAGTATGGTCAGACTAACCGTTGAAGAGACACCAGCAATGCGGATGGGCTCAATCAGAGTGGTAGTGGTCTTCTCCTCCTTTTTGCTTTTCTTCTCAGGTGGGCCAGGGGGGCTGTCCCCGCCCATGGGACGCTTTCCTCCCCCAGTACCTGACATTTTCACTTTGCCTGAAGGAAAGAAGTCAAATCATTTTAATATGCATGTATGAGAAATCACAAAATTGCTAGAGTGCAAAGACCATTCCTGCATTATTAGATGAATAAACTATATTATACCTTATATCTTAGAGGTTGAATAATATCTCTATATTACTACAATATATGACGTTCACAAATGTTTAAAGAGTAATTTAAGGTTTACGTTAGCAAAGTGCTAAGACATAAGCTAAAGCTAACGTTATGCCGATTGATTCAAATCTAGGCCATGAATCGGGCAGAAATGACGACTCTTGGTTAAAGTATTGGTGACTGTTGCGTAATACACTAGACAGAGGGGATGCAACACCTCGGCAGGATCGGATACGTGGAATATTTAGACTAAATTTAAGTGTACAAACCTTTACTACAATCGAGAGAGAACAGACGGACGTACACATAGAGAAGCGGAAGTGACACAATGCTTTTTCCGCCGGGACAACAGCAAAATCTGCATTGAATGCCATATAAATTATATTTTACTGTAAAATATAATGACTGAAATATATTAAAATACAAAAAATAAGAAATGCCATGTGGTTAATATAAATAAATAACTTCCTTCACGTGTATGGAGATTAAACTCCAACCACCAGAGGGCGTTACTGACAGATTCTCCTACAGGAATGTGTCAGAAATGTAAATAGTGTCCGATCTAAATGTAAAATCTGCAAACCCTGCTGTTTTTATGACTACTAAATGCACCTGTAGGTGCACTTTCAGGTTTGTCAGCTGATGCGTCTAGGCCTCTGTGGGGATTTCACTGTAAGTAGATTTTGTTATGAGCGGAAACAGCAGCTAAGGCCAAAGTCCTTGACGGATTTACTCTTCTGATGGGAATAGGACTTCAGTAATACAGTGTATTTGAGATAACGCGTGAATCTGGTGAAACATAAATATGTTTTGTAATTTGCTTTAAAACTATCCCAAAGATTACTTATGCGAAAATACACGTACTGCGGCTTACCAGTTCCTGTAGCACAGTTGCAATTTGCTGCCATTTATGGTATAGTTTTCTATAGGTTCCATTGAAATATGGTATTTCTACTTCTGTGATGTACACTATTCACAAAGAACACATATTAGCAATACATGATAAATCCAATTAATTTAAAAATGCACAGCTAAATCAGTCAAAGCCTTCAATCTCACAATGTTTGGTGTTGTGTGGCCCTTGTGTTGTTACAGATTTATATGCTATAATTATGACCAAAGACATAGTTGTTGGGGATGAATTACCAGACTGGGTGGGGGCCAAAGAGTTTTACCAGAAATATGACCCTAAAGAGGTGATTGGGAGGTGAGTCCAAAAGTAAATTCTAATCTGCAGATCTGAACTGTCCGCTGTGTCATATCTATTTAATTCATTGTCTTTTAGGGGGGTGAGCAGCGTTGTGCGCAGATGTGTGCACAGACACACTGGGCAGGAGTTAGCGGTTAAGATTATTGAAATAACAGCAGAAAAAATGACTGTCCAGCAGTTGGAGGAGGTTAAAGTGTCCACACTGAAGGAGATTCAAGTACTCAACATGGTGAAAGGACACCCCTCAATAAGTGTGTATAGAAGTTATGTATTTGTTATGTGTGCATTTCCTTTAAATATAAAATGATCTGTTTACTTTCAGTTACACTTGTGGATTCCTATGAGTCGGCAACTTTCATATTTTTGGTGTTTGACCTGTAAGTATTAAAAATCAACCAGAAATCTTTACGTAAAATATATTTTACTCATATATTTTCAGCATGCGGCGAGGGGAGCTGTTTGACTACCTCACTGAAAAAGTTACTCTGAGTGAAAAAGAAACCAGGTGAGACAAGCATGAATATCCATTGCAATGTCTTTTTAGCTGAATGTATGATTTATGTGTTCATATTTGTAAGGAGTATTATGCGAGCTCTGCTGGAGGCTGTGCAGTACCTTCACTCCCTCAACATTGTCCACCGAGACCTCAAACCAGAGAATATTCTTCTTGATGATCAGGGACACATTAAACTGTCTGACTTTGGTTTCTCAGTGCAGCTACAACCAGGAGAAAAACTCAGAGGTACTACAATAACATTTCACATTCTGTTGCCCCTTACAGATTGTTCATGGATATGTTTTTCATTATCAGAACTTTGTGGGACACCTGGTTATTTGGCACCTGAAATCTTGAGATGCTCAATGGATGAAATGCATCCAGGCTATGGCAACGAGGTTGATCTGTAAGACTTATGATCTGTATACAAACATTACAGAAAAAACTCTGTTGAGACAGAGATTTTGATGATTTTTTTCCCCCTGTGACTCAGTTGGGCTTGTGGAGTGATACTTTTCACCCTCCTGGCTGGGTCTCCTCCTTTTTGGCATCGTAAACAGATGCTGATGCTGAGAATGATCATGGAGGGGCGCTATCAGTTCAGCTCTCCGGAGTGGGATGACCGGTCTGACACTGTGAAAGACTTGGTAAGGTTATTGTAAATTCTTAATTTTAACAGCTTTTTTTATTCACATGTGTGTAGTACATATGTACGTATGTAAATGCATTCTTTATAACATTACTTATAACTTTGTTTTGAATCAGATTTCCAGGCTGCTTGTGGTGGACCCTGCTACCCGTCTGACAGCTGAACAAGCTTTGGCACATTCCTTCTTCCGACTTTACCAGAAAGAAGAATTGCGGACTTTTAGCCCAAGAAAGTCTTTTAGGGTGAGCAAAATTACAAATGTCAATGCTTGTGTCTGTTGCCTTATTTTCCAAGGAGCAATATGTTTATATTGGTGTTGTATACAAAATATGATGCATTTATGTTTTGTGTGTTCTGTTATTTTTAAATGCTGTTGCTTTAGGGTTCATCTTTTAGAATTGGGTTCATACAAATCAATTTCTATAACATATTTTATCAACAAAAGAGTACAAGTCTCTAATTTATTTATTTTTTTAATCCTTAGGTGTTGATTGTCTCTGTGTTGGCCTGTATTCGAATGTACAGTCGATACCGCAGGGTCCGCCCACTAACCCGGGATGTTTTGGCCAGAGACCCTTACTCCATCCGTGGGGTGCGTAAGCTTATTGATGGCTGTGCTTTCCGGATTTATGGGCACTGGGTGAAGAAAGGTGAGCAGCAGAATCGTGCAGCTCTCTTCCAGAACACAGCTAAAATTGTCCTCTTGGGTCTGGAGGACTTCGATACCTAAATAGCCTCATTCCTTGTATTTTTAATTTGACCACATGCATTTTTGCCATGTTTGTGTCTGTCTTTTATCAAGGTATATTTTTAGACTGTTTTAAGAAAGACCAATTTTATTTGTTTGCCTTAATTTCAGCCTTAGTTCTGCAATTTTATCTCTGGCACGCACAATATAAAGTAAAATGCTTTTTACTCTTTTGATTTTAGTGTGTATGTTAGGTCAACATGTTTGCACTGGCACATCGCCATTAACTACATTGCACAAAGACTACGAAAAAAAAACCCAACACAATAATACAAACTGTTCATTGTATTCATTCTCAGTGAAAACCCATCCAGGTACTGTGTGTGTTGTGATATAGGAACGCTGTATTAACCTGTATAATTATTTACTATATTACTTGATGTAGAGAAACTATTACATTCTAAGGCATGTTGTTATTAAAAGATATGCTTACACAAACTAAATGGTTTTACTGTTTGAAAAACTCAGAACCACTGGTACTTTTTCATAAATATTTGAAGAATGTGTAATTTAACCATCTACTTATGAGGAAATATTGAACAATTCCTTGTGACAATATAACATTTCAGGCAATTTTTCAATGTGTTTTATTAGAAAGCAAATACAGAGAACATTCTTTTGCTTCTACTTTTTGTAGCGTTGTTTTGCTTGGCCCTGGGGTTTTAGGCTGAAGCTGAAAAAGAATGACATTATTAAACTAAACCAAACCAAATTATTTTAAATATTCTATAATTACTGTGGAATATGTGCTTGCCTTCTTAGCTGTCTTCTGATTTTGTTGGGGAACGGTATACATCTTCTATTTTATAATTTCATGTATAAAAAATACATATAGGTTTAAATAAAAGAATAATGTAAAAGCTTAAGAATAATGACATCATTACCTGAAGTAGCACCAACATTCTGCTCAATGCTGTCTGAATATGTCAGAGACAAATTAAGTTTTAACTGTGATACAAAGAAGAAAAGTCTGTGTGTGTCTGTATTCATGATGTATAAAGTATACATATAATAAAAATGCATATGTTTCATTTTCATACCTGTGGAGTGAAAACAGACTTATAGAGTCTGTAGTGTCTCATATAACTGTTGTAGATGTATTTATAGATAGAAGTCACTTCCTCTGAGTTATAAAGGTCAATGCTAAATGGTGATCGCTATCAAAGTTACAAAAATGTCTTAATAATGGACAATTTTAAAGCTTAGATCAATTATCTGTTTTGTTTACCAACCTTAACTGAATGACAAAGCAAAAGCTCTTTGCAATATGTATGGCAATGTTCTATGTTGTTAATGACAGTTTCTGCAGGAGAAAGCAAAGGACAAAATATGAAACACCTATATTTCTATTTAACTCATCAATTAATGGTAAGAGTTACCAACCAACATTAATCTTGTGAATAGATTTAAGGATCGATAGAAGGGTGGATGTCTGGGCAGATTTAAAATTATTTTCTCTGCAATAAAATATTGTTTGGACATAGAGGTCCAGCAGAATTCCACGCTTTGGGTCTGGGACATCTATCTCGAGTAATTCACACAAAGCACTGTCAAGCAAAACATGTATCAAATATAGTGTGCATGGCTGAAAATAGAAAATTTTGAAGAGTTTAGAAGATTTTTTTTTATATACGTTTGTAACTCAGGAATAGATTGTATTTTATTCAGCCGCTCCATGTCATGGTAGCTTATGTCTGTCCTGGAATGTACAAATATGCAGAAGGTTAACAGCTAAATAATTTAACTAAACTAGTGTATGGTGCAATTCTTACCATAGCATGACTTTGGCTTTTGGCTCTTGTGGGATCTAGAAGATAAGATATGATTGAGGTTTTACAGAAGATGCAGAGACATTAACTTTTTGATTCTAATAAAATAAAAATCCCACCGTAATTTTTATTTCCATTGTATGCCAAATCAGATAATGTTAGAGAAACACCAACTAGCTAATATTTTTATACGCCCGTTGTAAGACGGGACGTATTATGGTATGGCGCTGTCCGTCCGTCCGTCCGTCTGTGGACACTTCAAAGCTTTGTAGTGTCTTTAAGTTCTGTTGCTGCAATCTGATTGGTGGAATGTGATGATGTCATACGCATACTCCTACTGCAAGAGCCAGATTTCCCTATTGATTATCCGTCCGTCTGTCTGTCCGTCTGTCTGTGGACAATTTCTTGTCCGCGCTCTAACTCGACAACCGTCTCACCTAGGAATGTCAAACTTCCAAACTGCACCAACAATTCATCTTTAACTAGGTTTGACAAATTCTAACTTAATGCTATATACAATAATTCAAAGTACGGGCGTATTTTGCCGCGGAGCTCTTGTTGAAAATAAAACCCTAAAGAAAACCAAATAAAGGAAAGCCCGAAAATCATCCTGGACCACTTTCTGTTTGTCAGTTTCACGGTTTCCTAGCAACGGTGGCTGCATTTCCGGTTCGTTTACTACCATAATAATGGTCCTGATATTTCAGATGTGTATGTTGGTCATTAAAGTGGACATACTGTGAAAAGCTAATGCCACGTTTATAAAGAAGTATGTTTGGTGTAGGCCTAACTGATTTTATCAGGAAGGTCGTCTTCTGAAACGTGGCCTTACGGCAGTGTGAGGACACTGCTGTTGTATCCATGGCAATGGGATAAACCTGGGAGTTTCCCGCTTGGAGAAGCGTGTGCATTGGTAGCGCTTTTGAAACAAACATTAAATATAGATGGTAGATGGGTTAAAACGCGCGGGATCTGTTTTTTTTTTTTTTACGAGCGGAGCGAATGTTTTTTTAATCACGTTATGATGATGGCGTGGTACAACAACTCTCGACAGCGTTGATGCCAACTGTAACCCGTGACACTTCGCTCCCTCGTCCCCCTCCATCCGCTCCTTGTCCATTCCCTGTCCACACTCCGTAGTGTGGTCAATATAAGAACATTATCTCCTTCTAATCCACTTTGCCTTCTGCTTCACCTGACCGACACTCTCAGGAATAGACACAGTAGCCTACAATGTGTTAAATGGCAGTATTTGTTTAATTAGACACAAGTTTGAGATTCCTCGTTTTCTTCAATTTTTGTAAGCTTTGAAGTGACATCGCCTCTAAGACATCATGGAGGATACAGATATTCGACAACAAAAATTGGAAAATCAGGTAATTAAGATCTACAATTGATGGATGACAAACTGTTGATATAATTGCTCTAAATGAAATGAAATGAAAAGCTAAGCAAATATTTATAATTTAGCATAAACAGCAGTTGGGCTTTGACAACTACGTTGTTGTAACTTCCCCAGTATAAGTGCTAGTGCAGTAACTGTTTAAATAGTTCAGGCATATAGGCAGCTCAGGAGTCTTTGGGAGTACCATGGTAACGCTGTTACTGGTACCCACAAAACAACAACAATAATAATAATAATAATAATAATAATAATAATAATAATAATAATAATAATAATAATAATAATAATAATAATATAGATCCATGGTGGTAGATAGATAAAGATCACCAAATGAAGGGACAGATAACCAGACAGAAAGATACAAGAAAAAGCATTAAAGCTCCTCAAGTCCATTCAAGTGTCTTCCTTCACTCTCTGATTGGGGTATTGTTTTGGATGAAGTGCATCGCATACAGTCTACAGTCCTAAGCTATCTCCAATAACGGTGTGTAATGCCAAGAAGTACAACCAGTAAGCTAACTGCAAAGCTACCTTGCTGTCTAAGCCACCTGGTGCTACTTGGCTTTCATTACTGAAACAATGGAAAATAAATAAATGAATGATGGTTATACAAAGACTCAACTGTAGTAAAAGTAGGCCTATACATAACTAGATCGATATGTTTTATTAAATCATGCATACTTATATAAAAATGATTACACATTATGAAATTACATTTGTTTCAGAGAGCCATTCTGATGAAAAGACAGCAAAGGAAGAGGGCTGACAATCAGATGGTAGTTTCAAATATGGACTCAAAGCAAAAGAGAAAACAGAAAACCAACTCGGATGAGACACCTCTGTTATTTAACCATTCCATCAGTAATACTTCCCTAACTGGTGAGTGAAGACAATTTAAGTATATATAAGTATAACAAAAACATATTCTCTTATTTCTTATGCCTTTTGCTTTGTTTTGTTTTTTTCAGACCAAGTTGAACATGCCCATGATAACCCAGTGGATGAGATCACGCTGGGTGAATGTGACGTTGCAGAAGAGATATCTTTGGAGAAACTGGAGACATTGAAAACAGTGGACCTAGACATTGACAAAGAGATGGAATCAAAATGTAAAGTTGAACAGGATGTCCCAGTGGAAAACAAGAAATCCAAAAAGAAAAAAGAAAAGGACAAAAGTATGCTTTTGCAAATTATAGTGCTGAATAATGCCTGTGTGCAAAGATGTTCTATTTAAAGGTGCAATATGTAGATTTTCTGGTGGAGGGCCCACCCCCTGCTTGTCTCTGTGGAGATACTACTGTATTGCCTAGAATATTCCATAGTATAACCTACTTAACTTGAATAAATGCTGTGGAACATCCTAGGGCAAAGCAATAATATATCCATGGAGACAAGCAGGTGACGGACCCTTTACCAGAAAAGTTGCATAGTGCACCTTTACATTGGTTCTCACATCATTGTGTTTAATTTTTAGAACTAGAACAAATTGAAGACATTGAGAAAGAGCAAGAGACAGAGAGAAAGCCAAAGAAAACAAAAAAGAAAATCAAATCTAAAGGCTCTAAAGACTCAGATGACAGTGAAAAAACACAGAGACATAAAAGTATGTACATACACTCTCAATAGAAATTTAATTAATATTCATCTTAATCATAACTTGTTCAAATTAATGTCTCCTTGACTGTAGAGAGAAGTCCAAAAGAGGATTCAGAACAAGAAGCAGGCACAGTTGATGAAATTACAAGTCTAAAAAACTCAAAAAAATGTGATGAAAGTGATAATGAGGAGAGCAAACAGCAGTGGCTTTCCCCAGAGTCAGAAAAGAGAGCTAATAAGCTGGACACAAGTAAGTATGTTTATAGTAGTATAAATGTGTCAAATCATAATTCATACATACATTTTCATTCTATAGCAAGATGCCAAATAAGTGATGAAAGCAAAGATGAAGATAATTCAGAAAAAGACAAAAAAGAAAAGAAAGCAACAAAGAAAGAAAAGAATCTAGCATCACTGAACTCCAACTACAGGAGGAATTCTGAAAGTGACAATGACAGAGTAAAGCATATAGCAAAAAATTACTGAAAGACAGAATTTTTACACATTTAAAACACGTTTATCTTTCAGACAACTTCTCCAATGTCAGTGGAGGATCTGGAGAAGTTTGCGTTGCGCCCGGCCCCAAAAGAAGTGACGATACAATGTCGAGTGACCAGAGATCGAAGAGGTATGGAGAAGGGGATGTTTCCTACGTACTACCTGCATTTGGAGAAACATGATGGAAAAAGGGTAGGTGTAGTACTCAAACCAAGAATACAATTAATGACATTAGAAAAACATAAATATGAACATTTGATTTACCCTGCACAGGTGTTTTTAATGGCAGGAAGAAAGAGAAAAAAGTGCAAAACTGCTAATTATTTGATCTCAACTGACCCAACAAATCTGTCCAGGAATACAAATAGCTACATCGGAAAATTAAGGTATATAATTCCCAATGTATTACAAAGTATTTTATTGTTCACATATTACATACTTAACTTTGATTTCTTCAGATCCAATGTTCTAGGTACAAAATTCACAGTATATGATGGTGGGGAAAACCCCGAGAAAAAGCCCTTCATAAAAGAGAGTGAAGCAGTGCGTCAAGAGCTGGCAGCAATTTATTATGTGAGTCTAAACAGTTACTTATTCAATTAAATAAACTATATAATAATAAACACCTAATTAAATTGTAATTTTTGTATTTTTCCAGGAGACAAATGTGTTGGGGTTTAAAGGTCCCAGGAAAATGACTGTGATTATCCCAGGAATGATTGATGACGAAAGAGTATCCATTGCACCAAAGAATGTGAGTCTGTTGTCAAAATATCTGCACATGCCTGCCACGCTCGGTCCAAAAATCAAATCTACATCTGGGTTTGCTTAAATATTTGACAATCTGCAGCTTTAAAATTAATTAAGGCAGTGAATAGATTTTTCATTTGTTTAACAGACATCTTGGAAGATCTGAAATAACAAAAAGATTGACTTGTTGGGCAATATCAAGGAGAAACAATGTGCTAAAAGCTGACGAGGAGGGAATTTTAAAATGTGGTATAGGGTTCATAATAGTTATAATATAGATTCTTAGTACAATTTTTAGTACTTTTGAATTCTTCCTCATTTATAGTAGCAATGTTTTTGTTTTTTAGGAACTGGAGACACTGCTCACTCGCCATGCCAATCACAACACAGATCAGCTCATTACTCTTATCAACAAATGTCCCAGTTGGAACGAGCAGACGCACTCATATGTCCTCAACTTTCATGGCCGCGTCACACAAGCTTCTGTCAAAAACTTTCAGATAATTCACCCTGATAATGGTAAGATAAACACAAATGTATTTTCAATCCATTACAGTTCCTCATGTTAATCACCTCTTCTTTGTGCCTCCTGCTGATGTCTGCTGCAGAGGATTACATAGTGATGCAGTTTGGCCGTGTGGCAGAGGATGTGTTCTCCATGGATTACAGTTACCCCATGTGCGCCCTGCAAGCTTTCGCCATCACATTGTCGGCCTTTGATAGCAAGCTGGCCTGTGAGTGATGGTTTGCCTAAATGTTACAATTAAGGCCTATATAAAACTACAATTTTTAGTCATATATATTTATACACACATTTTATGTAAAATTGTACAAATACTTAAGCTTTAAATAAAGTACTAATATATCTGTCTTTGTACATCTGATAATTTAAAGTGCAGCCATAGGCCCTTCTTTAAAAGGTCTTATCACAAAATGTGGAAAACCACATATGTATCAGATGCACAGGAACTGCAGCAAGATGGAGATAGACTGTTGCACAGCATATGGTATGAACTAAGATGTAGAGTTCACACGGCTGTAGAAACACTTTTAGATTCTTTTAAAAAATATATGTCCCTTTAGACACTGTGGTGTAGTAAGATACTGTCTGTGGTAAAGCTATGGTGACTGACGCCCCATTTAAACACATATCAACTTCCTTTTCTTACTAAAATCTATCTTGATATAAATAAACCACTATGGCTTACAACATTACTAATGTTATCAAGATAAAATAAAGTTTAGTAGCACGAATGGGTGTAACCTGAGTCTGACACAGTGGTCACATGAAAGTCACAGAAAGATATGTGACTGAAGTTAAGATTGACAGATCCTCTTTCTCAGTTGGTGTGTGATAGTTTCACACAGACATCACTGAAGTGTGGTCCCACAGCAAAGAGGAGAGACGAGAGCTTTGTCCTGCCTACAACATGAATCTAACTCACAGGCTGACTGTCCTGTTCCTATTGCTGTTCAGACTTGTTCGTATGACAGGTAATCCTCAAAATATCCAATAGCTTCTGTGTTTTTTCCAAGATATTTTCTTATAACTGATTTAAAAAAAATTCCACTGTGTTAGAATGTAGTATTAATATTACTGAGTAGAAGCAGGATTAGGATGGTCAGTCCTAGCAGTAAAAATATGGTATTAGATAGTGTAATAATATAGGTTAAGTAGCATTATTAGTTATATTTGTAAGATATGATAATAAGGAATAAAACTTAGATTCGTACTGCCATAATTCCCATTTACATAAGATGTGTGTTGAATATTATATTTTGAGTATAAAGTTGAATACTTCTTCCACCTAACTTGGTGTATATTGTCTAGACTTGAGTCACATCTTACACTGTGCTAATGACTATGTGTCCACCATTAACTGCACCCTGCAAAGCAATCTGTCAATGGATCTCTTCCCTGAAAAACTCATATTAAGAGAATTAGATATGGAGTAAGTGACACTTTCTATTAATGCCCTTGTTTTGATTAGATTTTGTTAATTCATTTATTTGAAAATTTAACCTCACCATTTCCCATCTTCCAGGAGTGAGCCCATTCTGTGTCCGATGAACTGGCAAAAGGACCATTTTTTCTGTACTGTTGAAATGCCCTTTGGTTTTGTGGATACTGCTGTCTACAGTATCTCCTTGTGTTACCATAATGAGAGCTGTAAGATGCTGGATGACGAGTTTATCCCTTCGGAAACCAGTGAGAATTCAACTTGTATTCAACACAAATGTAAATGTGATTTGTATGATTTTTTGTTGTTTATTTCTTCCTGTTATTATAGTTAAACCAAAGCCACCATGTAACTTTACCATGAGTCTAAACTCCAGTCAGTACATCTTCTCCTGGAAAAGCAACTATGAGGAATACTTCAATACAGCGCTTGATCAAGAATTGAAATATCAGCTACGCTTCTACCAAAAAGGACAAGAGTTCAATGTTAGATTACTATTACAACTAGAAAATTATTCTTTTTTGTAGGCACTTCTTAATATAATGAACTTATGTCACAGGGGAGCGCACATAATGTTGTTAAAAATGGAAAAACATTTGCGGTTCAACATGGTGATTTATTGCCTGACTCTGAGTATGCGGCCAAGGTTCGGTCGGGACCCAACGAGGCTCATTACAAAGGACAGTGGAGTGACTGGTCCACAGAGATCTACTGGAGGACTGCAGAGGGTAATATCTCATACCATTTAAATAATAAACATTATATGTTTAATGCCATAATGAGGAGTATACCAAAAAGAAAAGATAACATCTCCGTGGAGATGATGCGGGCTGAGGACCCTCTACCAGGAAAGGTACAGAGTCCATCTGTAAGTAGAACATTTGTATATACATGCATAAACCATAGCTCAAGAAAAAGAAATGTTTCTTTTATGGATTTTTGTTGTTTGAATTGATACTATGAAAAAACACAACAACTTCAGAGTACTGTGGATACCTGAAATCAAATTACCATTCACAACTAAACAATTTTCATGATTACATCAATTGTGAACAACAGTGAACTTGTCACTTCTTAATCTTTCAGTAATAAAAATCTCTTTCATTACAGAAAATAAGCCCCTCACCTTACACCTGGAAAGAGTGCTCATCCTTGTGTGCATGTTGGTGCCATTTTTCCTTATTTTATGTTTCATTCCTGTTAACATGTAAGAATTCAAACAGTTTTATATTTTATACCGTTTTGGCAGAGCAAAAATTGACAGTGACAATGTTGCCGCTATTATAGATCTACATTGCTCTTGCAGGTGGAGACTGAAAACTTTCATTCCAACTCCAGAGTCTTATTTTCACACTCTTTACACTGACTGCCAAGGGGATTTTAAGGTGGGATTTGCACCTTCTTTAAGTTCACATACAATAATGCAATGTTAAGAAAATTATCTTCTACATTTCAGAGTTGGGTAGTGATGGAGAAAACTGTGGAGTTGCCAAAGACAGAAAGAACTGTTCACATTGACAAAATGTTCAAGTATGAGGATATTTGCGAGGCTGACCTCAGTGTGACTCAGAGCGCATATGCCAACATGAGCAAGTCTGAGGGTACTTTAGTGGAGCCGGGTCTCCCTTATGCAGTGAGTACATCGGGGCTGGACTCTGCTACAGCCAGCTGTACCAGTGCTTACCTCAGCCCACAGTCCAGGAGTCGTGCAGAGATGGACTCTGGCTGCTGGCTCAGCAGTGCCCACTCTTTGGAGAGGGGCCCCTCCTGGTACTGCAACGACTACTGCACCCTCAGTACATTCCATCAGTCTGCACAGGGTACAAGTGAGCCACTAAAATGTATGATCTCGGGATGTGACGAAACGGAAGAAATTGATATTCTCTGCTGAAATATGTACTGAACTGATTTTTCCCACTGTCTCTCCTCAGAATCATAAACAACATTATGTCCAGGCAATAAATGTGTGCATATATTCTATAAAAAGTTTTATTTATGCCAACACATACATGAACAAAGCACCATTTTACCTTACAGCCAGATACAGAAGAAAGCCTACCTGCCTCAATGTGGCCATTTTATTTATTTCAAAGCAAACTCTGAAAACAAACAAAAAATAGAGGCAGCAGAGTCCGATATATTACAGCATGCCGAGTAAAAAACCTGGTAAAGAATTAGATGGAGGAAACTAGAGACACTAGTGAGATACGACAGTAGAAAAGTGCCAGTCATTATACAGCAGTGGGAATACTGAATGAAATAAGCAAAATGTACATTAGGTGGATTGAAAACAAATGGGAACCCAAGCAAGGGTAAAGAAAAACAAGACACTTCTTTCTTGTACATTGATGACAGCCAGCTTCACGGAGTAGAGTCTGGTACTGAGCTGTGTCCTTTGCACCATATAAGACAATGTTTAAAAAGAAAGAACTGGGGTGCCCAAGCACCCACTCCCTCCCGGCATTATGTGCCAACCGGCAATTAAGAACAAAAATGGGAGGGCGGATGGCACAGAATGTGTGGAGTTTAAATACAAGTCTTTAAGTGAGTCTCCATGTGAGAGCAGCACATTCATTGAGAGACTGAGTGAGAGGTGATCCTTGTTAAACCCATTCCTTCAGCTTCTTCCAAGCGTTCTTCCTTATGATGGAGAGAACTTTTTTGCCTGTGCTCGAACTCTTTTTTCATATTCTACTCTGTTTTGGCTGAAAGAAAGTAAAAAGCAAATCAATTTATCCATTTAGTACAAGTACAACTTTACTTACTTTTACTTTAATACAAATAATCATGCCTCTATAGCAGGCTAGAACTCAGCCTGCTACATTACTTTTTATCATGGCCTTTGTCTCGTTTGACCTTGTAGTTGGCATTTCAGAAAGGTGTCTGTAACTGAAAATATGTGCACTTACCAGTAGATTGTGTAGGCCTCTGCTTGGGCTGGATCCTGGATATTTGGCTCATTTAGGAGTTCTTGGATGCCTAGTAGGATCTGCACAACACACAATGATGAATACAATCAGTAGATAAAAAGTAATCTTTCATCTGGAAAATTTTTTTTTTTATTTTTTTCTTTTACCTGTTTTATCGTGATGGCTGGTCTCCAGTCCTTGTCTTCCTCTAGAATAGAAAGGCATACTGTGCCTGAAGGATATACATTTGGATGAAAAAGTGGTGGCTCAAATTTACCTGAAACAATAATAAAAAAAAAAAATACAAGTAATAGAGCAATGAAGGTTCCCACAGAGAATCCAAACACCACTGTCCTAGTGGACAGAATACATTTTTAGTAGTTCATAATCATAATTTACATATCACTCTTTTAGTGGATGTGGGAAGACCTTATTTTCATTATAGTGTCTGATCATGCCATAGTCCCACCCAAACTACAGCTGTCAGCCTGGGTTTCAATACACACATTTATTTTTTAAGGCTTAGTTGTGTCTTGTGAGGAGAGATTTGTTTGTCTTGATAATACAGAAAACAACGCCTGAACACTTAATAATTCAATAAAAAGCTTGGACACAGAGCTGCTTGTTAGTTTACATTAATTCATATTTAAAGGAAAAGGCAAGATCTTGATATGTACTATGCCATCACACTTTTATGTTTGATCATTCTATTAAAAAAAAACAACATACATTTTGGAGGAGAAGACGGATAGTCATCCTTGAATAACATGCGGAGTTTGAAAAGACCGCCTTCCCATGGTGTCTATAGAGAAAACATACATTTACACACTTCAAAACACCAAAGGCAGCCACTTCACACGGGAAAGCAATACAATATAATGTGGACAAAGTATAGAGTAGAATACCGCTTTCTTGCCAGGAATAGCACATTCCCAATTCATGAGATTCATGGTCCCATCTGGATTTTTTGTTGGTACAGCAACAAATCCCTGAAAAAATATGAAGGTAAAAAGAGGTTAACTGTAATCACAACCAAACGGATCAATCTGACCGAAGTTTCTCACTTACAAATGGATGGTCCTTACGCCATGCTTTGCGCTCCTGGGCAAGCCGGCTCAATGCAATCCCAGACATGATTGGTAGCCTCCTGAAACTCTAAAGACACCAGCTACATATTATGAATTTACTAAAAACACCACCACCCTCTCTCACACCAGAAACCTAGATGATGTTGAGAAAGATGCTGCTGATAAAGTGAGAGAAGTGTGCGTGTGTCAGTTTTATCCACTTGCTGGCATAGTGATAGTTATGGCCATTATTGAAATACGAGTTATGACTTATGATGATTGCAAAAACACGTATTTGACATAAGTAACGTGATTCCATATTGTTAGAGCCATAAGTAACATTACAGTAACTCCTTACATAATGCAAAACCTTGTTCACTTGGTAATAAAAAAAAATGTTACTAGACCTAGGTTATTTCTATACATTAGCAAAATTAGCCTGCCCTGTGACAAGTTAAACATAACACAGAAGCTCTACAAGTTTAAAACTACGACTCTACAGTGTGCATACGGATAATATTTGTTGGTCATTTTCTCATCTATGGATTATCAAGGGAAACTTTTATCATCAGGCAAAACTTTAGACTATATAGAAGTATGCTACACCTGCTAAAAAAGCTAACAGCCGGTTAGCCTAGAAGCTAACTCGTGTGCGCCAGAACGTTGTCACAACAGGCGCTAAAACGTTAGCGCTGACACGGCCTGATGCAGCACAAAAATGCGCAATTGTGTTTGCTTTGGCCTTTATTGGGAGAGAACGATGCTCTTGCAATAATTTCTCACCAAATACAATACAGGAGTGAATGGGCACAGGAGATAAGAAATCAACCGGATTGGTTCAATAAGGAGGAAGACAAAGAGCGGTAGAGCTAAATGGCGCACACTAATGCCTTACAAAACTAGCGAAAATGGCGCAAACAGAAGCGGGCAGAATGTCATAGAACAAGGCAAGTATATGGCATGGTTTCAAATACGAGAGCATTCCCTTACCTTTCAATGCGGCGGCACTATGTTTTTAATCACACTGAAGGAACTGAACGTGTTCAAATCCAGTTAAAGGTTGTAAAGTTTCCCTCCTGAACAACCACCAGCTTCGAGTCCAACCAGACGCGAGCAGCAAAATGAAATAGTAAACTGTACGGACTTCCGGTTTTGGCTTTTGTACTCAAGGAAGCTCGGAACATTTTAAATTTGCTTAGAGTTCACCTCACATATATGACAGCACTGATTCAGTTATGCAACGTCTGATTTCTCAGTAAATTTGTTAGGTTCAGTATGTGCCAGATGCACCTTTGACCGTAAGTGCACATGTACAAAAACAATTCGACATCGAAATTACATTATACTCTCTTTACCCCTTCTATAATCTTTGTCTACTCTATTAATATTCAAACATTTAAATAGAAAATGCCTTTAGATTAAAGTATAACCGCAAAACACGATATTGTTTAAGTTATTCTATTCTAAATAGTAAAGACTAGAATACATGAATTAAATTGAAGCCACACTAGATGTCGCTATGTATCACATTATGATTTGGATATCCATCACTCATATCTCAAACAAGAAACACACGCAAGCACAAATATTCATGGACTCTTTTATTGGGTTTACATTATGCAATACCATAACGTTCTATATACCCATAACCTCATAGTTACTTTGCACATTGTTTAATAATTGCATAAGATTATAGAGAGTGTAGTGAAGGAAAACAAATCAACATGATTGTTGTTAGTAATAAGATGAAACATTCACTCCCTATGATCACATTTGGATTCATATATAACCATGCATAACAGTGGTCTGTGGCTTATGACTTTAATGCAGAGGTGGGCACTTAAAAGTATTAGGCTACAGAGTTTTATAAGTATACCCATTGCATTAAATGATAATCCATGGGAAACCTGAACAAGACAAGAGGCTGAGGGCCATATTTGTATTACAGGGCAAATCATTTGTAAAACATTTTACCTGTAATACATCTAGACAATGAAGTCAAATAAACACTAAATGTCATTGCAAAACAGTTTTAAAAAACTTACATGAACTGCTACTCTAAGCCAACAAAGATCTGTCACAACTAAGACTGAGTCTGCCATTGATGGGGCAGATTGCAAGATTGTCTGCAACGCTCTAGCATAGGACGCTAAAACTGATAAATCGGTCAGAGATGTAAATATCAGTACAGATATGAGTGCTAGCTGCAGTAAAGTCACACAAGTCAGACTTGTATCAACATGTGTGAGGGAGTGCAAGACAGTGTTAACTGGAAGGCTTCAGAATACTATAGCAAATGTAAACATAGCCTAGCTCTGAGAGGAAATCCAGCCCGATTCATACTCTCAATTATTTCACTTTAAAAGCCCTTGTGTCTTTGTGTACATATGTTTATATTAAACATGCATCTCATACTTGTATCTCAGACTATAAAAAACTGCTTTGTATTCAGGAAATGTTTGTCATTTACTAAATTATGTACAATGTGTGCCAGCATTAAGAAAAAAAACTAAAACAAACTACTCATCCCTGACACTGTTCAATGTGCACAATACATGTAAGACATTGGATTTTGGTCAACCAGGGGAAAGGCAACAGTAAAAAATGATTACTACTTGTGAATGTACGATGAACCTATAAAAACACATCAAAACCTTAAAACAACAACTATTAAAAGTGTTTCAAAATGCACTATTTACAATGACATTAGGAGCTATTAGCAATGTGCACAGTGGTAATTCACTGTAGTGCTGTAATGCTGCTTATAAACCAACAAATCTAAAATGCTTAGAAGAAATCTTATCTCACCCAGAAACAAAAACTCTTAAATGTAACAGTCAACTTCATAGCCAGCCAGGTTTAGCTTTGTTATTGGTATCAAAACATGTCTCAAGCATGTTCATGCTGAAAGACACTCAGCATCAATCCTTAAATCCGAAATTTGTAGACCTGTACAAACAATGCAAAACAGAATTTAAAACTATTTTTTCATAATCAAAGATCCAGTATAAAGAACTTCTAATGAAGTTATGCTATACAGTGTACAAAACGTGCAGTTTAAGAGTTAAATATTAATATTGATCTTGAATTATATACATCAAGTTCTCTTAGATATGATCAAAATTTCCTTCACCACTGCTTTTGAACATTTCCAGTCCTCAAATCGCCCCCAGAAAGATAATGATATTCCCTCAAGCAAAAGTTTTAAAAATCACTGTAGAAACCAATTAAGAAAACAATCATGACAATGTCCATATTTTTTCCACTGCCAAGTATTTTGGCAAAACACATTTAAAAAGGACATCAAAAGAATTTTCGTATTTGAACGTCTCAACAGCAATACTTGGTGTCCAGTTTTCTTTTCTATCGAGTCTGTGCCAAGACATGCTGGAGATGAAGACATGCCATAAATATAACTGGTGTTTTTAACAGTGTATGAGGCGAGAATTCCCATTTACCTGCATAAATCTGAACATGTCCCTTCTTAACGTCTTATTTTGTTCAAAGTTTTGATACTTGAGTTATAAAAGACCAGCCCAGTCTCTTACCAGACTGCTGAGCTGGAGGATATCAAGAATAAACTCAACAGATGACCCTGAGTTAATAGTTGGCCCCGTTGAAGTCGGCCACGTTTGTAGCATTAAATATCAGTAAATTACAATTCTACAATTTTCAAAGGTCCAGTTAAACAGACAGGCACAATATGTCAGTAAACATACCTATTTACATTGAGAAATAAAAAAGCAAATGGAGGGACAAGAAAAGACAACGTAAACCCCCCTTTAAACACTCCATTGTGCCAAATGTTCTTCCGTAGGGATGATATGTTTTCATCATAACACCTGGAGTTCATAATACTCTTCACATTCGAGAACCCCTTTCCTGAAGAATCTGTCGACAAGAAACAGGGATTTTGGTCAATACTTTGATCACAGTGAGGGAGTCTTTAGCAGATTACAGAAATACAGAGGGGGCAGAGGGTTGAAGCTATACAGCATAAGGTTGTGTTCACCAGTTATAACTTATTTTGATTTTGATTTTGTAACAATATGGCAATTGTCCAAAGCGACCTTTATTGAGCTGAAAAGGATGATTCTCTGACTGATGGATAAGAACTGAAAATGCAGCAGCTGATGATTCAGCTTGGCCTCTATTAACAAATGCAGCAGGCATGACGGTAATTACAGGGATTTCAATTACACTACCGAAAAACCAAAGAGCTGGTCTCATCTGCTCTCAAAGACCGATTTGACCAGATGATTCAGTGCCCTCCAAAATTATAGGGATCAATAACAAATAATCACATTTTCTCATTTTAACATTTAGACTGTGCACATTTTGTTAGGCTGTCAGAATAAATCAGGTTCCAGTGGATTCGCAATCAGAAGTAAGGTGGGTTTTAACTTCTGAGGTCAGACAGTAAAAGTTACCGACATTTAAAACGGATGCCTTTAACTGAGTGCTCTGTGATATGTATACAGCTAAATGAGAGCTAGATGTCAGTAGGGTAATGTGTATTGGGTGGGAGCACATAGGGAGGACAGGCCGGGGGTGAGTGCTGGAGACTGGGAGCAGCTGAGCACTCACCATCGACTCATAAGTGCTCAACCCTAATCAGAGTCATTCATTTCATAATCTGTCTCTTCGTCCTCGCTCTGAGCAACATGCAGCATGCAGACAGCACAGAGAAAGACAAGAAAGGCATGAAGTTCAGGAAAAGAAGGAACAAATAAAACTAATGGAGAGGGTTTAAATCAGTAACAACATTTTACAAACATTTATCCAGAGGCACTACTTCCAACATTCCAATGAATCAATCATTCCAGCATTCCATCCATCTTCTCCCGCTTAATCCAGCTGGGTCGCGGGGGCAGTTTGCTGCCCAATACTCATAGCACCTGACCCCCCTATGAACCCCTCTGCAGGTGGTGAGCCCACAGGAGGGTGGACAACATGGTCCTTAATGTTAGTTCATAGGGGTGCTGCATGTTTTAGGTTGATGGGGAAAACCGGAGTGCCCAGAGGAAACCCATCCAGAGGAGGAACATGCAAACTCCACACAGAAAGGCCCGGGCGACCCGGGGATCGAACCCGTAACCTTCTTGCTGTGAGGCCTGAGTGTTGCCACTCAGCCACCGTGCCGCAATTCCAGCATTCCAATGAATCAAAAAAGGTTTCAATTTACAAAAAAAAAAAGTGACATTTGAGGATGGGGTTTTGGTGATGTGCGCCTGGATTCAAATGCAGTCTAAGCAATGATTAAGCAACAAGCAACAGGCTTCATCATGTGTGGCTGCCTTCTGCAAGTGGCCCTGTGCGGATGGGCCCGTGGGAGCGTGCTTCCTGCCCTTGAGAAAATGAAAGACCTTGGATGTAGTTCTTCTAATCCACAGACCTGTGCTTGGCTAATGCCTGTAACTGGGATAAAAAAAAACTAAGAAGGACCATCTTACTTCAGGCTAACATGATTCTTATTTGGATAGCTATTTTATTAATTTTAATTACTGGTTGTTTCTGGGTTTCAGATGACATAATATTCTAAAGGTTTGTATTAATTTGAGGTTGGGTGGAGAAAATGTTGTTACTCAGGTTTTGTGGTGTGGTTGGATCTATACAGGGTGATGATGGTTGGGGCTGCAATGAATCATACCAATGAAATAACTGTAAAAAATTTAAATAATTGTAATTGTATTTTGATACAATTTCTGGACTACATAGACTCCAAGACATTCCATTTTGATTTAACCATGCAAGAAAGAATAAACCATTTTCATCATCTCAACAGGCCTAGGATGCTGTGATGTCATCTGAAGCCCTTCTTTTTCACCACATATTGTTGAGGAAAAAATTTCTCATCAATAAACCAGAGGTGTGTTTTTGTAAATGCATTTGGTCATTTTAGCCCTCTAGCACAGAGCGTCATTCAGTGTTGTTGGCTGTGGATGTCTGTGTGGGCAGTGCACTTACCTTCGCCTTCTCACTGGGCTCACTGTTTGTCCCGTATGATTGATTGTGCAGCTCTTTGGAGACTACACACAGGAACTCTGCTTGGTCTTCGTTTCCATAGTTGTACGAGGAGCCTATGCTGACCAACTACAGAGAAACAAGCACAGAAAAATTATTAGTGCCACATCAAGGACAGACAAATCAGAACAGTACATTCCATAGCTTTTTAATACAACACTTCCATTGGGGTTTGCAAAAATACAACCTGACTAAAATGTATAGAATAAAAGGTTATTGAGAAGCCCAAATAATAAATTAGGTATTTGGGTCCACCTTGAGAAAATAAGTGATACAAATAATACAAAAAATATAACCCAATGACATCACAGACAGGAAACAGTTAATGAGGTCTACAAGACCAGGAAGTAGATGTAAGGGAGCCAACATGCTGGTTTAAAAGTATTGGGTAGACTATATCAGTGTAGAACCAACACACTCTACTAATGCTAAACCACTTTTATATTGTCATGTAATCACATAGTCAATTAGATTCCCAAATATGATTCAAAGGAGTTCCATGATGCAAAAAGAAGGAATCTATAGTGGTTCCAATGCAACATCAGTGAGGGCAGTAAAACAGACCTTTCACTAGCATATAAATATGCTAGTGTAGAAAGGCATAGAAATTAAAATATGAAAGGATATATGTACATTCTGAATAAAAAAAGAAATATAGAGAGGAAAGGTAAGAGTTGCTGCTGACTTGTACTGCATTTTGAAGTGCAGGCAACAAGAGCTCTTGTCTGTACCAGGAGCATGTCCAGACATGCTTTGCCTCATTAGCCACTCCTGAGACTTGTTTTTGTTAGAAAACCCTCTCATATTGATGAAGCAAAAAAAAAAAAAAGAAAGACTAAAACAGTCTTTGGAATTTCATATACAAGACAATACTATAGTTAGTATTGAAATAAACAGTGATATTCCTAGATCGTTGCAATACAATGAAATATTCAGACAAACTACCTCCATTAAAAAAAATATGCGACATCTGAATTAAATCTATATCTTGCTTGGCATCCAAACAGCAGCCTATACTAGGGAAGTTTCAGTTGAAGCGGCTACATCAAAGCAAAGCGCACACCCGCGCACGCGCACACACACACAAATAAATAACATTTATTAACACAATTAGTATGTCTGTGAACTGTGAGTGTATGTATAATATGAAAAAATTAAAAAAGAGAAACAGACTGAAAATGATGATTGTGTTGCCCATCTCTGAGCAGGCAAAAACAATCAAAAAGTATAAACTGAGGAATGAGCAGCCGCTCTGTCTACTCGGGACAGACAATGGCCATCGGGAGGTCGTGGACAACACAGGGACCATGCAGAGTTTGTGGGACACACCTCTCCGCTGTTGTTTGGCAAAGCAGACTCCTCTCCCTTCACTTCCCTTGACACAATCAGCAGAAACTCTGACTGGTGGGCTCGCCCGTACCCTATACTGACAAGCTGCAACAACGAATCAGAGCACAGAGGGGATGCTCGGATCACGTATGCAGACACTGAGAAATGCTGTTTGGTATTTTCCCTGAAATGTCCTATTGGATAAGAGAGCATAGCCGAGTGGATGAAGCACAGAAACAGGCTGCTATGGCTTAAAGCTTTACCTGCTCAAACTTCCAACCGTCTGACATTGTGGACACCATCTGGGTCAGCTCCTCCTCCTGGCACTGCAGCACCCGGTATACATGCTTCACAGGGACCTAAGGTGGATTACAGGAGGATCACAAACCAAATGTCCACAGACTGTCACTAGCGCACATACAGTGTCCACCGCGCTCACTCACCTGGGATGTTTTGCAATCACGTTCCCTGATCTTGTCCTTTATTAGCTTTATTAATGATGTGATGTTGTAGAACTCGGCTTCTTCAAGAACACCTGCAAAAAATTGCATGATGCACAAACTGCAAAATATAGGCAGTCAAATATTTTTGCAATAGTCAAATATTACAAAGCAATTTTTATTGTTTTAGCAATACTGAAGACTGCTTTGGGGGCCTCATCAAATGGACTTTTATCTTTGATCAAATTAAATGTTTAAACACACAAATAATCATTTGTGACCACCTAAACCTTACCCTCTTCTGCAAGATCTCTGTTGAGTACCAGTTTGCCGTGCCTTAGGTAGTTCAACACCGGCCCAAAGTATGTGGGGTCTCTGTCGATAAGATAGGCACCAGTTTCATCCTAAAAGGGCCAAAGGAGAAGTTAATGACCAATAGAACAACATCCTATTCCAGGTAATTATGTGGAAGATTTCAGTTTTTAACAAGAACATTAAAGGAATAATAAAAAATATGGTTGTTTTACCCAGTATCCATTTGATTATTATTCTTCATAATAATGCTATCAATATTCAACATAATAGTTGCTACAGTAGATGGAGGGCTTTCATCCAAAAAAATTAAAGTTGAGATTTAGAAATTATATTTTTTTTCTTTTTCCTGCATATTAAAATAAAAGATTTGTATTATACTATGATTCACTGTGGAAAGCATCCATTAAAATCTAAGAGCGGTTGGCAACTAAAGCCTCAGGGATGAGTTGCTGATTCTCTGTACAGACTGATATATCACTTTACGCTCCCAAAGGACCTAGATTTGATCCTGATTCTCCCTTACTGGGTATTCCCCCATATCTGTAAGCTCTGATTAGACCGCCATTGTCTCTATGGGAGAGGGTGTTAAACAATTAGAGCAGAAAAAAAGATTTGGAACAGCAGCAACTGAAGATGCCAAAAGGATGACTGACTATGCACGCAAGAGTGTTTAAAGGGAGGAAAACTCTAAAAATCATGCTATAACTTCAGAACAAGACTGTTTCATGTCATGACAAAGATTAGGGTTAAGACATGAACTCAACATTTTTTCTCTCTAGTGATGAGTGATGGTCCCAGAGCTCTCCTTTTGTAATGACTCTCCAAACTCATTTGGCCGCCCTCATTTTGACTACTAAAATTATCTCTCACATAGAGCCCAGTGGATTTATATCCACTATATATATTTCTGTGGTCTCTCCAGCTGAAGCTCAATATAGTTAAAATCACACCACATCGTAATTAGTAATGGTCTGACCTTGAGCCATGTAGCAAATATACCATGTGTATGTCAAATATCAACATTCACATATCTTGCTGGTTTAAGAAATATAAGGACATTCTAATATTTATAGATTAAACATCTGTGCCCAAGTGTCAACAGTTAGGAGAAAAAAAAATATGAACAACATAATAATAATCTGAACTAATAAGAATGCAATGAAACATAGTACAGAATTCTGCAGGAGAAAGGTTTCTGTGCGATGTGCGAGTCGTTACAGAAATCAAACATATCAAAAAATGATATCAAGTCACAAGTACAAATATATGTTACTAGGAACAAAAATCATGCATTAAGTTAAGCAGTGGTGGTAGCTGCAAACACATCAAAAGTATATGGATTTGTGATATTAAGGGATACTTTCAGCTTTTATATTTTTAATAACAATGACCTAAATTGAATGTGTCACTTATGTATTCACAGTTTTGCAAAGGGAACTTTTTAATAATTATAAACAAGAGGCGGCCCCAGGGGCTAGGTTGGAGTGATGAACTTTGGTCTGTGAGGCAGACAGAAGGGGAACAGTGTTGAGTTCATCTAGTGAGTTAGAGAGGGATTCACATGAGGAAATGTTGGAAATTAACCGTATCACTCTCCTCTTACACACAATACATATCCTCCTGCAGGAAATACCATAGCGACCCGCCCTAAAGTTGATGTTGTCAAATAAGACTTATGCAGACAAACCACCAACCCCACAAGGTTACCCATTTCATAAAGGTCAGGTAAGTTAAGACAACATCTTTGTTTTCAATTTAAATATAAACAGTCCCCTTGAATAGACAGAGTGTAGGAGATAATTCTCTGTGAATAACTGAACACAACATAAGAATTCACTCCAATCATTTCATTTCTTGTGTGTTGATTGAGATTATTACCCAAATACACATGAGTGCATTACATGATATTTGCTACTTAACATTAGCCTTAAGAGTTGAGCAAAGATGTATGTAACTCCCATGTTAAATGGACACAGTAATACCAATATTTTTTTTTTATAAAAAATGAGTTAATGTTGTTAAATGTTACTGATTAAAAGCATTAAATTCTCTTTCTCACTTTATTTCTACTAAATGAGCAAATGTACTTCCTGTGCGAAGAATGATTGAGCTATTAAGGGCAATAGGATCAGTCAAGAGTCACACCTGCCTTAGCAGCAGCAGCTCCCTGCAGCATCCTGCTGAACACTTAGAGCGAGAAACCAAGCAGCAGAGACGTACAAGCGTTAAATATTTACGTTTCCTTCCAGTGTGCTCAGGCATGACACACAACCAGAATCGAGCTACACACCACAGAGAAGACGTGTGCGGCTGCAAATGGCTATGAATATGAAAAGAATAAGTTGTCAGGAGTGTTTAAAAAATGTATGTGGCTTTCAAATGCAGAAAGCCTGGTCTTCACTTGAGAGGTTAGAAATGGAGAAGTTCAGAAGCAGAAATGTACTAAAAAGACCTCATGTGATCACTTTTAGAGCCTAATATACACAGGATTGGTCTGCACATGGCAGTGTCAGTGCACTCAACAATATCACACCAGCATGACAGCTATGACTGGCATTTGTCAAATCTGAGACAAACTACGGTATTTTTAAAAAAAAAAGACCCAGTGAGGCCCTATACTGTCACACGTGACAATCCACTTTCTCCTTGGTATCTTCCAGTGTGTACAACCAACTCCAGTCAACAACATGAATAATGTAGCTCTCCTCAAGAATCCTGCTGAAGCACATCAGGCTGTGTGACTGAGTCATACACTGCTGCATTTGCTCAAAACACCCTGATCTGATATGAACTATCACTGAGGAAACCTCTAACAACCCATTATATGGCTTTAACTGCACTATAATGTCCATCCTACATGCGCTTAAGACAAGGGACTGAGGTGGGCTGATCAGATACCCATAAGAGGATAAAATGACAAAAAAGCAATCTGATTATTTAGAGATTAAGCTATATGCATACAAATTAGATGCGTTATGGCTACTGCATAAAGCACATGCCCCCTAAAGCACATACATGCTGGTATTCCACTTGCAGATGGGGAAAGAGGGAAGCAGCTTGTGGAAAAATGAGGCCATTCAGGGGAGATGAGTGACTTCATTCAGAGACATCAGCAACACCTCACTCTCCTCTCTCAACAATTACAAGTTTCGGCTTAAACAGGATAACAGCCAACAAACCAGACACCAAAGACTTACCGTAAGCTACAGAAAAGCGTAATGTTTCATAAAAGGTGTTAGTGAGATCTTTATATCTTTAATACAGACACCAAGCAATGGGGGAAAAAACTATATTCATAAAAGTATAATGGATCTGTAATACGCAATGAGTGTTAACAGTTAGGAGAAAAATATAGACACTATATCTAAACTAACGAGAGTGCATCGAAACATAGTAGAATGCTCTGCAGCAGAAAAGTTTCCATGAGATGTGGCGAGTTGTTACTAATCAGAAATCAGAGCGATATCTTTCAGCAACATAGAACAGAACTGAATATGTTATTTTATATACTAACACTTACAAAACAGTCAAGACAAATGTCTAAAAATAATAAACCTCCTGGAAAAAACAGAGAATGAGAGTGGCACACAACTGAGAGAAAGATCATATATCATGTGGTGACTGTCGGAATCTAGCTAGCACAAAGCTAAGACAACATTGCGCTAATACATTTCTATGGTTTGTTTTATAGAAAACATACCATTTACTCCATTAAAAGTCTATGATCGCCTTATTCCATGTGAATGCAATGCAGGTAGCTTTTACTACTTTTTTAAATGTATGTTCAAATAAACAAGGCTAACTAGCTCGACTAGCTTAGCATTTACCTTATCGGAGTCTAGCTCGGGGTCAGCTTGGCTGAGTCTGTAGAGAAATGACTTGGGGTCTCGACACAACGTTTGTCTCGTTGTCAGAAAATATGTGCCCCCGACATTTAACCGGATCCATTTAGACGATCCGAGGCTGACCGTGCTGTTTCTTTCCGACGAGGAGTGGGCCAATCTGCGGTGAAGAGAGCCGCTGCTTTCAGAGCTGTTCTCGGCCATCTCCCTATGCGCGTCTCCTCCGCCTCTCGCTGCGCCGTCTGAGAGCGGAGCACAGGAAATTTTCGAGCTGCAGACACCAACTTCGACTCCACCACAACTCATGCAAAGCAGCAGATCTTCGGCCACTCCTACTGCCACCACTACATCAGCTATATGAAAGATAGTCAGTGGTACAAATGATTCCACAGACGGGCGAGACTCCAAGTTGGTGGGATTTACGCGTAAATGTATCCAATTTGGAGAGCCAAACGCAACCAGGAACCCATTGGGCAAAGTGGGCCCTAAATGACTCTTGAGATAAAGTCAGTGTTCTCAGTATAGGTTACACCATGGACAATACAAGGTAAGTCACGTACATGGAAGAAAACGTCTTATAAAATCCCAAGTGTACGAATGAATTAACAAGTTATTACATTTAAATCCTGAAAGTTATTAATGGGGTTCAGCTTCCCATGATATACAACATCTGAAGACTTTTCATCATTCAAAACATTGGATATTTTGTTTTAAATAGTTAATTACTATGGCAATGGCCCTAACTTTCCATAATTCTGGAACCCATGGATAGACTACACAGTATATACTATGCTTATACACTCGATGCTCTCTAAAAAGTAATTTCACAACACAAATCACAGGTAATGGGCCGTTATTTTATTTACATGCTGCAAAATATGAGATGCCATTGCCACTAAATGCTGTTTACAGTGTCTTAACTGGCTGTTAACAGAAGACAGGACACATGGCTTATCTGTACGCCTAAACCCCTACATGCTTTAATTATTGAACTACCAAGCAGTAAGTGGAAAATGTCATCATTCAACATCTATTGACCTAGCGCACAAATAATCCGAATGACTCATTAAATTATCAGAATGATTAAATCACTGAGCAAATAGAAAATGTATGATATAGTAAGAAAAAGCTGTAAAATATTATAGTTTACAATAATTATTCACATTCAAAGGCTTTACATCTCAATACATACACAACATGGCCCCTGAACATGACTTCAATCCAAATATGATTCATATATTAGAATTTAAATAACACAGAATGAACTAGAGGCTAAACAATAGCCATCAAATAACCTTATACAAGAATAAAAATACAAAAATTGTATCCTAATATCATTGCATTACTTGCTTCAGATTTTAATAATACATCATCTGTACATCACAGTTCTAGTCAGTTACAAGCCATGTAGAGTAATCCTTTTACAATGTAACCGACTGCCATCAACTTGATTCAAACAATTTCTCTTTAATAGGAGGCCACACTTTCTCTTGAGAGAGTCCCCTTAAATTTTTAGACAGATACAGCAATTTCATCGGTTATTTGGATCAGACATAATCCTTAAACTGACATCCATCCAGCCATACTAATCCCCTCCAGCCCCCGGGCCAGAGGGTCCTACCACCTACACTCCAGTCACACCAGACGCAGCCAAAGGAAGAGGGCCTTTGCAGAGGACCCGAAGGTAATATTTCCAAAGTTAAAAGCATTATGACAATACATATTGCTAAAACAAGCGCACAAATGAAATCAACAGTTTAAATTTCTTTTGGGCCAAACATCAGAACTTAAAATGTGAGCACTGTCTCCTTGAAAATGAAAAGCCCAAATTTAGGCTTTGAGCCATTTTGTCCCAGGAGTTTTGCTTTGATTGCTTCTGAAAATGATAGTATGTTGATAAGTATTCTGTTCAGCATGTGGTGGTCAGCACACAAGATATTGTTTTCAAGAAGATGAAATGACCATGAGCCAACTATTCCAACAATAAATGGAATAGGAAAAAAATAACGAACTAAACAATTACCATCACAAAATAATATATCAGGTGATAAAAATAGCCACCTTTAAACTTAAATAAACTACATTTGCAGTGCCCTATGAGAGATGAGCATGTAAGATAGTGCTACAAAACTGACCATGCAGGAAAGATAAGCGAGTTATGGTTAGAAATTATCAGTTTGTGGCCAATTTGCTGTCTCATAGCATCTCTAGTAATCGCCATGATGGCTCACATTCACACCAATTCTGACCAATGTCTTTTGCAGTGTTACCTAAACGGAACTGCAATGTAATACCTAAATATTAAAATAAGCTCTAAATGAAAACATAAGCAAAAAAGCATTTGCATCAATAGGTCTGAATTAGCCTGAATAGAGCTTAACTTGTAGGATATGGAGCAATTTAGATAGTGGGATGGACTCTGGTTCATAGCAGCTTGATTTACATGTTAATATAAGCAGTTAACCAGTCCTTGTATTTAAGATAGTCCTAGCAGTACCCAAGCTTGTGCCTCTAAGCAGTCAAGCTTGTCCTTCTGATTTCTCCTGTAAAAAGTAGAAAAAGGGGGTGTGCATGGAGGCAGTCTTATCATCCATACATGGAAAATGTAATAAAAGCCTCACATGAAGCACAAAGAACAAGCAAAGCAACCCTGAATCCAAAGTTGTATTTTCCCCATGGTTCTGCTCAGGAAAACAAACATGGTCTTGATGCCAGCGTCTCTTTTAGAGTTTGTTTACATTGCGGTGATGAAGGGCACTAAAGACGGTGTTACTCTGCTCAGTGATTGGCCGTTCAAAGAGGTGTGGCCACAGAAGAAATGCTGCTCCTATAGCCCTGGGTTTTGGTGCCTTTGATAGATTTTTCTCCACACTTCTTGGATCTTCTTGCACCACCTGTCAGCGTTTCCACTGGGGTCCATCAAATAATATGTTCGGTTAGGCTAAAACAGAAAGGTAATACACAGGAGCAAAATTACATAAAACAGTTTAAAAGCACAAATGATGGGCATGAATCAACAAGCCGGTCAAAGTAAATATGGACAGACTTCAGAACAATAATATACCGTGTGAACAAAGAAGGTTTTGAAGTTTTTAGCCTCAGGTCGAAGCTCAAGGGACCAAGGAATCTCCCCTTTTAGAACCTTGTTGACAGGATCCACATAGTACAGGTGTGGTCCTTCTGTAAGAAGCAGCTGTCTCCGTCGAGCAAATAGACCCTGCAACAAGAAGCCACCTGCTTAATCACCAACAGGGGGCACTGTGGAACACGACAACAGGGAATGGCCCTACAGTCCCTATGAAGGGAACTGGGGTTCGAATAATGTGGTAATATGCACAAACCTTTCGTTTATCAACTGGGCCCATTTTCAGTATCAGATTATTCTCAACAAACTGGTGCCTGTGAAAACAAAATGCATTTAATTTAAAGGAAAATTCACTCTCTCACACACATATACACACATAATACAAGTGTTACCAAGGATTTCCAGTAGTTTGTTTGTCCAGCAGTAGCTGCTTTTCCTCTTCAGTGAACTGCAGATCCAGCTCAAAAGAGTTGTTGTCCAGATCGTGGATGTACTGCTCAATGTTACTGCTGGACCTGTGCGGCGATGTAGAGTCATGTGGCGACAGTGACTGTGACGAGCTGGAGGGAGCCACCTGCATGTTGCTGAACTGGCTCAGGAGATCATCGTACTAGGGACAAAAGTGAAATGTGAAAAAACAAAAATTAACTGTGTAGGCAAAAAACTTGATAAAAGATTTATTTTTAAAAGTAAAGGTTACTGTCTCACGTTTCCATAACAGTCCTCATCATCCTCCGACATGGCTGGCAGGTACGGTGTGAGCTTGGGTGGAGTCTGTAGGTGTAGATCACTCCAGGAGATGGTGTCAAAAAAAGGATGCTGCCTTAAAGGGTCATACCCTCCCATCTCTTCACAACCAAGTCGCTTAGAGGGGTCCAGTGACTGCGCATCAAATGTTTAAAGACATTAAAAGACATGTTTGTTTTCACTTCAGAAAGAAAAAATACAAACAATACCAAAAGCTTTTCAACAAGGTCCTTGGCTTTGGGGAAGAATTTCTCTGGGAATTCATATTCCAATTTTATTATCTTCTGAAATATTAGATACTCATTTCTACAATATAGACAGGAAAATGCATGTCAAAAGGTTGGTACAAAATGTATGCTGATAAACAGGCAACTCCTTCCTTACCCAGCTCTAAATGGTGGTAAACCAGCCACCAGCTGATAGATAATACATCCCAAGGCCCAAAGGTCAGAGCTAAAAAAAAAAAAAAAAAGTTACATTTATTTTTATGTTTTATGTAAAAAAGATTAATTGCAAAAACTTACCTTTTGCAGGCAGATTTTTCTGTTAATAGCTCTGGGGACACATACTGTGCTG
Organism: Odontamblyopus rebecca; assembly: GCA_030686955.1. Classification (NCBI taxonomy): domain Eukaryota; kingdom Metazoa; phylum Chordata; class Actinopteri; order Gobiiformes; family Gobiidae; genus Odontamblyopus; species Odontamblyopus rebecca. The sequence goes on along the minus strand of CM060671.1, from coordinate 21,464,275 downwards.
TTCCAACAAAAGAGTTTGCTCTTGCTGCAAAACAAATGAGTAGAAACATGAAATAATAGTAGATTTAATATAATTTTGCTCAAACTTTTGTACCTTGTTTACTATCATAGCGCTTTGCCGTCCCAAAATCTGTAATCTGGATGTGCATGTCTTCGCTTAAAAGAATATTTTCTGGTTTCAGGTCTCTGAAATAATAGTTATTATTCAGGACAAGTGAAATACAAAGAAAAAAACAAGGGGGAGTGGATCTTACCTGTGTATTATGTCTTTTTTGTGTAAATATTCTAAAGCAGAAACAATTTCAGCAGAATAGAACCTAGTACATGTCTCGTCAAACGAGCCAATTTTGCGGATGTACTTTAACAGCTCTCCATTTTTCGCATAGCTGAGACCAAAATCTATGAACAGTCTGGTTAAGGAAAAGGTTTTTTTTTAGTAATAATTCTATTTGGAGCCTTTCATGTGCCTCTTTGGCATAATGGAGACTCATTCCTCGTTGTAACAAAGTACTGCGCCTTTTAACAGAATGTGGGAGATACAGCATTAGACTGATCAAAATTTGAGACATTATGTGCATACATAAAATAACAATAAATTACAATAAAACATTCATAAACCACATGTTAAAGGATACATAATTTCTCATCATCTTGAAATGTGAAGTAAAGCTTGACAAAGAATGGATGATCTAGATCTGACATCAAGTCCCTTTCTCTTTTCACATACTGAGCCTTCTTCTCCTTCATAATATGGTGTTTCTCTAATATCTTAACTGCAAACCAAGAAATTATTAGTTTTAGGTCAAGTACTCAAGAACACAAAAACATCTCAAAAAGATAAGAAGTTACTTACTTGCATATTCCTTTCCTGTCGCCAGCTCCCTTGCAAGAACAACCTGACAAGCAAAAGAATTCATAATGTCAGATTGAAGAGACCCAATCATTCCAACTACCAAGCACAAATGACTCATCCAACTTCATTAATCAAAAGAATGCTAACAAGTAGCAACATATTCCTCAGTTAAATTCAGATTAAATGTGGAATGTTTGGTACGTACAGTAGAGAATGAGCCTTCTCCAAGTATCTTGCCAAATTTGAAGTCCTCTGGTTTTTTCTTGCGTGGCTGAGGGGCTTGGACAGGTGGAAGGTCTGAGGCCTGACTGCTGGCAGATGCTCCTACAGCACAGGCCTCTGAAGATGGGCCCTCCATGCTGGGACAGTGGCTACTGCTGGCGCCTGGGATAGCAAGTGGCGAGCAGGAGTCAGAGTTGGTTCTTACCATTGATGGATGCGAGCAGGAACAGATGACAACACTTGACTGAATGGGCACATCATACTGAAAGAAGAGAGGGAGTAAAAACTAAATTTAGTGTACATTCTTAAAATTATTTTGGTGTTTGGTGGTGTGATAAAACATTTTCCAAACTTTGAGTAAAGCACACAAAACAACAAAATTGCCTTTTTAAATTTTTCCCTTTAAGTTAAAGCAAGAGCAAAGTCTGGAGCGATAAGGCATGCTGCATTGAAGAAGCCGCTGTTTCTGCTTGGTAGTCCCACCCTCTCATGTTGAGAAACCTCTTATGTGCACACTCATATGAAAACTTTATGTCATCATATCGTAAATATCTGCCACAGATGTACAACATACACACGAATTTTACTTGATTTTTGTTTTTAGGCCTCGTATAAATGTCATCTGTGGTACGGAAGAACAATATCGATATGCATGGACTATATGAGCAACTGAGAAGAACTAGCATTAACCGTGATGTACACAAAACAACTAAATAAGAAACGTCAAGTTTTCTATTTCAAAAGTAAGGTGTGGTCATTTAGTTCCCTTCTTCAGACTTGACTTAATTGTTGCCACCGAGTCCCCGTATGAACGATTCTTGAATTGAGCCAGTTATATTAGGTAAAGTTCACATAACTCCCGTGACCTCGGTTTGGTTTTAGATCAGCATAAAGTTTCTTTCCAACATCTAACCCATACTAGCTTAAGCTACTAGTGCCTTGTCAAATAAAGCCGGGCCACACCAACCGAGTTATAAACTTAACGCTAACATTGAATCCTTTAGCATTAGCCAATGGATACTGCTAACCCTTTCGAGCCGTATGTCACCTTCACTGCATTGTTTTACTGGAAAGAAATGTGTCACTGTTATATAACGAAAAGAGAAACTCGATGGTTAGTGTGATCGAAATCGTACTAACTGATGTTAAAGAACAACATTGGCAGAACTTAATCGGTGGGTCGCCCTAAAGCTAACGCTAATGCTACACGGAAAATCATTCGAAAGCGCGAACCTGTTAGCTTTCGTTAGCCAACATGGAGTACTAACCAAACTACAGAGCGAGGGGGAAGGATACAACACCTCAATCATAATAAATGTGTCACATTGTTATTTTGCGGTTAACAGGGACAGTCAAATGTAACTACTTTGAGTGAAACAATTCAAATGACATTCATAATATTGTGTGTTAGCACATCAGAGCAAGCTACTTCTACTACCGAGTCGTAATATTAAACGGTATATTGCAGCTAGCACCGCTCTCATAAGGAAGGCCCGACCTAACTATTTGTTGTCAAACAGCCGTCACATCGCTTATTCAGGACACCGGCTTCGTAGTGGAATTTATTTATAAGTTTAATCCCTTACCAGCTGACTTGTGGCTCTTGCCATGAGAATTGTCCACTAGTATTTATTTGGAATAAAATAATTAGAGAAGCTCCAGTAATGGCTGCCTCCGTGCCTTCATTTTCGAGCTGTGACGTCGTTCCACAACAATGTTACCGCAGGACAGCAGTCAGCAGCAGAGCTCCGCTGAGTCCGCCCCTCACACTTAACTACCTACTCTACTACTATGACAAGTACCTTGAAAACGTTAGGGCGTCTTTCACTTAGTTGGCCAGTCATTGTTACTACGAATATTGCTGCAACTAAATGGTCAGTTAACTATTAGTGTAATCACAATCTGCAGAAATATTTGGAAAGCCTAAAATTTAGTCATAGTAAAAGCAGCCACTGCATCCTTTTAGCTTATTACAGTAGATTTAGAATTTCCATTGTGACATGACATAGGGATAATTAATTATTTCTAATAAAGTAATTAATTAGACACCATCCAAACATAAGATATGCTGTAAATTTTTCTTTAATATAGCTGTATCTGGTTATAATTCAGAAAACATACCCTTTATTATAAATAATAATAAGCAGACAATTCTGTTGTTACATTGCCACGTGATTAAAATCTATTAATAGTGTTATGAGGTGTGAATGAGATTTTTATATTTCTTTCTTTCTGACGAATGACTAAAAGGGAAAAGTTATTTTATTTTGAGTTTTATATTTTTCTGTTTTGATTCCATTAATGATAATTGTGAGATCTCATGATGTAATTCATTTTATTGTTAATTCATTTTATTGTTCATTCATTTTATTGTTAATTCATTTTATTGTTCATTCATTTTATTAATAATTCATTTCATTGTTCATTCATTTTATTGATAATTCATTTTATTGTGCATTTTATTACTCATGAATTAAATTCATTATTCATTTTATTGTTTTATTCATTTTTATTATTTATTTTTATTCATCTTCTGATTTTATATAAGGCACATTGTAATTGAACTTTTGAACCCCTTTTGTAGTTTTGCAGACATAAGCTAAAGACAAGCAGAGGTGTTAACCACCAAGTAATCTTACCTAAGTGAAAACAAACATGAAGACTAGACTGAATCCGTTGATGAAAACCACCTGAAACTTGTGACATGTGACCTGTGATAGACTGTAATGATGTAAAGCCATGAAAGATGTTTAATTTGTAATTGGTTGAGCCTAAAGATCCGTGGGTGTTTACCGCGCGGGGCTCAATAAAAGCTGAGTCTGAGAATAGTCTTCGGCCTTTTGCCATTTGTACCACTGATGTACAGGTGATTGTGCCCGGTAAGGTAATTGCCCTTGGTTTTTGGGGTGAGGTGGAGCTCTATTGGGTGAAGTGTGTTTTCACGGAAAGTTGCATTTCTGGACAACCTAGAATTAGTCTGAATAACCTGACGGTTAGGTGCAACCTAGTAGTGGACAGAGGACCTTGAGGTTTTGCTGGGAACTTCGTAAAAAGTTCTAAATCTCTTAACTAAACTTGGTCATTTACTCTCACTTCATCGTTTAGAACACCTTAAGAAATCGGTAAGACCTCTCAGACGACCAGATGTTTATCTTGTGTAAAGGAAATAAATATTTCTTAAAACGAGTATTTGCTCCCTGAATTGATTTCATCTGTGTTCATTGTCTGTTGAGACCTCACACCCAGAGCTGCCACACATCACATCCTCGTGGTCGTCACATCTGAGACAGTGTGAGTATGAATTTACATGAAAGTGTAGCAATATTAACGCTGTTTAACTGTGTAGTCTAAGCTTTGAATCATGGTTGATATTATTCTGATTATGGTTTAAGTATTGAATTGTTTTGTTGGTATTAAGCCAGGTATGATTCAGAACTGAGAAAGATTGAAAATAATTGCAACTGTAACTTTGAGATAGTCCAAAAGGTCAGAGGTTGGTGGTAATCTCAGCAAGACTCATTCTGTTAAAGTGGCTGTCAGTGTCAATTAGGTTAATTAAGTGGCAATATCAATATCAGTTTAATATGATATAAAATAAAAAAAGGTTAGAGTAATTAGTGGTGAAATCAAAGTTATTTAAAAATAATTTAATCAGTGATAATAAAAGGTACAGGATATAAAAAAGGGGATATGATCCAAAAGTAACAGAGATCAGAGTTATCAGTGAGAATATTAGCATGGTTTATGTTGTCGAATGACCTATGTGAGTAGATTGTGAGCGTAGGGTGAACAGGGCGTAGTACTTGGCATGATAAAAGAGGTCATAGGGCAAATTAAATTATCATACAGGTATTTCGAGAACCTAAAAACTCCATCCCTGGTAATTCTATAATAAGACTAATTAGTTAACAATAAAACATTAGCAATAGGATTATTCTCAGAAGTATAAACTGAGCTCCCACCCCGGGAGCATTTAAAAAGGCTCCCGTGCTATCTAAGCAGCGCAAGCTCCGACATGGCGCCCGAACAGGGACAGGGTATCGTAAAACTAGGTCGTGTCTGATTAAAGGGAAGCGGGCGCGTTGATAAATCCTGTCCCAAGGTTAACGGAAGTCTGTTGACCCTCAGATAATTAGGTTCGTTAGTTATCCTCGTTGATTAACTATATATCGGTTATATATTTATTGTATTATTTTTCTTCATGATAAAATAATGGAATAAAGATAGATAAAATAAAAATAAATAAAATAAAATAATAAAGTGATAAAATAATCATAATAACAAAAATAAAATAAAAATAGATAAAATAAAAATAAATAAAATAAAATAATAAAGTGATAAAATAATCATAATAACAAAAATAAAATAAAAATAGATAAAATAAAAATAAATAAAATAAAATAATAAAGTGATAAAATAAATAATAACAAAAATAAAATAAAGATAGATAAAATAAAAATAAATAGAATAAAAAAAAGAAAAAAAAAATAAAAAAAAAAATAAAAAAAAAATTAATAATAATAATAATAATAATAATAATAATAATAAAATAAAAATAGGTGAGTCTAATAGGAATGATCCGAAAGGAACTGGCCACTCCGAGTAGGGTCATTCCGGTCAGGAAACTTGTAATGAGGCACCCCAAAGTTTTCGTGAAGGCTACGTTTCCAAAGATCGAATACTGGTCTGATATTTATTAGTGGTAAAGGTACGCATAGTAGATATTAGAAATAAGGGGGCCGATTGCGCATTTACAAGCAGTGTGTAGGGAGGCGTAAAATCGGTAAAACCGTCTTACACAAAACCTTGACGTGTCCGAAAAGTAAGTAAGCGTCATTTTATTTGAGTGTAAAAGATTGAAGGACCGACCGAAGAAAAAGCGATATATGTAAATCAAAACGTGTCCAAAAGTAAGTAAGCGGAAAGGCTATTTTATTTGAGTGTAAAAGATTGAAGGGACCGACCCCAATAAAGAGAAATATGTATCATAACGTGTCCGAAAAGTAAGTAAGCGCGTCATTTTATTTGAGTGTAAAAGATTGAAGGGACCGACCCCAAGAAAAAGCGATATATGTAAAACATAACGTGTCCGAAAAAGTAAGTAAGCGGCGTCATTTTATTTGGAGTGTAAAAGATTGAAGGGACCGACCCGAAGAAAAACGATATATGTAAATCAAAAGCGTGTCCGAAAAGTAAGTAAGGCGTCATTTTATTTTTGAGTGTAAAAGATTGAAGGGACGACCCCAAGAAAAACGATATATGTAAAACATAACGTGGTCCGAAAAGTAAGTAAGCGCGTCATTTTTATTTTGAGTGTAAAAGATTGAAGGGACCGACCGAAGAAAAAGCGATATATGTAAAACATAACGTGTCCGAAAAAGTAAGTAAGCGCGTCATTTTATTTGAGTGTAAAAGATTGAAGGACGACCGAAGAAAAAACGATATATGTAAATCAAAACGTGTCCGAAAAGTAAGTAAAGCTGGCGTCATTTTATTTTGAGTGTAAAAGATTGAAGGACCGACCCCAAGAAAAACGATATATGTAAAACATAACGTGTCCGAAAAGTAAGTAAGCGCGTCATTTTATTTGAGTGTAAAAGATTGAAGGGACCGACCCGAAGAAAAAGCGATATATGTAAATCATAAAGTGTCCGAAAAGTAAAAACGTAAGGCCAGTGTATTTGAGAGTAAAAATCGTGTGGACCAATCCCGAGTAAAACGGTGACGTAACTAAAGTAGTAAGTAAATCAGTCAGAAGGAAACGAGGAGCAGAGGAGGAAGGGGACTAGAGCAGAGACCAAACCAGATCCTCAGCTGTATCAGAGAATGTACTCTAAATTAACTCAGTTAGATTCATACGTAGAAAACCCGGAGAATAGTCCCGGAGTAGAGAAGATGGAAAATCCCCCAGAAGGATAATCGGGAAATGAGCGATGTGGCTCGGGTACAGATGTTGCACGTAATAAATCCGGGACAGACCAGTTGTCCAGGAGTACAATAATAATACCTCATGCCTGGGAAATAAGGAGGGATAATTGGACAGAGCAGAGCGTCCACAGGCAGCAGCAGCACCAACAGGCGCAGAATATCCCCAGACCGCAGCAGCAGTATCAGCGGGGCAGCAATATCAGGAAAGCCCCAGAATAGGATTTCAAGATCAGGGACAAGTACAGAGAGGAAATGTACCCAGATCTTCTCCCAAAAGGATCACACAGGCTAACCAAATGAGACAAGTGCAGCCCAGAGTAGAGTCCCAAGAAATGAGCAGATTGTCTCCTAGAGCCAGGGACTTTCAACCCAGGAACAGCCAAGAACCAGTGCAGGATCAGGGCCTCAGACAGTTAAGAAAGCCACCAGTATGGTATCTGAAACACAGAATTAAACCTGGAGCCCCTCCCCCTCCCATATTTATGACCCAGACAGAGTATCTAAAGTTGAGCGGGGAACAAAAAACCAGACTAAAGGAAGAAAGAGACGCATATATAAAAAATTATTGTGAGCCCAGGGTTTAAACGAGATAAAAGAGTTAAATATAATAATGCAAGTTCCAGAGGAGGAAATTGATCATATAATAAAAGTTATACCTTAAAGTGTAGGCCATGTAGGTTGGGTGAGAATGAGGAAATGGATTCTCAAGGAATTAAGGAAAAAGAATGACAGAGGGATGATGTTGAGGGACCACCAACCTAAAAAGCTAGGGTTGAGGAGGATGAGATAGTAAGTAATGATCATAGTATAGATGGGCATATGAAATGGTTGAAAACACAATGGGCAGAGAGAGATAAAAGAGAAGGGACGCTCTCCACCCAAAAATACAGTCCAATTAAATCCAGAAATAATTCTGTTGTCCGCAGCAAGTGTAAATTCTAATACGTGTTCCATTAAAGGTGGGAAAAATGCATCCCTTAGCAAAGCGAGGAGAGCTCTTAGATTGGGAAGTGTCAGGTACATGTGTCATTTGTGGACTAGAGGTATTTAGGATAATAAAAGAAGGAGTTAGGGAACCAGGATTTGCTAATGTATCCTATAAATTATATAGGGAAAGAGAAGTTAAAGGCTTAGAATTGGATGGGAAGTATAAAGTGAGTTTTTGTTGGAGATGCTGGGGAAAGCATAAATTTAGATATAGTATAGGAAGATGTGATGACCACGATGTGACACGTACATGTCAATTGGCAACGCTGGACCTTACCTTATAATTGTATATAATATTCCTTATGTGCAATTATAAAATATTTATAAGTGTAAATATTATGATTGTAATATTTATAACATACTATAATTGTAATAATCTAATAATTTCATATTATGAATGATAATAATGATAATATGATAATTTTATAGTTGTAATAGTAGTTGATTGTGATTATAACCATAGTATTCCGTATATATGTATAGTACTAGAATTTTTTCCTAAGCTTGATTCTATTAGTAACCTTGAAGATGGTCCAGCTAAATATGAAGAAAGGAGAGGCTGGATAAAGGGAAGGAGAAAGGATATCAGAAAAACAAGGAAGAGATAAGGGATCCAGAGGTATTGAGGAGTTTAGAAGAAAGTTGTGAAAGAAATAAGTAATGAGAATTGGTGTGAATGGATGAATTATTTGATGTTGGCATTCTCAATTGGATTTGGAGTAGGAATAGCTGTAGTGCTCTTAGAGGAGAGGTATACTGAAAAGGGTATAATAGAGAGTCATTGGAAATTAGAGAAAGGAGCTGAATACAGGGAATAGTAGACAAGCATAAATAAATACCCAGTGCCATTCTGTTATCAGGATGAAGTGATAAATGAAGCAGTGGACCATGGGGTTCATAAGAAATATGAGGAATGGGAATGAGTCCTATGCATTGGAAGCACAGGCTATTTGGAATTATAATGGTAGAAATCTAACAGAGGTGTTTGAAAAGTTAAGGGATAGTTCCGGGTCAAAATGTCCATATTGGCGCACCTGGGAAAACCCTAACGCAAAAATCCACAGTAAAGGAAAGAGGATTGGTGATAATACAGGGCCTAATAGAGGAATATACAAATACGTGCCAGATAAAGGAGCGATTGTAATTATTGTGACCTGGTGAAAAGGAGAAATAGTTTGAAGAAAGTAAACATTTTGTGATAAAGTAGAAGAGAAGGATATATGGGCCTGTTGTACGAGCTTAGTTGTAAATGCAATAAAAAATATTATAAGTTGAAGAGCAAGGCTCCAGATTATAACCAGTATTGTAGCTTCTGCGGTTGAGAGCATAACAGCAGCTACTTCCGTTAGCACCTTGACTACAGTAACCATGGCTACAACTGCTGCTACTTCAAGTTCTAGCACCGAGGCAGGAAACTTAACCACAATGCAAAACCCTAAAAGAGAGCAGAATTAATAGATGCGAGAGTAACTGCAATCCCAGTTAACAGATTTAACATTACTTTCGACCAATATCGTGCAATATGCCTAGAAACCGAGTTAATGAAAGTTTTTATAAATAGGTCAATAAAAGCATATGAGCAAGCTTGTGACAACTCAGCTAGTGACGTGACGTGGGAAGACTTAGAGCAAAGTTATGGTGCAGAGTCTCAAACGCTGAAAATTGTTCAGGTAGACTGGACTGCGGATAATTTGTTATACATGGATGGTTTCTCAATGAAGCAGAATCTGAATGTTACATGTACCAAGAAGGCCTTCGCCCAAATAGGAAGGAGGGGCTGGGAAATGAGCTCAGCAAGGCATGTAATGCTGGAAACTTGCCAAAAGATTAACAAAACTTATGTCTAGGATCAGATATATAGAAGCCGAAAAATACCAGCAGAAAGACTGGCCGGAAGAAATATGGAGGAAGAATCCATATTTAAAAAGGATGATAGAGGAAAGACCTCTCTAATGAGGTCAACCAGCTGCTAATAGAAGGAGCTCCAATACCATTCCTATTGAATCCAGAATTTCAGGACCAGGGAAGGGTTAGAGAAGCGAAGAACAGGGCGAATGGCTCCACTCCACCGAATGTTCAGTGGAAAAATTCCAGAATATGGAACAGTATTAAGGCAAAAATAGTTGATCATGTATGCGAAGTATTCTCAATAACAACAGGCGTATATAATATGACAAATTGCACCACGCTAAGAGTGGGCACTTTTAATGACCCCGGAAAAGCTAATGAAAGCAACTCAATGATCAGCATTGATAACAGTAAATGTAAGATACTCGTTAGAACAACTCCTCTGGTTTAATCTGGGAGTCGTTTAAAAAACTGTTTGTATATATTAACCAATGATTCGGCGGTACCTATGTGGGCGGCGAGCTAATAGAGACTGGCACCATAATATGAGAACCAAGTATCCAGGCCCTGAAAGACTAAAATCAATTAAAAGTAACTCGTCTAATGCAACATGCACCCCTAAAAGTGTACTGGCGCTGGAACTTAATGACAATAAGAGATACAAGATCCAAGGGTAAGCAGATGATATTCACGGATCCAGACAAAACCCTAGAGACAATATTAAAAAGACTCTCGAGTGTCCAGAGAAGGTTAACCTATTACTTATTAAACCAATACCAACGAAATCATTTATTGTGTCAACCAAAGAATTCGCCAGGAGCTCAGGATAATTTTTGTGTGCGATCAGTAATAGGAATAGTCGTGTTGTCAGAATTAATGTCTGTATAGATGCTTGTGTTGGCCTTGCAGGAGATATAAGAGGAGAAGAGATGCCCGAGACAGAGAGTTCATGTATAGGGCTCTAATAGAGGTTAGGAAGATATATCCCGTAAGAAATACAAAAAACGAGAGAAAGAGAGGGAAGAAAGAATAGTAAACAAAGCATATAAAAAGCGTTTGTTGTCATTACAGGAGAGAGAGAGGAGGATCAGGTTTTGCACCCTGCGTGAGGCACAGGAAGTACTAAAAATAGACAGAAAACACAGCACCTGTAACTTAGTCTGACACAAGAGGCACAGAGTGAGAGAAGGAGAAGTCTTTTTCGATCATGTCTAACACAGTGAAAATTACATGGCGCCACTAGAGTCAGTAATACGGACGATAACGAAATTTTGCAGGTATGGTTGCTATGGATTCTTACTATTATGAGTTTGTTAGTGATATTTTTGCAAAAGAAGGAGAATTTGAAAATGGTTAGACCTAGGTCGTTATTATTGAGTGTATTAATACTTAGTGTGATTATGGGGTTGGTAAAGCAGTTTACGATAGGAATAGCTAGACAAATGGCACTGTTTTATTGTAGTCACTTATGTTGTGTATTTGTTAAGCAGAATCAAACCATCGGGATCAAAGTCACGAGGGACGAAGACTATGAGTCTACGTTAACTCTAACCCATCACCCATATGATTTTGTACATACAAGGATCCCGGGAGTCCTCACGAACCCAATTCCATTGAACATATGTAGATTACAACTTGACGGATTATGCTTGGTACATTTTTTAATATTTAGAGATAAGGTGATACCAACAGAGAGAACCAAATGCTCTATATATCTGGATTCCCCATATTTTGAAGCTCTAATAAGAATTGATGTAAAGACGAAGGAAGGCCAGACGATCCGGAACTAGATACAATAGCTCTGGGAAGCACAATTTGTGTCGAGCAAAGAGGAAGGGACGATTCAGGAAGAGAGACTGGGTTCGTGAAAGTGTGTTGTGATTATGGAATATAAGAAAAAGAGAGGACAGTGATAGTGATGAGGATGTACTAGTGATAGATCTGGGATCTGAGGAGGAGATGGAACAACATGAAGAATTGCCAAGTTGCTCAAATAACTTAAATATGGCTGAGTTAACTGGTAAACAGGAAAAAGAATTAATAAATCCTGAAGGAATAGATCAAAATCAAAAGGTAGTACAATGGGGGATTTAGTTGGGAGAGGAAGTGATATGCCCTTGAGGTTTTGGGATGAATTTTGGCCCAGCAAAATCTTTAGAGCCATGTAGAGAGAATATACAGCAAATGCATATTAAAGCAACAGCGGAAGAATATGTTTGGTATGCGTGCCCAGCTCCAGTATGGGGTGAATTCTCTGAAGAATTTAAAAGACAGATAGTCCAGGTGTTTAGGCTGAATGCGGATAAACCAATGTGAATGTGTGATACTAAATGCACCGAAAGTGATCAGAGGACCGGAAAACTGTAACAAATTCACTGACATGAAACTCATGAAGCTTGTAGATTGTTCTTAAATTCCGGTGCGCCTGAAATTGATGTAAATGAGAAATGTCAAGGATAAAAATCTCAGAGGAGGATGTTATGAGGTGTGAATGAGATTTTTATATTTCTTTCTTTCTGACGAATGACCAAAAGGGAAAAGTTATTTTATTTTGAGTTTTATATTTTTCTGTTTTGATTCCATTAATGATAATTGTGAGATCTCATGATGTAATTCATTTTATTGTTAATTCATTTTATTGTTCATTCATTTTATTAATAATTCATTTCATTGTTCATTCATTTTATTGATAATTCATTTCATTGTTCATTCATTTTATTGATAATTCATTTTATTGTGCATTTTATTACTCATGAATTAAATTCATTATTCATTTTATTGTTTTATTCATTTTTATTATTTATTTTTATTCATCTTCTGATTTTATATAAGGCACATTGTAATTGAACTTTTGAACCCCTTTTGTAGTTTTGCAGACATAAGCTAAAGACAAGCAGAGGTGTTAACCACCAAGTAATCTTACCTAAGTGAAAACAAACATGAAGACTAGACTGAATCCGTTGATGAAAACCACCTGAAACTTGTGACATGTGACCTGTGATAGACTGTAATGATGTAAAGCCATGAAAGATGTTTAATTTGTAATTGGTTGAGCCTAAAGATCCGGTGGGTGTTTACCGGCGCGGGGCTCAATAAAAGCTGGAGTAGAGAATAGTCTTCGGCCTTTTGCCATTTGTACCACTGATGTACAGGTGATTGTGCCCGGTAAGGTAATTGCCCCTGGTTTTTGGGGTGAGGTGAGCTCTATTGGGTGAAGTGTGTTTTCACGAAAAGTTGCATTTCTGGACAACCTAAATTAGTCTGAATAACCTGACGGTTAGGTGCAACCGAGTAGTGGACAGAGGACCTTGAGGTTTTGCTGGGAACTTCGTAAAAAGTTCTAAATCTCTTAACTAAACTTGGTCATTTACTCTCACTTCATCTTTTAGAACACCTTAAGAAATCGGTAAGACCTCTCAGACGACCAGATGTTTATCTTGTGTAAGGGAAATAAATATTTCTTAAAGCAGTATTTGCTCCCTGAATTGATTTCATCTGTGTTCATTGTCTGTTGAGACCTCACACCCAGAGCTGCCACACACATCACATCCTCGTGGTCATCACATCTGAGACAGTGTGAGTATGAATTTACATGAAAGTGTAGCAATATTAATGCTGTTTAACTGTGTAGTCTAAGCTTTGAATCATGGTTGATATTATTCTGATTATGGTTTAAGTATTGAATTGTTTGTTGGTATTAAGCCAGGTATGATTCAGAACTGAGAAAGATTGAAAATAATTGCAACTGTAACTTTGAGATAGTCCAAAGGTCAGAGGTTGGTGGTAATCTCAGCAAGACTCATTCTGTTAAAGTGGCTGTCAGTGTCAATTAGGGTTAATTAAGTGGCAATATCAATATCAGTTTAATATGATATAAAATAAAAAAGGTTAGAGTAATTAGTGGTGAAATCAAAGTTATTTAAAAATAATTTAATCAGTGATAATAAAAGGTACAGGATATAAAAAGGGGATATGATCCAAAAGTAACAGAGATCAGAGTTATCAGTGAGAATATTAGCATGGTTTATGTTGTCGAATGACCTATGTGAGTAGATTGTGAGCGTAGGGTGAACAGGGCGTAGTACTTGGCATGATAAAAGAGGTCATAGGGCAAATTAAATTATCATACAGGTATTTCGAGAACCTAAAAACTCCATCCCTGGTAATTCTATAATAAGACTAATTAGTTAACAATAAAACATTAGCAATAGGATTATTCTCAGAAGTATAAACTGAGCTCTCACCCCGGGAGCATTTAAAAGGCTCCCGTGCTATCTAAGCAGCGCAAGCTCGACAAATAGCTATGAGCAAAACATAATGAATAATAACTGCATTATCTGGAGGATTTCTGTCTACACATTCTATCATATAAAACTGAAATATCTTTCAATAAAATAATATTTAGATTATAAAAATGTATCTTTAGTGTGATCCTTTGGATAGTTGTTTTGTTTTACTTCCCACTTGTCATTCTTTATGCAAGAACAATGCCTCTGCTTTTATGCAACAATCAACAATGTTCAATAAACAATTCAGTAACAAGTGTATATATTTTTAGTTGTTTAAGTATATGTAAAAATGAAAAATATTAGTTTATAGTTAAAATACTGCACAATTTTGATGCTTAATTTGTTCTATACTTTCATGATCACTCAGTGTCCTCGTTTGATGGTTCATCCCCAGCGTCCTCTTGATCATCATCTGATGTGTCTTCCTCACCCGAGTCATCTTCAATAGGTGTGCTAAATGAATAAATATACAACAAATGCAGCATCAGACTTCAAGTATATTATTCAACACCCTAAAAATATTTTAGTAGTTATATCTCATACAAGTAAACTCACCACTGTGGTCTATTGAGATTTCCACATTCTACACCTGAGTTGACATCAAACGGATCTGTAAACAAAACACAATATTGTGTATAGAATCATCTCTCTCACAGTAAGACCTCACAATTCTATTTTACCAAACTTCTCCTGCTGAGGTTTAAATGTGAGAAAGTCTTTTTCTACAGTCAGCAACTCCTCCTCCGTTTGACAGGCAGCATAGCGCTGAAGCAGAACTTTATTTAGTTCGAGAAAGCCTGTCCCCCACTTAAATTTCTTTAGTAAAAGAATAGCCAATTCTTCAAACCCTGCAAAAATACATAGTGCCATTTATAGATTCATTACACAGAAAAAATATTTAAAAGAAAGAATGAATATCATACCTACAATACAAAATGTAGCAGCAAAGGCCTCAACACAAGACAGCTTACAGGGTTTACCATAGTTGACAGGATTTGCAGCTACAAGATATGGTAATAATCTTGGATGTGTTCCATTCATTTTATTAAATGGTGTCTCTTCCAATCTTGCCCAAGAGCAGTCAATTACTGCTAAGCCATTTTGAGCCACAATTTCTCTAGGAGTAAACAAACTGGTCTGAAATCGTTAAAGTAAAAAAAAAGCAATTTTCATAGCACATCACTGACCTGTCGGCTGGTGTCACATATTTGACACCCATTGGGCTGAGGATGAGTCCATTAAATCTCTGATTGAGACGAAGGTTGCGGACAAAACCTTTGCGAACCAGTTTTCTGCCAGTACAACGCTTAGGGTCACAGTGACCCAACTCCCACATGGCGAGGGGACAAGGCATCTTCACTTCAGGGGCTTCTGCTCGTTCATCCAACTTAAGACTTGCTGTTTGGAAAATTGCACTGTTACGGCATGGATGTTATGACCTAAATGTACTAACCTTCACTTGTTACCTGCATTTCAGTATATATCCTAATTAAATAATACATAGTATAGCTAAGTATGCATAAAGTGAAAAAGAAACATTTCTGCACAAGATTATAACTAAATCTACATATCTGTACTACAAGGTCATATATAAACTATTCCAAATGTTTATGGAAGATTACCTTCAAATGCAGAGTGCATTTCTTCTGTGAAAGTCTCCAACGATTTCCCCTTCATTTTATGTCTTTTCTCTTTGCTCTTATTATCTGATCGCAGAAATTTACCCTGTTTCTTTCGTCCCATATTTGCCTTCAGATTTTCCTACTATAAAATGACTAATACGCTTGTCACTGTAACATATTAGCTTACTAGCTAACAATCTATTCGGTAAAATTTACTCAGCCAAGATTACAGCAGAAAGTATACATATATAAATGTAGTCACTCTAAATATCTTAGCGAGCGTATAGTTATGAATATGTATAAAATTAGCTAAATGTTTTGACCATCTGTATGATCAGTAGCAGAAAAACAAGCGTGCAGGCTTAAATCAAAACGCGCATGCGCAAGGATATTTTGGTCAGGTGACAGATCACATGGTACTATGGAAAACAGTGCACAAGAGGAACTCTTGTTTGTAACATTACATTGCTAAAAAGGTGGTAATGAGGTTTAGCAGAAGAGGATATTGTTTATTAACGCAGTGGTTATTCGGACTATCTCTCCTCTGTATGTATCCTTTCCGAAAATGTACGCACAGTTGATGAAATTCACTGATCCAAATGTCTTGATTTTACAGTGAGCCATGGATTTGCTGGTAAAATGAAAATCGTCGAAGAGCCGAACACGTTCGGGTATGTTAAGTAATATGTATGTAATATGTGTTGGAGCCGTTATCAAGATTATAACCATTTGCGTCTGTCTGTAGTTTGAACAACCCCTTTATGGCTCAAGCAAACAGACTTCAGCCAAGGGTAACCCCTTCTCCAGTGTCTGGTGTGTAATAATGGCTTATATTACATTACATTACAGTATGATTACTACACCCTTTAACATTCATATATTTCTTAGGCCCTCATCATCTTCATCAATTGGCTGGAAAATGCTTCACTCTCATGGAGTCAACGTAAGAATACAATTTCAGTGAATGGACTGTGTCTGTATGAGCGTAACGGGATGTAATTGATGTCTGCAGGTACAAATATGAGTTTTGTCCATTTCACAATATCACACAGCACGAGCAGACTTTCAGATGGAATGCCTACAGTGGGATACTGGGGTATGATGCTGAACCACAAAAAATCACTTATGATTCAAAATGTTATAGATTTGTTATTGATATGCATGTTGTGCCTTCTAGGATCTGGCAGGAGTGGGAAATAGAAAATAAAACATTTAGAGGGATGTGGATGAGAGAAGGTGATGCATGTGGGACAAGAAACAGGGAAACAAAGGTTATTGTCTTACTTAACTGTATAAATTAATGTTTTCTGTTTTATTTTGATTAAATCAAAATCCTAACCTTTCTTCAAGGTGACTCTTGTCTGTAGTTCAAGTAGCAAGCTGGCTCAGGTTTCAGAGCCAAGCACTTGTGTATATTCTTTGACTTTTGAGACACCACTTGTTTGTCACCCACATGCTCTTTTAGGTAAGATATGTTTTAAAGTATGAAGAATTAACAACATTTACTACATTTATAAAATGAAAATGTTTTAATGCCCCATTTTAAGTGTATCCAACTTTGACTGAGGCACTACAAAAAGAATGGGATGAAGCCGAACAAGCTCGCTATGAGGAACTTATAACTGACCAGGTGACAATAAAATAATCTAAATAGTTAATTTCCAATACCATGAAGATAATAATTTTAACACTGTGGCCTACAGGGATACAACAATTTGTTAAGAGAGATTTTTGAAGATGCAGGCCTGTTGAAAAGTCACAAAATGAATTTGGAGACAACCAAAGCTGTATCCAGTCTGGACACTCAGAACTCTTTACAGAAATGTACAGAGGTATGTATTTATTTATTTTTACATTTATATTTATATTACAAGATTTTACCCAACCAGTTGTACATAATACATACTTTAAGGATCTTGAAAAACTAAAGGCGAATATTCAACGATTGCAAGCTCTCCTCACCCAACACGGTATTCCTTTTGATCCACAACAAGGTAAGTAATAGCCCTTTAAACAGATATTTTTTAGATAGATATTTGTGTAAAATTGTGATATTTCTAAACTTCCAGTTGCTACAAATGATCAAGAAAGTGAAACAGTAAAAGATGAACATCTAAGAGGAGACACAGGCACTGTCAAGCTGTAGCAACAATAGATGTCATGTCAGTATCAACATAATTTCTTATTGACTTTTAGACAACTTCCAACATGAGCAGCTCTTTTCATTGGTTTGAATATTTTATATTGGTGAATGAATGTTGGGTTTATTCCAATACCCTTTCATCCCTTGAGGCACCTCTGGTGGTCAGCCAGGATTAATTCATAGTTACCTACATAACTCTCATTCATACTAAAGCATACTACTATTTTGCCATGAGACAAGAGACTATGGATGGAAAATGGCAATTTAAAATAGTAAGTAAAAGGTAACTATAAAACTGGCTAAGATAGGAGGCCTTAAGGACCAAATATCTTAATATGTTTAATTTTTGTTTTAAATGAGGGATTACTGATTACTGAAGTGGAATTATATCATTAAGGTCATTAATTAAAATGATTCTGTTTCCTGTGTGGGATGTTATTATTTTATACATACTATTTTATGTTGTAAATAAATGTCAAAGCATTTGCGGTTTTAAGGGTTTTATTTTATCACAATTTATTACAAAGATAAAAAATTAAAATTTTTAAACAGCTGGCACAAATATTCATTAATGAAGAATATCCCTTTGGATGTTGAGGAAGTGTCCATACATTTCTGTAGGTCTACATTTTGTCCAGCAGCCATCATACATAACACGAAAAACACAAACCAGTGGCTAAGAAACTAAGTCTACATATGCTAGTGTGGATTAGGATAATAGCTGGATGACTTCTCTGGCTCGATGCGCCCTCTGCTGGACGTCTGTGTCTGATGCCTCTCCAGAATGTTGAATTAAAGCTAAGGCCTTTTGAACTGTGGTGTCCTTTGCTGCCCCTTGAAGCCCCTCCAAGTACTGCAGCAGCACAGAGAACTTGTCATCTGAAATCTAACAGAACATACATTGCATTTTAAGGACATTTGATTATGTGAATGCTGTAAAATATTTACTTTCAACAGAAACTACAACATAAATAAAACCAAACATTTCATTTAAAAGGACCTAGCAATATCTTTATAGTTTCCAAGAAGTAAAAATAAAGACACGTCATGCAGAAAACCTCAGCCGTGAAAATCCCATTTACCTTTTCAGAGTCGAACATGTGCTGTAGTAACCACGTTTGTCTAGTCTTCTGAAACTTCCACTCCCCCCTGTTTTCAACCCAGCTGCATAAAAAAACATTGTGCTTATTACATGAACTGTGTTTGCTATATCAGACTAATTCTACATTTTCTACAGTTCTTTGAGATAATTAATTCTTCTGTTTGGTGACAATGCTTTATAAAGTTTGAGCAACTTTAGTCAGGGTAGTTCTGGACAAAAATAAAACTATTGGTTTATATGTATGTATATGTACTGTCTTACCATGTGAGATAATCTAGAGCCAGTTGAGCAGCAGTGGGACCACCTGCGTCTGTTATGGGCTGCGTCTCCCCCTGCTCCTTCAGCCTCTTCTTTTCCTCTTTCTTAAGAATCTTCTTCATTTTCCTCTCTAGGCCTCTCCTCTCCTCTGGGCTCAAATCCTCCTCTCCCTCATGCACGATCTCTGGACAAGTGGGTGGATCAGAAATCTGTCAAACCAACATAAAGCCAGTTATCTCCTTTAGCAGACCTTCCTGTTTAAATTCTTATCATGTGTTCCATACAAAAGGATTTGCTTCTTGGTTTAATAGCTGTGCTAAAATATTTACAAGCAAGTCGCATTTTATATTATCATGCTGAAGACCCATGCATTTTTGGATTAGCTCACTTCCTGTAGCTTTATGCTTCTAAATAGAGGTTTCCTGTGTTTACCTCTTGAATTTACTTGTGTGTGGGGTAATTCACGAGATCCTTTCAGTGCTTCATAATTTCAAATCACTTCATCTGAATGTTGACATAAAGAAGGCAGCAAAATCCAGGAGTACATCTCTTTAACTTATTAAATTAGATATTTCCATGGATAGTGTGTCAAGCTAACCCTGAGACATAAACAACAAAAATGTAAGTGAGCAGTACAGTTAAGGCCATTTACTATTTATGTTCTCAAGGGAAGTTAAACAAGGGACACAGTATGTTCTTATTTAACGGCTCTGTGTGGAGTGATGAAGAAAGTGGGAGGGATAAGAGCCAGATCACGTGTCCTAAAAGTCATTCTGAAAGTATGCTGTCCACCAAAATGCAAGACACAACTGCACTGAAAAAGGATGTCTAAGCATCACGCATAGTTATTTTGAGTCTTAGAAATACAGAAGCATTACCACGGCAACTCAGAAGTGAAGCTTGCGTTCACAAGAGGCTAGAGCAGAAAATGGTAAGTGGAAACTTATTTTACAGAGTAAGCAGTTTCTCAAAGAACAACCAGATGTGAGCCTAAGATGCCAGTGTATTTGATAAATGTTTACAGTCCCTAACAAAAACAAGAAGTAAAGTCTGAGGAGAAAAACGCCAATGGAGGAAATGATTTTGTAAGCGCATGATCCAGAGAAAGTCATTGTTGAACTTCTCTTCCTCATTATACAGAATAAGTATCTATATCAGAACTTCAACAAGGGGCAACAAAAATATCGCTGCCAGTAAAGTCAATTGAAAAGTGGATTGTTGCATCCCTTCTCTGTCTTTTGGCTAAAATCTAGGGCCCGATTTTGCCCCCAATCTTAGCACCAGACTAGAGCAAGGGAGGGGCCGTGTCCAAGTTGGGCTGTGCTTTGCTGCTGGAAGCTGGAGTGCATATGATGATGATGGCATCTAAACCAACCTGCGACTGATGTGGCATTTAAAAGCAATGCCCGTGTGGGTAATATCTGTAATCTTTGCCTCATTACCAGGCAGCAAAGAGGAGTGTGGGAAAAATTATATATGAGTACAATTAGGGCTGAAACGATTCATCGAGTAAATAGATTAGAAAAATGCATAGATTTTTTTTTTTTGCCTCAATGCTTCGTTTTATTTTCATACGTTCGGCGATGGCCGGCCGGAACCTTCTGCGGTAGAGGTAAAGTTTCCGCACGACTACTGCACTTCACTGTACACAAAACAGCGCGGCGCCCATGGATGTATAATAAGAGCGTACACCGCATTTTCTCTGGTACAACGCGCACCCCTCATCTGCTCCGGTACACTGCGCACCCTGCATGTCCTCCTTTACGCCGCGCACCCCGCATCTCTTCCCGTACGCCGGGCACACCTCATCTCCTCCGGTACGCCGGGCACACCTCATCCCCTCCCGTACGCCGCGCACACCTGATCTCATCCTGTACGCCGCGCGCACCGCGCACACCTATGTAATCTGTAGAATCATGTAGAGCGAGTCAATACGAACATTTTAAGACCAAAGTGACTAGACTCACTGCAGCAGTTACAGAGAGAGGAGAGACAAGAGACCAATGTAAGTTAATGGGACCAGGGTCAGAAGGGGTCGGGAAAAGCCTTCGGGCGCACTTCCTATTTGGCACGCGGCAGCTAGCGCGTTAGCTATATCCATTTATATATACGGGGGCAAGATTGGGCCCCTAGTGTGTGTTGAAAGTGGTTTGTAAAAACTGATCAGCCAAAACAACTACAATTATAATTTCTATACCACTGTTGGTACTTGCTGTTACTGCTACTATTGCTAAGGCAGTAAAATACCTACAAATATTTTGACCAGTGTGTGATTAAACCATGACAAAAAAGATTACACCTAATACTTATCGCCACAACATGCTGCTCATTCTTCAATCAGTGCCACAAAAAAGAGGAAAAGTGTTTATACAATTTACTTATTGGAAAGTTATATCTAGTCTTGTAACTATATTCTTTGCTTTACTTCTAGTCATTTCTACATAGCAGCCCATGGTCAACTGACGGGAACACCACTCCAATCTCCAACTACACTTTCATAGACAACTCCACTCCCACCTCCGACTCAGATTTTCTGGACAAAATAACTGCCAACGACATCACCTCCAGAGCCAATTATGTTTATAGTTTCCTGTCTGCACTTGGGTTCCTTGCGGCTTGTTTCCTTGTCTATGGCTTTGTCGTGGCATTCCGAGCTCAGAGGAGAGTGGCCTGGCTGGATTGTCTGCTTTGGGCCTTCTGTATTTTACAGTTACTACTACTGCTGCTGTCTCTGTATGCAGTGGCTCATAGACCGCACTACCTGAGGACGACAGGGTTAGGATGTGCTGCCCTCTCCTTCACAATAAACACAGTATTCACCAGCAGTCTACTAATCCTTGTGCTCCTGGCATATGTTCTTAGCATGGATCCACCATCAAATGCATTACTGAGAAAACCAGGAGCCTGTGCAGCTCTAGTCCTCCTGTCCTCTGTGCTGATATCCTTGATGCTGGCAGGAATTGGTGGACCAAGACAAGAAGACAGATGTTTTATGGATCCAGTTTGTGTTCCATATGCGACGGCTAAACTCCTTTTAGCCACATTAGTCCCATATATTATTCAGATGGCTCTCCTTATTGCAGGTTGTGTGAGGCAATGGAAAACTAGAGGGCGTTTCCTATCTGGATCCGAGGAGGGTCCAGTTTTTGTTGCAGTTTCCTTAATATTATTCATTTGTGGGTTATTTTACAGTGTGGCCCTGATGAGAGCTGCACTGTTACAGAAAGAAAGTCAATTGAACCCCAAAGAAGAGGCTTTTTTGAATGTGTTTGAATTTGTGTTTTTCTCTGGGAGTAGCATCAGCTTGGTCCTGGTGTTGCTGCTTCATAGGCCATGTCGAGAAATGCTAAAAGCTGTGATAAGACAAATGCGGGACTGCTGCAAGAGACCAGGACAAGCACAACCCAACCGCAACATCATAGCACCAACGATAGAGATCTCGGACACACTGCAAGACATCGAACCATGAAGAAGAGGGGTACATTTAGCCCCATCATTTGGATGAGAATTTTTGATGAGATGAAGCCTAAAATAACATGACATAATTTTATTACACTCATATTTGGTAGCTTTAACAGACTGTAGACTGTCTTTGGAATTTGTTTTAAAGTATAATAATTCTTTGCACAAATTACTGGTAAAAGGGATAAAGGGCCTAACTGTTGAAGATAAAAAAAATGTTATGTTGCCAAACTAAGGCGTCTTAGAATATTTTGTAGTAGTAATCTTATTTTGTAGTTGTACTGCAGGACTGTTGAACTAAATGATATGTCCTTTCTGGAAATGCGACTTGCTCTGTTGGCAAAAAATATGGATTGTAATTTTTTAATGCTGCCTAGGGCATGACTTACAGGGACATGGGTGCCATATTGCACCAATGATCTTTGTGATCTGTGTATTGACTCATGGCACAGCCACAGTATGATTGGAGGTGAGATAGAACCTTCCAATTTTAAGATGAGTCCTCTTTACCTTGGTAAGTTACAAAGAATTTCACAGATACATACAAATACATTCATCTGACTTTAAGATAATTACTGTAAATAAATAAAAATAAACATGTTCAATGCTGAAGATTGTGTCCACTTTTTATGTCTAAAGTGTGTTAGAGCCTGTAAAAACTACAGTGACTGTCATTATGTGTACTGTGCAGATCTACAACATTTGTTTACAGTCACAAACAACACAACCCATGGACAACTAGAACTTATTCCGTTAGCTAAGGATAAAACTATACCTATACCAGTTTCAAGAAATGTCATGTTTCTAATGGAGAACAAAGGTAACAAATCCGGAAATGATAAGCCCAAGCAAATTACGATAAAAACTACTGTGGACATGACTGTCAACAGGGGGAGGGGGGGAAATCACATTCACTCAAAACATTAGAGTTAGGGTTGTTACTGACTCCTTCAGAATTCACAAGAAAGTCATCAGGAATATATCATTGAGATTATTATGTCAAATGTCTACACAATTCTATCTTCTCTTCTGACTGTGCTACCTTTTGCAATGGCCTGAGTGCAGTGACCCCTAATAAGGAGGAATACAAGTGGTACTCTGGTGGGACTACTCATTGAGGAGTTGCAAATTTCATAGCTCCTTGGCTATGAGCTCTCAGGACAAAATATCCTTTTTTCTTCATCAGAAAACAACGCAGGCAAAGGTGCACAGCACAGAGTCAGATAGACTGATAAACCGACATTAATTAACATGTGGAAGTGCACATATATCTATATAATATATTGAGTCAAACACATGTTTCTTACTTCAGTTTGCGATGTCTTTTTGTTTTTACGCTTTTCGCCCTTTTGTGCTTGATTTACTTCACATGCTGTGTCAGTGATCACTGACGTTACCTGCTGAAGAAAATATAAAACAAGGTTTTGTCCACGTCGGATACTACTCCACGTTACTGTGAACCATAAGTACAAGTTACCTCTAGGTTGTCCTTCTTTCTTTGCTTGTTTGCTTTTACGTCAGGACTATCTACTTTCTTCCTTTTAGGACGTGAATCTGGGACAGCAGCTTTCTTTTTAACCATGGTTGAAGACTGCCAAAATATAAAAAGAAACACGCATACATTTTTCTTAACAGTTTACATTCATCCACACATAAACAAACAATTAACCTAAAAGTAAACTGTGTGGCGGCGATGACTCGTGCCAGTAACAATTCCAATATTTTTATGTTTATGCAACTGCAAATATTTAATAATAATAATAATAATAATTTAAGAAAGATATTATATGTCCTACCTGGAGCTACAAACCCGCCCAGCGTGGTGCAAACACAGCCAGTAGGATAAACATGTGTAACACAGTCGGACGTGATGTCAATGGCCAACTACAAAAATGATCAAAATGATCCATTCTTTAAGGTTGTTGTTCGGATTTTTATATTAAACGAAGAAATAGAAACAACTACTGTGTCAAAGCAAAGAATAACCACAGTTTTGCTCAAACTAATAAATTACTATATCCGGAACTTCAGAAATCGATACCATTTTCCCGGGAGTGAGTTTGCAGCTGCACAGTGGTGAGTTACATGACCTGACCAAGGATGGTTTGATAATAATATCTGTCTCTTTACTATAGTTCTTCTCGGGTTGTGTGGCTGTTGTTTGAGATGTCTCCGTCAGTAGGAAGAGCGTTCACCTTTTTAGCGCGTGTTCCTTTGATTCAAGGAATATCCCAGTACAACACAATTACCATGAGGTAAGCTGTGACAGCAGGTTAGTTTAAAAAAATCATCATTGCCAGTGATCTGTGAATAAGTAACGCTGTGTAATTAAGTTTTGGAGAACATTTAAACTAACACATACATCCCCTGTAAATGGTGTTATGTCCCTGTGTTGTAATAAGATCATGGTTAGAATATGACATTG
The DNA here is from genome assembly GCA_030686955.1 of Odontamblyopus rebecca. Classification (NCBI taxonomy): domain Eukaryota; kingdom Metazoa; phylum Chordata; class Actinopteri; order Gobiiformes; family Gobiidae; genus Odontamblyopus; species Odontamblyopus rebecca. Next base: position 21,439,137 of record CM060671.1, on the reverse strand, counting down.
TACTTCTATTTATGGTTTACACTGTCATGATCATAGACTGTTTCAATTGATCGCATATCCCTTCCTCTTTATTTACGCTGAACCTACCAGTCTTGTAGATTGGACGTAAAGTGAATGAATCATTGGTTGTCTTTTCTGTTTTATCAGGCTAAGCAGTGTGCGACCCTTGGCTTTGAGCTCACAGTTGGAAGCTAGGTCAAACAAAACCTCAGATGAACACACGGAGGAGCCCATCAAGTTCTCCACAAGCAAGGCCAGTCACCGGACCTGGAAAGTGGACAGCTCTATGGGCAGGCAATTCAGCAGACCATGGCTGAAAGTGTTGCCAATAAGCATCTTTTTCTCAGTGTTTTTGTTGTGGTGTGTACTGAGGGGACATTCTGACGTGGATACTCAACTTGACCGACCACTTTATGAGACTTTACCTGGTCTGCAACCTGAGGAAGATGGACATGGCCAAAAACCTAGCTAGGAAAAATGGACTCCAAATACTATTTATTCCTGGTGAGCTGTCATTTATAATTTGTGATTAAATATCCTTTAATAAGTGAATTGTCCTATTATGTGCTTAAGTGGAGAGAGAACAAAGGGTAGAATTAGAAGACATTACCCTAAGAAAAAATTAACAAGTTGGAGACTTAATCTCCCCACCCACTATAAAAGTTATATTGGTTTGCACAAAATGCAAAGTTAAAATACTGAAGAATGAGGTAGCGGAAAAGTTTATTTACAGCACAAGGAGTCCTGTCACATGCAACATGATTATGGTTCAGACTAAAACTGAGTCAAACCTGAGAGGCAGTGAATTGTTCAGAATATACAGTTCATTTTCTAAGCTAGTATGAGAGAAGGGGAAGGGAAGAAAAAGTACAAAAACACACATGCAACTACAAACATTTAAAAATGGTACACATGCTGGTATAGGATCATGATGTACAAAAACAAATCCCCAGGCCCAATCCCTGTTCTTCCCAACCACCCCGTTAAAAAGATAACACAAAAATTAAGCCCGTTCTCCTCGGATTCGCCTTGCCAGCTGGATGTCCTTGGGCATGATGGTAACTCTCTTGGCATGAATCGCACACAAGTTGGTGTCCTCAAACAAACCGACCAGATAGGCCTCACTGGCCTCCTATTAGGGAAATGGATTTTAGTAACACATTGTAATGTATTGGACAAAGAGCTTACTGAAATAGTGTACCTGTAGAGCCCCAATAGCTGCACTCTGGAAACGCAGATCGGTCTTAAAGTCTTGAGCAATTTCCCTCACAAGACGCTGGAAAGGCAATTTCCTGATGAGCAGCTCAGTGGACTTTTGGTACCGACGGATCTCACGCAGAGCAACAGTACCAGGCCTAGATATTGGTGGAAAAAAAAAAGTTAATGATCCAAGCGTCAAAGCCTGTAGCATTAAAAGAGCACCCAACACACCTGTATCTGTGAGGCTTCTTCACTCCACCAGTGGAGGGCGCACTCTTCCTGGCAGCCTTTGTGGCTAGCTGCTTCCTAGGCGCCTTTCCTCCGGTGGACTTACGAGCGGTCTGCTTGGTACGAGCCATGACTCAAAGTTGAGTGTCTGTAACAAAGCAAATGTTTCTAAAACAATTACAACGATCCAGTAGCAATGTTAGCAAACCTAGATCCGCCCAATATTCTCCAATGACGCCTACAGCACCGTCAAATAATGAAACAGAAATACGCATGTATGTACCTAGCAAAAAATATGAAGCCTTTATAGACTGCTCTACATAAACCAACTGATGCACAAACACTCCATGCAACGTTGCCCAACTTTTTTGGCGGGACGACGGCTTTCGACTCAAGTTCTTGAACAGTACTAGAATGGCACCAAATGGATTTCGTACAAAATAAAACGTGTGCAAAGAGCTGCCACCATTAACGCAGCAGAGGCACACACGTCTCTGGCTTAAATTAAAGCTAGCATAGACGGCTGCAAAATGGCGCCAGTAGCCATTATTCCCACATCGCTTCTTAGTAGTCGTTAAAAAGCCTCAAAAAAGGCACATAATGGCTAAAGATAACTATAAGGCGGTTTTAATACATTTAATGGCATCGTCGCAAATATATACACAATGATTTCAATAAGCATACCTTTGTTCCTTTAGCCATCGGCTATGGCGCGCAATGTTTTGTTTACGGCGCACCGTCTGAGTTCAACATGTATTAATAAATATCCGCATAACAAGTCTAAACCTTGCCACGTGGATTTTATACGTCCGTAAACTTTTTAATTGCAGTGCAAAGAATGTCAGGAAAACAGAACAAATACCTTAAAACAGTTTTTCTTCAGGGGGAGTACAACCTCTGCGCTGTCGTATAGAAATACTTCGGAAAAAGCTGAAGTGGAAGCTATTTATATCCTGAGATACGAAGTCATGCAGGCCCGCCCCTGCGTCCTTTTGATTGGTTCAGACTACAGTCAATGACCTAGCTTTGATGCGATTGGCCAAAATATCTAATAAAATAGTGACATTAAATACATTACATTTTAACTTCGAAATATATGATCAGACCATCATTTAACTACTATCAACATTTAGATAATTTATGCTATGTATTAAGCTAATTAAGCCAATTAGGTTTTTTACTCCACGAACCACAGTCGCAAAGCGGAACCACTTGTATGGGAAACCTCGCCAGTCGAACCTAATTCCAGTGGTGGAAGTGGTAAGCCTAATGTTTGGACCACAGACTGTAAAGTTCGACGAATATGTTTATTATGTGTAACCCTTTGAAGCAAAGAAACACAACGGGGTTTAGTTTTTTTTAATTGAGGTGAAGAATATCAGGAAAATGAACGAACAAAAACTGATGGTAATACGTAGGCCTACAAGTAAGAGTCTCTTATTGTTTTTGACTACCGCTTGATGTATTCATTCGAGTTGATTGTCTACGGTGTAGAAGTTAACTAACGCATGGTTTTATATTGTCAAAACAGATATTGAACATAAATCAATCAACATCACCCAAAGGCAAAGTGACCAGCAGGCCCTTTGGACTCGCAGTGACAACTCCTTCAAATTCAACTTTCTTCAAGACAACTGTCCAGAGAGTTTAAACCAAGCTTCTTCATCATCAGCGCACACAGTCAGCCAATTCACATTTACCAGACAGGAGAATTCTGCTTTTGCCTTCAACTTCCAAATTGACCCAGAGGAAGACATGAATACAGAGCTCTCAATTGCCACTTCTTCAAACAACCAACAGTGTACAGAGCTTGAGAACACATCATGTGAACAAAGTACCTCCTCACCAAACACATCAACTTCAAATACGTCTAAAAAGAAAAAGAAGAAAACTGAAAAACACAAAGCAGTGGATAACAACACAAAAGAGCCAAAGGACACAGCTGCACAGAAACAAGATGGTGAAAGTGCAGAGCTGGTCAGTAGGATTTATTTATACAAATTATTATGTGAATGTATTTTCATACATTAATTAATATGCTTATTGGTTATGTTATGTAGAGTTCAGAGGAGCAGTTACAACGGCAACTTGACTGGTGCATTGAGCACTTAGAACTGGGAATGAGATCCCAAAAAGCCTCTACAAAACAGAGTAAGTGCAGTTAGTTGTCATGCAACTATTTTATCAAGCAAATAATGTCTGAATTCTTATATCAATGTATTATTTGCTATTTTAAAGTTACAGTATTTTGATTTATAACTGGATTAATATCTTTTACATATTATTTACGAATATAGGCGACAGTGGCTTAGTGGTTAAAGCAGTGGTCCCCCAACCTGAAGGTTCGATTCCTGCTTGGACCAAGTTGTATTATTATGTCCACCTTGCAAAGTAGTTTATGCATGTGTGATTGGTGGCGGTCAGAGGCCGTGCAGATTGGCAATCCATCAGTCTTCCACAGGGCATCTTAAGACCACTGTAGAGTATGGAGTGAATGAATAATAACGACAGTGTAGTGATTTGAGAGGCTTTGTTAAGCCTGTAAAGCACATTACAAGTCTAAAGCGTTCTTATTATTATACTATTTGATTGAAATAATGTCATGTTTCATTCAGTTTAAGATAGGTGTTTTTATTCTTGAAGTTATTCGCAATTGTTTAATGTGTAATTTCTCACAATGTCTGTCATTTTAAATACTTTTTTCTTGAGCAGAAGAGGAGGCATCTCGGGCTCTGAAGACTTTACGCAGTTCTAAAGCTCCACTGGTCAAAAAAAGGCAGGTGATGAGAGCAATGGCTGGAGACTACAGAAAGAAAATGGAAGAGGAAAAAAACAAACAGTTTAAACTTATTCAGAATGGTGAGGTTTTGCAAATATCTTTTGTATTTTTGGCAATATATTACCTTTTAAAATTGACGTGGTGTGTATATTTGCAATTAGAAACCGCATCAGCACAACTTCGAGCCGTGTCAGAGTTACCAAAGAAGTCGTCTTTTCATCGAAAGGCTGCCATCAAAGCTCCAACTTCAGAGAGCAATTCTAACTCCAATAACTCTGACGCAACAGTGGCACCTGACAAAAACTACGTCTTTACACCATCAAATGAGGAGTTTCACTTTAATTTTTTGTAAGACTTTACCGACTATCCCTGGTCACTTTAATCATATGTGTGTATTTAGCTCTACATATGTGCAGAAGTGACAATGTAATCACCTATCTATAATAAAGGTTTTATAATGTATAAATGATTGAATGATTTCCACAGACTACACGCAGAAAGTAAGAAAATCTTGGGTCACATTTCTAAGATTCATGGGGGTCTGGTCCATGATTTTGGTCCATGGTCTTGTGAGGGCTCTTATCTCCGGCAGGAAAAGGCGGGGTCATGAGAGTACGGGCACTATTGAGTGCGACACTCAAATAAGTTTGAGTTGCAGAAGTCTGAGAAGTACAGAAAAGAACTGTCTGTAAGTATTCAGTTTATGACATTTGCCTGGTTGACATTCGCTCCCATTTGTTTTTAAAACTTTTTATATACCCCGTCTTTATTTTGGCTTTTTTGGAAGTAACGGCACTTTTGATGATGTAGCTAAGCTAATGGAGGCTACTTATGAAAACAACTTTTCTCACGTAATGATGGTTCTTTTATAGAAAACGAATTGGTTTAGCGTGGATCTAGAGTGCAGCTGTTCTTGTTTTCTTCACCCGTCAGCAGAGAGCGAGGATGTCTGAGCTCAGTGATGAGGCCAGTGAGTCGGAGCAGCTGGGGGCCAGTCTGTCTCTGTGGCTGGGAGAGTCCATGGTGCGGCCTGAGGAGCTGGATGTCCCGTTGGATCTCCACACCGCTTGCTCAATTGGACAGTACGACGTAGTAGCAGAGTGTATTAAAAAGTGGGTCCCACACAAGTATTTAATCTAATTTATCATAGTTAATCCCGACCGTAAACTGAGTTTAGAGTCGCGATACGGTTGCCATAGCAACGTGCACAATGGCATCTATGTTCCATAAATTCTTTGATATTTTAGTAAAATAGCAACGTTGTATAAAGTAGCATATGGCTTAATAGGCCATTTATTTGTGTTGCAGAAAGATACTTTAGTAACTAGGTTCTCTTTTTCTGTTGTCTTAGGGGTGAAGTGGATTTGGACAGAAAAAATGTTGGAGGGTGGACCCCATTAATGTACGCTGCTTACATAGGCCATGACAACATTGCCAACCTGCTGCTGGAGGCCGGAGTAAATGTGAATTCTACAACAGTCAAAGGTCTCAGTCCCCTAATGTTGGCAGCCAGCTGTGGAAATGAAAGCATTGCATACTTTCTGCTTCAGGTAGACTGAGTGAATCTGTAAAATTTGTAAAAGTTGTTTTTTGCAAATTTGCAAATTGAAAGATTTTAATCAATAAATTTAAATGCTAACTGGCATTGTATTTCATTTCATTTTTAAAGCAAGGTGCAGAGTTGGAAATGAAAGACTTTCGAGGCTGGACTGCTTTGTTTCACTGTACAAGTACAGGACACCAACAGATGGTGAAGTTTCTGCTAGATAACAATGCTGATGCCAATGTCAAGTGAGTGTCATCCACTTATAAATGGGGGGCACACAAGGGAACTGAAAGTGAAAACTGAACCTTTATGACTGAATCTTCACTATCTTCATGCATCCATCCATTTTCCCTATAATAGTCCTTTACAGTTAAAGTTCCTCCTTTCTCAGGGAGCCAGTTTCTGGGTTCACTCCCTTGATGGAGGCTGCAGCTTCTGGACATGAAATTATAGTTCAGTACCTGTTAGATCATGTGAGTAAGTTATCATTTACATTCTTAATCAATGCAGGTCTGTTTATAATTAATATTTTCTTCCTTATCTTTAGAAAGTTATAATTGACAATCGAAATGCAAAAGGAGAAACTGCTCGTGTCTTGGCTATGATGTATGGTTACACCAAGATTGTTAGCCTTATTGATTCACATTCGCATAGGATGAAGCCAGGTATATTAAAATGTGACTAAAATACTTTTTAAAAAATCTTTCCATTTCTTAATTCTGATGTAAACCCCCAGGGCCCTTTGAGGACCTGAGTTCATCCGAAGACTCTGATACTGCACCACCAAGACCAAGGCTGAGCAGAACTCGCAGCAAAGGTGTCAGCATCCATGATGGGCCCCAAGCCATCGCCAAATTCAGAGTTGGAACCCATAAACCTTGTGGTACGCACCAAAGCCAAAACTCAGTCACTACTTAAGATTTGGTTTGAGAGTAATTTTTTATTACCAGAACACTCAACAGCATCGCCAAGCCACATGGAGTTTTGTGATATTAGAGAACAAAGTGAGAGCATTTGTTACCGTGATGTGACATCCCCTATTAATGAGTTGGATGGTCAGAGCAACAGCAGTAGAGGTACAATCTTCACCTTGATGCAGAGATGTTTGTAGAGTGCATAAACATAACCTTTGTGCCATTTGCAGATGAAAGTCCTTTCTTTGACAATGACATGCCCACCATGAGGAGCAGCAGCAGCAGCAGCGACGGCCTGCCAAATGTCATAGGTCTGAAGTGGGAAGACTCTGTTGAGAGTAACGAGGTGGGTACACATCAACTGAGTCTTCTCTGTTGTGTGATCGTATCTAACAGTGCCCTATTTTCACTCCAGGACTCTGACCAGTGCAAAAAGAGTAGCTCTCGCCGAGTAAATAAAGGCAATCACTCTAAAGGCAAGAGCCGCCATGGAGGCAATAATTCAGCTCAGAGCAGTGGGAACCACTCACAGTGCGGTGCTACCACATCCTATTCTGGACCCAAGGCACGACACTTTAAAACTGGTTAATCTGCCCCATAATATGTTCTTGTCAAATCTTGACAAAAACATTTTATTTGTGCAGGACTTGGCAGAATTTCTGGAACAAATTGGCTTCTCCAAATATCTTCCATTACTTGAGGAGCAGGACATTGATCTGAGAATATTTCTGACCCTTACTGAGAACGATCTAAAAGAAATTGGCATCACGTAAGAAGTGAAATACTTTTTAAGTTAAATTACCTGTGTAATAATTCTACAGGAATTTATCTGTAATTGCAGATTATTTGGTCCAAAAAGAAAGATGACCTCAGCGATTGCCAGATGGCATAGTAGTGCACGACCTCCCAGTGATGCACTAGAACAAGCCTATGCTGACCAGCTTGAGGCGGAGATGCAGGAAATGGCCATTCAGTTACACAAAGTATACTCTGCCCTGTATTTTAAATTACAGTACATGATTATCATTTATGTGAACAATTCACTTTTTTTTATTAGCGATGTGAGGAAGTAGAGGGCCTACAAAGCCAAGTGTCTCAGGAAAAAGAGCTACGCACAGTGATGGAGGGATGCCTAATGGAGGATAAAATGGCTTGGAGAAGGGTGCATGCTGAGCTAGTAGAGAACCACAGACTGGCCCAGGATATGAACGCTACTCTGGCAAAGACAAGAGCCTGCTCCACTGAACTGCTTTCTTGTTTTGCTACGACTGATATCAAGACAAAAGATCAAAGTAAGAGAACTGCTGATATTTAATAATGTAAACTTTATTTGATTTAATGTAAACTTTATTTATTCTTATAAAGAATACTTATTTTCTAGTTGGAGCATCTGCTGTAGAATTAATAAAAAGGCTTGAATCATATGAAGAAGCACTGGGTACGCACAGAATGTTTTAAGTTGTTTTATTGAAGTTTTGTCCCAACTAAAGTGCTGCATTTCATTACAGCTGGAAACCTGCAAACTGTCCTTCAGAGCCTACGGCGACTGAGTGCTCCTGAAAAAGTATCTGATAGTTGGGAAAGGCCTTGATGTTTTTAAGGCAAGTGTGTTGATCTGTTTTTTAGTAGACACCAATTGACTGAATTTCTGTTATGTTTTAAAATGAAGGATTCCCTGTTTATTTTGACGAAGGGTGATGTGTACCACCCTAAAAAGCATCTCAACGTGGACAGTCCACACTGCAGGTCCAAACCAGGCTCCAGGTCAGCCAAGCCAGCTGGTGATGGGACAACAGCTCCAGGAGAATGACTGGGGGGAGAGTGATGGGGCAACAGCTCCAGGAGAAGGACTGGGGGGAGAGTGATGGGGCAACAGCTCCAGGAGAAGGACTGGGGCTTGTGCTTTCAGATGAAGGTGACTGAAATCTGAGAGGCAATATTCGGTCTCTGTTTAAAGTACTAAACTGTGAAGTGCTCCTAAGATACCGTGTAGTTGGTCAATGTGAAATGTCACCTTGAGTGCATTGTAGATGGATAGATTAGGCCTATTAATTTATACAGGCTGCTAACCTCTTATGCTGATGTTGATGTTAATGGATTATACCCATTGTGGAAGTGTATTCCTTTCTTACAGACAATCAAAAATAAATGTGATTTCATAAGAGGGTTCAATTTTGATTAGATGAACTTTCAAACCTGTTGTATGAACATATTGTCTGTTGAGTTCAACCCAGAAAAAATATCAAAGTTATAGATGGAGTGCAAAATGTGTGGATTTTGAGGTTTTTGTTGTTGTTGACTGGGTTCAAAAACTATATATTTGTAGCTAGCATTTGTTCAGGCCCTGTTGTAGTAGCACACCACTAGATGCTCTGTGAGTGTGTACTGAGTATGTCCCAGCTTTGTCCAGAAGACCAGAGAGCATAGGTGAGCCTGAACAAAGGCCAGGAGAGGAAAGGGGGGCTACAGGATCAATCTAGGGGTAAAAAAAGAATACTCGTACAGATGGTAGTTTTAACACTCATCATACAAGACTGATTGTAAATGACAGAACCACTGCTGTGGTGGCACTAGTCCTGAGTCTGACAGAAGTTGAAATCACCAACATTATATATCTGTTTTGAGAAAACAGCTCTAAAATTGAATTTATAACCTGTTTACTTGTTCAAAATTATGCACTGCTTTGAGGCATCACTTCCCCTAATATTAACATTATCTACAGATCTTCAAATAGGTTATAAGTGCTATATACAAGCATAAATTAGGAGACACTTCTGTGCTGAAGTCAGATGCAGGTCCAGGAGAAGACTGTAACTCTTCCTTTTCCTGTCCACAGCTGTATAGAGCTTCATATAAAATCCAGGTTCATGTCTTCTTCATCCCCATGGCAACAGAGCTTTCATAGGCAGTGATGGCTGTGGCCATCAGGTGTATTCACACAAGTGTCCACAGCCAGCAGGGCAATGGGCACTGCCTTTGAGCCAGTTCATAATGTGCTCGAGATGGCCACCATGACTGCAGCCCTGACACCAAACGAATAGTCCCTTCACAACATGGTGGCAGACGGCGCAGACACTAGCACATTGGTGGCATCTAAAAAACAATCATAACTTTAGCTGGCTAAAATCAATTTTTGAGCTTTAAGTTTTACATTACATTTTACCTGTCACAAATCCAGCCTTTGTTGCTCATAGGCCGTTTGCAGTTACTACAATTGATGTGCAAAGTGGTGGAAGTCTGGTTCAGGCTGGTGATGGCGCTGCACGTACTTAACTTGATAACCTCATTGGACACATTCCACAGCTCAAACCGCTGCAGCAGGTCTATGTAGGACATGTACCAGTGCTCCTGACCAACGCAAAGATTATTGCACAGGGAGGGTTTAAGAACCTCAGCTTCTACCCACAGATTTTCATCAAGTGCAGTCAAAACTCACCTGCGTCAGTTCATCAATCTCTTTCCTAATTCTTTCTCCCAAAACAATGAGCACTGATACAGCCATCTGCACATCACCACGCTCAGCGTAAAACGTCAGCATCTCTCTCACAATTGGACAAAAGAAGTTGGCAGTCAGATGTGGGCTGTACAGTGGCTGACATATGGAAATGAGGGAGAAAGACTCGATTGGGGTCAGACAGGTGACTTCTGCCTCGTTGCCACTGACATGTGGAGAGTCAGCCTTGTCCTGCTGGAGGTGCTCTGGAGCTGATGGGTGGTCCATGATCTCATGACGCAGCTGAAAGCCTTCAGGGGGCAGTGTATACTCCTCCTGCTCTGTTGTCACATTAAAAACACAACAGCTGACACAAATAATACAATTTCAATAAAATAATTACACCGACTGAGCACTGGGTTAAAACCTGCTTGATTGTCATGCTCCATGGAATAGAGGTCATCATCATCTAACTCAGCATCACCAAACATGTAATCGGCTTGGCCCTCGCTGCCTTCGGTCTCTTCATTCTCTGTTGGGACATACAATAATAAACACCATTGCTAAACTATATCGAAAGTAATTATTTTATGATTTTTTTTATTCCAGTGCATTCTCACCCTCATTATTATTGGTGATGTGTGAGTTGGTAGGGTCTAAGTGGATACTGTCCTGTCTATTTTCACCTTTGCTTCGCTCCAGTGCCCTCTCTGCAGCCAGATCCTTCATACTGAAACTTCAATTACACAGCAGAGCTTATTAGCATATTAGAAGAGAGATAAATTCTTTATTGATCCCAAAGGAAATTTATTTCTAGTGCTATTTATCATTTTCAAAATGCTTCACCTGCTGCAACCAGATGTAATATTTGCTGGGTCTGAGAACATAATTCGCAACATTGTCCAAGAGGTGGAAACCTTTAGGTGGAAACGTAGAAATTATATCATCATAATGATGCAAGTACCCAGATATCCTTTTTAATTAAAGACAAATTTAACTTACTGACCTGAGGCCTTTTGAGATCCTGAGCCACTTTTGCATTATGATCACACAGTTCAGCAAAGGGTTTTCCACTAAGGAGATAGAGTTGTGCTGTTTTAACAAACCAGTCCATGCGGTTGCTATCCAAGTCTGTCTCAAATACATTAAGGGCACTGGACACATGTGCAAATTGTTCTGTCAGGTCAGGCTTCTTGAAAAAGAAGATGGGGTTGCGTCGGTCACCTCCAGCATAAGGCTTCCTGCTGGAGTCACTGCTGATCAGACTCTCCTTAGCAGCAAAAGCCAGGTCACCGAACAGGCCAAAACAAAGGCCCTCAGGGTTGGCCTTGTCCACAGGACGAGTGGCGTCTTTGAACATGTGCTGGTAAAGTGTACTGTCTTTGGACCCGGAGAGGAGAATATCAGGCTCACGCTGATGACGCCAAACAATGCCAGTGGTCACATCTTTGTGCTCTTCAAAGGTGGCAAAGGGAATAAATGGTCTGCGAATATCCCACACATAGATGTTGTGATCAACCATCATAGAGCACGTGGCCAAGTGAAACTTCTTCTCAGGTCGCCACTTTACTCGAGCAACTGAAGCTATAGTTTGGACGCAGTAAATCTCTTTAGCTCTGTTGGTGGTCATGTCCCACACTTTCACCATCTTGTCTCTACCTCCAGTTGCTAGCCAGCCTCTGAAATACAAACAAGTCCAAAATATCATTAGGAATAAATACAATCTGAGCAAAATAATAGTCACTTTTTCTGACCTGTCATCAGGATGCCAGTCACAGCAGAACACCGGACCAGTGTGGGCGGTGAACATCCTTTCATATCGATCAGGTCGTCTAATGTCCCATAGTTGGACGTTGCCATTTTCAAAGGACGCCGCAAAGGTAAAGTAATCTTTCATACTGAACTGGACATCTCTCACGCTTTCAGATTGACCTAAAACACAGATTGGATACATGTTATTACAGACACTGTTATGACATGACATTTCTTTTTTCAATATTTACATTTTACCAGAAAAAGTGCTGACAGATTCCTTCTTCCGCAGGTCAAAGCACTTCATAAAGCCATCCTGTGATCCGCTTAGCAGCATATACACTTCAGTTGGGTGGAAACAGACTTTGTTTACAGTGCGTTTGTGTTCAGTAAATAATTGGTCCTGCTTGTTGCGGGACGGTTTGCCGAGATTCCAGGTAACCACTGCACCATTGGTGGCTGCAGTTGCCAGCAGATTCTCCTCCATTTGGTGCCACATGACATCTGCACAGCTGAAGTTCAAGGAGGGTTTTCGCCCAACTCTGAGATTGAGCTTCTCCACAAACTGTTCCTCCTCAAGGCTGTAGATTTTAAAGATGTTGCGGCCTGCCACAACCACCTGTGTGGCGTCACGGCACACACTGATGGCATTAGCAGGTGCGTCCAAGTGGCAAAACATAGTGATGCCATTGATGCCACTGCTGCTGCTGAGGGCCGTAGTGACCCGTGACATCTTCTCCATTTTTCTAACAAAAGAGACAAAGACAAAAAATATTTTATGAACTGCTAAACACTATACTAGATTAAATGAGAAACTAAATGATATTACAAAACTCGGCCAGTAGGTGGTAGTCAAAGAGAGCCTAATGCCACTTAATATGTATGTCGTATACAACTACACACATACTTTGTATGCCACGATTGTCGTAAAACGAGACAAACATTTTGCAATGAGATTACAGTTACCTCTCATACTGACCTGTTAAATAAGTGCTGGACCAGTCAGTGACTGCAGCAAGGCGTGCATCTCGTCATGTGCAGTCATCAGAGTTGTCTTTCACTCGACACACGGTCATCTCAGCAAATTATAGATCACCCTCATTTGTGTAAAATACAGGTGCTTCTGATGCAGACACACACAGACATTATTCAACCTGGTTCAACGAGCCTAGAAGATAACGTCGCTCCATCACGTGTCTGTACTACTAAATAAAAGCTTTACACATGCCAAATGATTCAAACACATCCATTGGAAAATGCTAATTAAACTGTACTCTAAACTTTAAACTGTACTGACGTAATTCAATCATCTGAATATATCTGAACAGGGATTTGTTATGGCACAAAGTTCTACTACAGCAAAGAACAGATCGAGCATGCATGCAGTAGTAACACACTGGTATGCTAAGGCTAGTATGATAAAATACAATTAAATAGTCACCCTGTAATCAAACATAGGTTCCGTTACATCTCTAAAGAGATCATATGGTTGTATCTGTTGTGTTTTATAGGCAATATAGCAGAAACTGAGAGCTAACCTTCACAACTGTTGTTACTTTTTACAGCACCGGAAGTTCACGTAATATCGCGAGAAGGACTGACGAAAACACCACTGCCGCCTTTCATTCAAGGGGTTTTCTGCTTTTTCTATGATCTCGGTTGGGTAGTTAGGGTAACATTATATGTTTTTATCTCCAATCTCCCCCACCACCACAGTGTATTATTATTATTTGTTTATTTTGGAAAAGTAGCTCGGTCTGGCATGTGTGCTCTGTTTACCTGCGAGGAGCCTGCAACATGGAGAAAGATTCATCAGAAATACTGGGATGTAGTGGAATCCAGGATGATTGCCAAGGCGGGCAAGACAGCCCAAAAACTGCTGACCCTGGACAAGTGGTAATGTTTTGAAAAGTAGCTGACTTGACTTTTTGCATGCTTTGCATACTGCAGACTGATGAGTTTAGAATTTGTGAGGGATTACACGGACTTTTTGTGAAGCTTTGATTATTATATTTTTATGCTGTTAGGTACCAAGAAGAGCTGTCTACTGCCATTTCAAATCGGTCTGAAAGACATGTCACTCACGGGGAGCTTGTGAAACTAATGGAGTGGAAACTTATTGTAAGTTTGTTTATACACACCACTTTGGTAAAGCTGTCTTCTCTACATACATTCTATCTCAGAGAGGCAAGTTCAGGCCTCGGCTGCAGCAACTGGTGGAATCCAACAGTGCAGATGCAGTAGAGAAATGTTCAAGAAAGGCCTTCAGTCTCCTGCCAGATGTTCAGGCAGCCATCACTGAGCTCAGTGCCCTGAAGGGTGTTGGCCCTGCCACAGCATCAGGTATGCATACCTCTACTTTGTAATGTGCACATGCTTTAAACACTCCTCAGAGCACTCCCTAGGTATTGTCTTAGAAGATAGTCCACTTTGGTGCCATCTAACTCTTGGATTGTTGCAGCCGTGTTGGCAGCTGGAGCCCCAGAGCAGACGGCCTTCATGTCAGATGAGGCCATGGAGAGCATCCCAGGATTAAAGCCTATCCAGTACACTGCCAAACACTATATCCTCTATTTGACGAAGATGCTTGAACAAACTGAAAAACTAAATAGAGGTAAGCAAAGAGCGTTCACTGCACTTTCTTTTATCACTGCGGTCACTTATGAGCATCTTTTTTTCTCCTCTCAGTGGACTGCCTACAGGACTGGACTCCTCAGAAGCTGGAGCAGTGTCTGTGGGCCTTTAGCATTGCCACAAAGCAGCAGCTCCCATTTCTACATGACATCTCTGTAAGCAACAATAGAAACTCTGAATGTGAGGAAAACCCACAAAAAAAGCTGAAAGTAAAATAAAATCATGTATGTTACAATATTTTGTTCAAAATAAATAAGAATAAATTAAAGCCCCTTGCCCCAGTGCGCACGCCCCTCCCATGTGACTGCCGAGGACTCGCCCCAGCACACCATCCTCTCTTCCCAGCAACTGCCCAGACCAGCAGCTCATCCATTAGAAAAGTTACATAACCCCACTTTAAATGTTTTAGGAGTCATTGCGCCCTGCTGGCTAACTGTGAAAAATACCCCATGTCCGTATATTTTTTGCTTGTAGCCATGCATAGAATTTAATCACTGAATTTGGTACAAGTCCGATAATGTTGATGTCTATGATAGGGGGCGCTATACTGTACACTTTTCCTATATTTTATAGTGTATTATAATCAGGCTGAGATCAGGCATTAGTGATTAAAATTTCAGCACGATCGGACTGAGCATGTGTGTGTAATAATTTTTTAAATATATTTGGGGGAGTCTTTGCGGCCCTGCTGGCCAGCTGTGAAAAATATAAATGTAAAATATATATTTTTTGCTTGTATTCATGCCTATAACTGTAATCCCCAAATTTGGTACAAATCCGATAATGATGACGTTTCATGCTTATGGTAGGGGGCGCTATAGAGTTCACTTTTATTATATTTTATATTTCATCACATTCAGGCCGGGATCACAATAGTGATGTGAGTTTGAGCTCTGTAGGCCAAAGCCTGTGGCTGTGAGAGGTCCTCAAACAAACAGGAAATGAAGGTGTTATTCGGCGGCGTGCTACGGGAAAACTGTATCTCCCAAAAAAACATTTGACATGTCAAATCTGAGCTCATTTGAACCAAAAACCAGGAACTAGATGCGTTTTGCAAACACAGTCAAAATGGCGGTGAATTTTTGATCCACTCGGTCATTTTTGATCTATGACCGACTTCCTCTTGGTCATAGAGTCGTGCTCCAATTCATCTTTTGGCTTGTCTCATTGTTCTCCATCACTGTCCCGAATTTCATTTGCCTCCCATAGGGGTCCAATTCTAGGCGGCGCTGTTGAGTCGGGTCGCTTCGGACATTGTCACGATGCCCATTTTATCAAAATTTTCGCCAGACCAGTCGATTCTGTACCACCATTTGAGACTTTTTATCAGTGTTCATGCCCTCAAAATTGCAATCGTTTGCAAGGGAAAAAATAAATAAAAGTACAGAAAAAAATAAGAAACTGAGGAAGAACAACACCATTAACTTTGTTACTGGCGAGGGCCAATAAATAAGAACATCGGTTCGCACAAAAGCAGTGGGATGTTGCCACAGTATTCTTTATTTATATTATTTTAAATTAAAGCAAAGTACAACGAACGGTACAAAATAAAACAATATATATATGTACATATTTACAATATAAAATTGTTCTGTTCAGAACTTTTAAAAAGTACAATAGAGTGAATCATTAATGAGGACTTTGATATATATACATTATCCATATGTAAATTTAGCTTTCCTTTAGTTTCATGATCAGGAGAAAAATAGCTTCATCTGCCTTTTCTTTGTGTAAACGCTGTTGGCACAACCTCTGGTCTGTGAGAGGCTGGACCTTTAGCTTGGCACCTGTTTCAGTGATAAAAGTGAGCAGCTCATGAAAACGACCGCAGCAGCACAGATATCTGAATCTGATCTGAAACAAAGCTCCACCACAGACTGCAGACGCTGGAAACTCTATATTACTCATAGCAGTTTAAACACAAGTACTGACACAAACTCTTCAGTGCTTGTCAGTCATGTTAAATGTGACCAATAATTTAATTTCCTACCTAACTAATCTGACTCTGTCTAAGGTCATTTTGGCACACTGAACTATTTATTTTAATGCTTTAATAGGAGATAACCTACAATATTATTATCTGGCTGGCTTCCTTGCTCAGTTGGGTCTTGAGTGTCACTCTTACCTCAAAAATGAATCTGAGGGAAACGACTGTAGTTAAAATTAAGTTAAGATATTTTGCAGTGTGACTTTACTTGGTTTTCATTTTTTTGTTAGTTATTGTATATCGTGCATGCAGCAAACAGCAAAGCAGCCTTCCTACACTGTGCGCAGTCCAAGGCATTGGGCGTAACAGTACTATGAATTAGCATAGGGGAGGTATACTAATTAGGTCTGCAGGATGTCTATGGCAGTTAATATTATGGCACATATGAGTAAATCAAGTAAAACATGTCTTATGGGAATCACAATAGACCCACAGGCATTTGCACTGATCTTGAAAAGACAAAAAAGAAGAAGAAGAAAAAAATGACAGCAATTAAATTAAAATCATGCAGACTGTCAGAAGTTTATCAAAATACAATGTTGTGTTTACAGTTTTCCTTAAAATTCTTCTGGTTAGTGATGTGCACCTGACAGGCGTCTACAGTTGAGTAAATTCTGTTGCAATCACTGTTGTAGTAACTAGAGTTTAATCCAGTTAATAATAGTATCAAGATGTTCAGAGGAATGCCTGTCCAGTTTGCTTTCAGTCTTCAACAGGGGGGAGTGATCTTAACAGCTAAAGCGATGTTCAAAGACACAGCCTTTTTTACTAGCCCTTTTTACATCCTATAAAACTAGAGTTAAAGAGGCACATTAACCTCCTCTCTGGTGCTGCCTTCATCTTCATTGTATGCATTATTCATCATGTAACTCTGCTTTCCCAAGCAATAATATGCCCTAGGATACATCGTTTTCCATCAGAGGTTCATTACCTGTGAATACCGCCTTATCATGTGAAAATGGCTTATTGTGTTTTTTTTTACACTGAGCTAGAGATTAATAACACATCTCTGGACACTTTGATGCAGAAGCAAATGCTCTGAACTGTATTTATGACCCATTGTCAGAATTGGCATATCTATAACTCTTGGCACTAGGATCCAGTGGACAGTCAAATTAACTATTGATTCCATAACTGTAAAAATATAACACATGTAAATCTAATTGCTTTCTTCTCCTTTGTGGAGTTCATATATTATAACAAGGAATTTGGGACAGAGTTGACGACTTGGCACTTGGCAAAAATAGCTGCATCTTATATTAGTGGTAAATGAATAAGCTGTAAAAATGAGGTTCGCTACATGAAAATATCTTGCACAGTTTATCTTTATCACACCAATACGATGAGTGTTTGGCTTAGGGTTGCCAGCTACTCAAACCAAAAATCGTTGTATGTTGCGTTCTTTCTATGGCTTATTCTGTTAAACAGTAAACAAACCAAATGGGTTGTCCAATTTGGCTTCATGGACTATTTTCAGAAGAACATCATGGCATCATTTTTTTCTGCACCATTTGAAACAGGTTTTTCATTGAATGAGGGAAAATACAAATAATAAATATACTCTTAGTTATTAACATACAATATACACATCCACATCAAACCAAAGGAACAACTTAGAACACTGTTTTTCTTATAGATACATTCCTTTACAAAAGTATACAGTCCCTAAGAATGAGGTAAAGACTGGGTCCAACCGAGACTCCAATACTTCTGAGAGAAGGTCAAAAGTCAGGCGATGACAGAGCCCCAGTCAAGTCAATCACAACAGCAGATGCTAGTATTGGATTGTGATTTTTATGTTTAAAAACTGTTTAGTTTCCCTGTTTCAAGGACATAAAGGAGAAGTGTCATTGTGTCCTCCACAGAGCGTCACATGGCATACATTTTGTGCCTTTGAAAATATATAGGACTTGCAGCTGGAGTGATCACCATCCAGAATTTCAGCTTTTATTTTTTTAAACTATCTATTCCTGTAGTGTCAAATATGCTGTAGCACAGTGTAAGTTCAATGTAAAATAATACAAGAGAAAATGTATTTAACTATATGTGTAGTTATACTAGATTTCTTCCCTTTACTGGGAAATGAGGTTTCAGATCAACTTTTACACATGTAGCCTGTCTTCAAATTAAAGCACCTGTAACAGCAAACACTTTGAATAAGGCAGGTATCATTTTCCTCTTTGCTACTAATTACTGCTACTTTAATATTTGCTGTATTGCCTCCTATTGGAAACAAATGGGCTTTAGCGATTATGCTAGGACTCATTTTTCATACAAGGGTAAAATTAATTTAGGGTTCAATTCCTTCAACTAATCTGAGTTTTCCTTCTTTTTCTAAGCGTTAATAAAATATGAGATGTAAAGAGCACAATACTTAAATGCTCACTTAAAGCTGGTGATATGAGTGAAACATATATGAAAACATACACAGAAGGCTCCTCAAAAAGTATATGAGGATTGTGACCTGTAGTTGTTGCTACTGATACACCCTCTTTAATAAAAGAGATACATTTCTTTGATTTGCAAAGTACTGTAAAAAGGATTCTTGTGGTGATTCTTGTGACAGATTTTGGAATGTGATGTTACTCTATAGGGAGCCAGGAGCCAGTAATTCCTGTTATTTATGATCAAAGAAATATCCAAGAAGAAAAACACAGCAGTTGAACCTGATCATGTAGCACTAACAATGTGCATTTTAGCTTTTTTGTTGCTGTCTGCCCTCAACTCACTCACACACTACAGACCTATAGAATGTTGTGATGTCATCTGAAACCCAGCATATAGGGGGGCTAAGTAAAAGTCAGTATGCTGACGGGATAGGCCTTCATCAGGGGGGTGGAGGGATCTGGACCCCCAAAAGCTCATAAGCGAAGATGTTCCAGAAGATGGCAAACAGCAGAAAGGTGATGAAGGAGAATATGATGACCCACCACGAGCACTGTTTCTGGAGGCTCTCCTCGTAGCTGCGCAGGATGAGCAGGCCCATGCTGATTCCCACCACGGCCCCTGACAGGTGCGCCATGAAGCTGGGCTGGGGTCCAGACGAGGGCAGGGGTGGGGAGAAGCGGAGCCAAACAGCACGTCCCACCTCCGAACTCACTGTGGAACAGAGAAGTTCACTTAAAACAGGGCACAATAGCAACATTACAAGGCCCTCTACTAGTATTGGTAACATGTTAAAGTTTATGATAATTAAAGAAAACATATGGTTTATTTGAGTATTTAGAATTATATTATAATATACATTTATACAATATAAACTGACAAAATCACTGAAAAAAGCCTTTTTACACTCTATACATATGACCAAAGTCAGGTTTTAAAAAACAATTATTTCAAGTAAGTACAGTGCAGTGGGTGGATTTTCAGATCATTCAAGCTTCAAATTTAGGACTATGCGGAGTTACTAAAACATCCATGAATCAGTCAAAATACAACCAATGAGGAGGGAACACCAATATAACATTGTTAGAAGTTCATAAAATATGCACAATATGTCCCCTTCAAATAGGTAACCCAAAGTCCAACAAACTTCAACAGTTCATATTTTCATTCAGCTTTTTTGGCTATTGGAGTAATTCTACAGGAAGGGACCAGATTGACAGGTCCTATTCCAAACTAATTCATTCAATTCCAAAATATTCCCAATATTTGATTCAGATGTGTTAATTTTTCACATTCTGGGCTATGCTCCAGTAAAACGGTGCTTTCTTGACTTTGTGGCAATAGTTTGGGGAAGGAACAGAGTGTCCATGAATAAATCATTTACTCAAGTCCGTGCTGAAGAAATTGAGTGGCCTGCAGTCTCACCTTTGGAGATAGATCTCACATTTATTCTTCTCCTACAATGCAGTGCAGTGGTTTTCAGTAGCAGTCTACAGATGGATAGTTTTAAAGTAGCACTGCATATATATGGCGGTGTGAGGGCAGAGTGCATACATTTGGTCGCGTGGTATATGTCCAGCTCTATAAATACAAATTAATAAACAAGATGAACAGATTTGCTGATGTAGACTTGATCTTTCGACAAAGCTTTGTAGGGCATGTTTCTAAATGCCAGTAGATAGAGTACATAAAACCATTAAAAGGATAAGCACATCAAACTTCATGGTCTATTATGTAATTTTTTTTGGAAAAGGGTTCATCACCTGCTTCTCTCCATTATCTCTCCAAATTTTCACAGAATGGCATTAAACTTCATGGAGACAAGCAGGTGACTACTCCAGGCCAAGTTACAGGTCAGATCTGTGGAGAGGTGAAGCTGTTCACAGTAAGAATTCTGAAAACTCTGCCCCCGCAATGACACCAGCAATATGTCATCTTTTATTTTGAAACTCAGCCGCTTGTGTTTGTGAGAGGCAGACATAGCCTTTCACATTCCAACAGAGACAACGGGCTCCAGTCGCAGTTTGGGGGCGGCAGTCTCAGGACAGATGGAGGGACATATTGCTCACAAATGAAAGTCAGAGCATTGGCGTTTGCATGGAGAAAAAGACATTCCAAAATCAACTACCATGTCCAATATAAAGCATGAGGTATTAGGGTTGTGAAAAGTGTTGCAAAGTATTGCCTTGGTTAAAATAACTTTAATTCAAAATATTAATCTAGATTTGAGTAGTTATGAATTGGTTAGACTTAACTGCTTATAAGGCATATTTCAAATAGTTCCAATTAATTTAGTGTGACTGAAGAAAATAAATCTGCCAACAGGGTAATTGCAATAATTTTTTTTTTTTTTTACAACACTAACAAATAATTTGGCTTGAAACATTTGTAGTGTATTGAAAGAAGTCGGAAACATGGTGAGTACATTAATATAGGTCTATCAAGTACCGTAAATACATCCTGTAAAAACTACTGAAAACTAGTTCACATCTTGAATGAAGTAATAATGAAGCAATTTAAACTAATCTAGATATTCCCTTTTTAACTGGCTTTTACAAATATAACTTACTGCAGACCAAAGCCAGGATCATGCGGAGTAACTTGTACGGACAGCGCATCCCGGCCCAGTTCTGCAACACACAGCAAAAATGTACTGTCAGCGACAGCGCCTTATATGAGCAAAGTTACACAAGTATTTACACTGTAGGAGGACATGGGATTACTGTATGGACAGAAGTGACAAGGACTTATAAGGTAATGTGATTTCAGGAAAAAGTGTAAATGTCCACTATGTCCATTCAAAAGTTCTGTTGATTTACAATGTGTAAAAGTGTAAGCTATGTAAGCTTCTGGTGAAGGGTCCCCTATGGACATTATTTTGTCTATAATGTCCCACAGTATGGCATTAAACTTATCTATTTTGATGGAGACAAGTCTGCAATGCCTCCCAGCTAAGCTAGAGGTAAGATCTGTGGAGAGGTGAGCTCACCCACTGTAAGAATGCATGTATTTTTGAGCAGTAAAACACCTCTAATTGAATGAAAGCAACATAGATGAGTTTAATGCCATACTGTGAATTACTTTCAGTAATAATATCTCCATGGAAACAATCCCGTGGCAGGCCCCCTACCATAAAAATTACACAGTGCACCTTTAATATTGTAATTCAGTGCAAAATGCAATGCAATGTAATTCCATCTATCCATCTTCTCCTGCTTAATCCAGCTGGGTCGCAGGGGCAGCTGCTGCCCAAACCTCATAGCACCTGACCCCCCCTATGAACCCCTCTGCAGGTGGGTGGACATCATGGTCCTTGATGTTAGTTCATAGGGGTGCTGCATGTTTTGAGTTGATGGGGGAAACCGGAGCCCAGAGGAAACCCATCCAGACACGGGGAGAACATGCAAACTCCACACAGAAAGGCCCAAGTGACCCGGGGATCGAACCCGCAACCTTCTTGCTGTGAGGCATGAGTGTTGCCACTCAGCCACCGTGCTGCCACAGTAGTGCAGTTTCTCTGCAAAATTACACATTTATCCCAGATTCAAATTTTTCTATTCTATCCTTGTTCTAGTATTGAAGTTAATTATTAACTTTATTTACAACAGTATAAAGGGACACTACATAGTGGAAACTTCAATGCAGTTAAAATAGACACAGCTCATTATGACTAATTGCACAAATCATATCCATGCTCAGATCTCCAGCTGTGATAATATCCCCCACTGTTTTTCTGTTCTGTTGAGCAATGATTGATGAAATAAAGTTTGTGTAAGTCCGTATGCTCAAAATGAAGAGGACCATCACTGTGCTGCTGAGGTAAGCTACAGAATGGCATTGAGCTGCTACTGATGCTACTTTCTGATGAGAGGCAATTTGCTCTGACATGTCTTGGCGGGAGGGCAGAGATATGGTATTCATCTATGGAAGACTTCCATTCTGTTTTGTCTGTTGGAGATCTTATTATCAGGCTGCTGACACTGAGGAGGTATGGGGTGCAGAATCTCACAGTGCTTGCATTTCAGATGTATAGCATAAGGAGTGTGATGTTCAGAGATGTGTTCTTCTGACACTTCCCTGCAGTATTTCGTTCCACATTAAAACAGCTTTGATAAACCCTGACGTCAAATGGAAAGTTACTGAAGATGCCACTGCTTCTCCTTAAAACATAAAACAAAGTTATCAAAGCGAGACATGCCTTCGAGGATTTCCCTGGCAGACATCAAACAGTGTCAGCGTCTGTGTGTGTGGTAGTAACAGTTACAGTCTGTGAGTCTTGACTCCTGGCTCGTCAGCGCTCCCTGGCCTCCTGCTGGCCTGTCCACTGCCTGTCCTGATCTGAGCGAGAGGGTTAGTTAAAGTAATTCGTCATATGTAACGCCGCCAAGGGGAATGTGCTGTCCGCTCATGTGACACAGCGCCATGCACCCAGGGAAGAGCTCTTCCTGAATAGTAAATCAGTATGTATAAAATATGAGTAATTCGAGAAGAAGTTCGAGGTTATTAAAGGGCCCATATTACCCTCTCTAATCTACATTATAATGATGTTTCCTCATTACAAACATACCTGGAGTTGTGTTTTGTTTCATTTTTACACACAAACACACAAACCCTGCATCTTTAGGCTGAGTTCTTTTTTCATGTGGTAATACAAGAAGTGCTGCACTGTGTTTTTAAACTCCATGCACCTTCACTAGAATCATTTGGATGATATCAGCCCTGGAATTGCCAATCAATACTAAACTTAAAACACTACTCACTTCAAAACTACCACTACATGACATCACAAGGTGGAAAGGAGCATTTTGAGCTTTTTGGGGATGTTGACAGACTAAAAATAAAGGGGTACTCAAACATGTGTAAATAATAAGTCTAATAATAAATGCAGTATTTTGACAGCTGGTTACAACAGCTGCTTAATCTGAAATCAAATTTAAAAAACGAGAAGGCAAGAGAAAGTGAAATATCATCATCATTAAACAAGACTAAAATGCAGGATTAGGTTGTCTACTGAGCTAGTGGTCACATAAATGTAAGTTTGACAAAGACATGTAGGGAGGGATATTTAGAGGAAATACAACTTTTTTGGGGTAGCTACTTTTGGTGGGCACTAAAATGCAGAGCAAGAAAAATATTTTACCCATTATGAACAATTATATACATTCTACAGCATTGCAGTGGGTCATTAATGTTAAACTTCGAGAACCTCTCAACTGCACAGAATTATAGCAAGGGTTTCAGAAGGAGACTATAAGCTTGTAAATACATGCAGCTTCAGTCTCCCTGCTCCATTAAGATCCTCTATTTTGCTGACACTTGACTAAGAGCTCACACAGGCCGTAAAATATTTCACAGCCGACCAATAAAAATCTTTGTCACGTTAATATGACAGGTCTGTAACAGGAGGTTAGCTTTCAGTCTTCTCACTCAATGTCTCAAAGTGACATTTCGACTGCACTGAATGGCTTTTTGTGAACAATGTAGGCGATGATTATGATTGCCGTTACCATGACGACGTTGGCGAGGTGGGCCGAGCAGAGTGCGTAGACCCCCCCTGAGCCCCCTACCACGGGAGCACGCATGTCTGTGATGGACACTGTCAGCGAGCCTGCAAAGAGACAGAGAAAGAAAGATTAGACAGAACTGCATTGGGAATATAGATGATGTTTAGTGTGAGCTTTTTTTGAGGCAAGCAAAACAAAGCTTCGTCATCCCCAGTCACCTTGCTTGCGGCTAAATTGAGAGCAACTATGTGCTTTATCAGCTGACCTTCACATACCCTTTTATTGTCTTAAAATGCCAGACAGGCTGCAAAAATATTCCAAAAGGCGGATATAGGCAGAATGGATTTTTCCTTCAGGAAGCTGGCATTTACAAGAAGGAAATCAAAAGCAGCAGGTGGATCTTGCTGAACAGGATAATTTGCCGAAGCTGCCTCGTGTTATATTCATGAGACAGTCTAATCTGGGATATGTGGACATGGAGGGGAGCCAAAGATGCAGCCAAATGTTGTTTTAATAGAAAAGTGCAGTGGTGTCTCATGGCTGGAGAGATATAAGGCCAAGAATCATAAAGAAATAATAGCGCATGGGCCCAGACAGGGCTGTAATAGGCCAGTGCACTTTCACCAGTGTAGACAACACAGAATCACTTCTTCTGCACACATTGCAAGATAGGGGCAATTTTGCCTGTTAGCAACATGTATAAAAAACGATTAGGAAGCAATTACTTCCCACTAATCACAAGGGGGCAGTAGAAAGCCTACAAATTTACATACTAATTATTATGGCGCCTTGGAGGTGGTCTTTTTACAGTAATAATGACACGCTGATTAACTGGGTTGGCAAACTCAACCCGCTTCAGTATCATTTTGGGGTAGCAGTGGCTTAGTGATTTAATCAGATAGGCAGCAGTAGATTCTTTTATTGATCCTGAGCGAAATTCAGGGTCTCCAGAAGCACAGGTCTAAAAAAGTGGTCTTTAATAAGGAAAAGGAAAATCCAGAAATCCTGATACCACACCAAAAAACTGACAAAAATCTGACATCTGACTTCAACTAACCAGTCCCCCATCTCTATAAAACATACAGATATAGAATTCTGTATCTTCAATCCATCAGTTAATTTTATTGTCATAATGTTATCTTTGGCCGGAGTATGACCATACACACAATATCATTTGGATCCTTATAAATCAACAGACGTCCAAAATGGAGACTTCCCCTCTGCTCTCCTGTGGTGCTGAGCAAAGATGTCATTCTTGATGCATTGCTACACCTTGATCACGTAAAGACTCTACTCTGACAGAATTCTAAGCAGACGCCGCCTCGTCCGCTACAGTCAGCTCCCTCTAATTATGCAAATGAGCTGATAAGAAATGCGCCAGATAAAACAATACAAACTACTTTTGAATTGCAGCTTGAGTTTTGCCACAGTTGAGATCTGGTATCTGTAATGCATGTAATGGTGTATTCATATTCCTCTGTGCACACAGGTATAAACATGGGCCCTAAAGAATGCCTTGTCAGCCCACGATGGCAGCAATGATTATGGAGAGACAGATGGTAATCAAGAGTGCCTTCCCAAGTCATTCATCTCAACACACTGACACCTCAGACACCTCCCTACCTGGATTTATGGTCAATTTGAAGGTTGGACTTCAGCTCAAGTTATGACAAGATTCACTACACCCCAATATTTCTAGACACCCACAAAGTTCCAATTATACAGCTTGGTATCTAATTTGTAAAAAAAAAGAAAAAAAAAAAAGAAAGAAACTAGAACAAGTGCAGCTGTCTCCCCTCTTGAGTTTGTCTTGTGTTGAGATTTACAACATGCTCAAGATATATTTATGGCTTTTATGTAGCGGAGAAGTGGGATGTCTTTTGATTAAATATTGATGGAATAATCAGATGCTGTCTGGAGTTGTAATGATGTTTGGGTTAGTGTATATAGGGAGAAGGTAATTAATGCTTAAGGTGGAAAGGGAAAAATGGATATGTGTGGAAATAGGAATTTTAATTTAAAAGCCTATGTCAAGACTGATCAATTGAGTTAAAGCTATACATGGCATAACATACAGTAAGGTAAGGTAACTTTTTTATATAGCGCTTTTCATAGACAAATGTCCCCAAGACGCTTTACAGAACATTATCAGAGCATTCTTCATTCACTCCATACACGGTAGTAAGCTAGTAAGTATCTCTACTTACAATCAATTGTCTGATTTCAATGACTACAATACACACCTACTAAAGGTGATCTATGTTAAAATGTTGTTTAACACACAAATGCTGCATATTTAGGCTGAGCTCTTCTCTCAAACAGAATGTGATGTCATGTGGTAAAAAACATAAATGTGGACTACACAGCCCCAATTCCTAACTATAAAATTCATGAAAAGATTAATTCACACATTAAAGTCACAGTGGTATATGAATATTCTAACACAATATCATGAAGTAGGCCAAGTCTTTGGTCCTCATTCATTAGTACATTGTTACCATTTTCAACAGTCCATTTCATCAGACATACATTTGCATGTTGTGATGTTTAAAGTGACTATATTTAAGTGCCTCTATTTACGTCTTGCTGTCTACTGGTTTATGTGACACTGCCATCTGTGTGTGAGGAAGAAGAAGCCTGGAGGAAGAGGCTGGCTCTGTGGAGGGGGGAGGGGGGGTATAGTGCATATTAAACAGGCTTGTCATGTGGCTTCTCCTGCTTTGGGGGATTTAAGATTTAGGATTTTCGCACTCAGCAGCAGCTCAAGACATGACAAGTATTTTTGGTGCATGCTGACACGTTCAAACAGTACATTGTTTACTGTTGCTGTTCTTGGCTCGGGGAATCTTTTTGTGAGCTTGCAAAATTTCCAAATGTACAGCAAAAATGTTGGTAAATTATGGGTCAGGCCAGTGGGATCTAGTGCAGTATGAGCTTGGGTCTAAAAGCAAACTTTTTACATCAGAGCCCTCACTGCAGGCAAGCCTTAAGCTATGGATCACTCTTTGTATTACCTGTCTCTGTTGGGATAAATTTCAAAACAAGGGAAAGGTAATCTGACGTGAGGCCAGCCACTGACAGTGCCTGTGGCTGTCACTTGCTATGGATACAAGGCAAAGCTGCAATAGGAAATGCTACAATGAAATTCAATCAAATGCTTATGAAATATGGAGAATCATGAGATGGGTTGAACACAGGCATCAGATAATGATGACTTTTGATCGATTTTTTACAGGATTAACAGAATCAAATAAAAAATTGTGCATAAATATATTTGAATACCCGTGCATCATTGCATGATAGGGTCCAAGAATTTGTTCCTAATGGTCTTCCTGGTGAAATTAATTTATTAAATAAATAAATGGGTTAGTATAAATGCTGTGTAATCCAAGGTGCATAGCATAGCATTGATATGTTTTGTGAGCAAATAATTAATTATAGCTTGAATTAAAACTCTGAAGTTACCAGAGTAAATTCATGCACTGTACATGCTGATGTTTTAAAGAGAGTGACAGAAGTACTTTCCTTACAATGCAATACTGGCTACAGAAACATTAAAATTAAAAGCCCCAGAAGGCTCATTCTGAATGAATAAAGAGGACCACACTGGGGACATTAACATGCACTGAGCTGCAATTGTTGCCTCTCCAGACAATAAATGACTGAGGAGGGACAGTTAAAGGACAACAGTGCCTAATCATTCACATGGTTCAGTCAGATGTGGAGAGGAGTGGTTTTGGAACCATTGCACCTTTTATAATATTCAAGGTTGATTCACTGTCTACAGTTTGCTGATGTCCTGATTTCAGACAGGGAGCAGGGGCTTATATAACTCTTTGGGAGGTTCACTGTTTTTGAAAGAATCCAAACTTATGATCCACAAATGCTGAATCTTATTATTTGTTGAAGTTTGACTACAAACTCCTTTCAACTAACAATGATCACATTTTTAGGTTTAAATAATGACATTTTCTGAAACTATCATCAAAACTAAATTTCAACATTGTTTATTTATGATGACCGTGAAGACACTGACTTTGTGCCAGTCTGTTTCATGAGGCCCAGTAACTAGACAAGGTAGTAAGATAGACAAATCTGCAGTCTTCTGACCTGCCTTCCAGCGCAATTTTAAACTATAGGCGTGATCTCAACCTATAGATATCTTCAGTGCTAGGAAACAATAGGACTATGTTCTATCTACAAGCTTTAGACTGTTCTTAAATGCACTGTGTTATATTCCTCCAGAGATGTGCTGCAGTCAGCAATCCCACGGCTAATAAACTGGGGAATGCCTCATCAGATTTATTTACCAAACTCAGATGATAGGAGCTGCAGGCTAATTGACAAAGGAATGGAGATGGTATGAGTTGGCAGTATGGGACTGACAAGGCATTATGGAAAAATTTTCTTAAACTATATACAAGTTAGGCCAGTGCAAGCGATCAAAATGTAATAAGATCAAACTAAACATTGTAATTAATCACATGAATGACATAAGTAATAAGTAATACATTTTTTGTCATATGATCTTTAATATTTAATTATGACACATTCAGTATACTTTTGACTAAAAATAAGCAGACAGCATTGCCGCTGGTCATTCTGGTTAGCTGTATAGAGCTCATCCTAAAAAAAAAAGAGTTTCTGCAATTTTATGCACATGGATTTTTGGTGGCCAACAGGAAAATTGAACGATGTGTACTTCTAAGATTAACCATGACGCAAGCAAATTCATGAATCTTATCATGAGCTTTAGGGGCTACATTAGTACAGAATTATTACAATACCATTTGGTTGGAAATATTTCACAAAACTGAGGGAGTTGATTCTATAACCAATAGGAACAGAATAACATTGCCCTATATTTCAATCAACCAGCATCTGGCGAGTGATTCTATGACTAAATTATGTTTTCAGTTGACTTTTGATTTGGTCTCTCTGCTAAAGCAAAGAAGACTCACTTTACTGCAGTTACAACATCGTCTTAAGATCAGTTGCCTCTGCAAAACATGGACGAGCGAAAGTGATCAAAAAAGGATCATGTAGCAGTAAACCTGTTACAGAACAGAATCACATGTTTGTTTCATCTTCAGTGTCACGCAGAGCAGAAGAATTCAAACTGTCAGTACTGCCAGAAAAACCCACACCTCCACTGTCTCCGAGCTCATCATTAGACAAAGTACTTCAAGGAACCCCAGAGACGGCAGCAGCACACGCCTCTGTTGACAAATACCAAACAACATCACAGTGCGTTTAGTGCATGCAGGTCGAGACATTCAAATCAGCTCCTTTGTTCATTGAAAACTCTCCTTTTTTCAGTACAAATTTAATCTAATCAGGTGTCACTCATTCAATTTTCACTTAATTGTTCTTGTTCTTAAACATGCCAATTAACGCAGTTTCAACAGATAACAGATAAGTTTAATGCTATATTGGTACAGCAATAATGTCTAGTTACATAGTGCGCCTTTAATTCCACAGTGACGACAGATATTATTAAGACACTATTAAGGCATATTATTATTCAATTTAGATAATAGTTTTAGAATTGATTAGTTTATCAGTCTGTTTGAAGACCCAAATATAAAGTCTGAGGGTGCTTTGAAAGTACTGTGAGTCAACATTGGAGACCCAACTTTACACACCTTAACCTTGGGTGATGAAAGAGGCCCTGAGTTTAAATGAAGTCTGCCCTGTCTGCACTTGGCGCAAAGGGAAAAATATTGTGAAATTTATGTAGCCCAGGAGCACAGGGGGCACTGCAAAAATCAATAGTCTTCACTAGTCACATCCCAAGTGCAGCAGAGTGTAGTAGCCCACAGCACTGAGCTTCAGCTGTACTGTATAATCTTATCTGATCCAGCAAGGGTGAAATGAGCCTAAAATGAGAAAGACAAAAGACACAAAATGTCTACGCAAGAGTTTGTCCTGAATGTTCTGGTTTATGCCCTTAACAAAGCTGTAATACAAAATAGTTCATTCTCATGACTCGGGCACTTATCACTCATGACTGCTTTTTCAGCCTCAGAAATAATGGCTGACCTTGGGTTGAAATGAATCAAATTCTTCAAAAATCCAGATGAAAAACACCATGAAATCGCTTCCCCATTCTAAAGGTTTGGTACAAGGTGTTTTTCTTCAATGAGGAAAAAAAAAACCCCTTCAAACCATCCAGCAGAGGAAATAAAATATACTGCTACCAAACTCCTCTAGAAGTCTGGATTCTTACAGTACCCATAATGCACTGCCTCGACAAAACTAAAACAACTTCGGAAAGGCTGTATTACACAAAAATATTCCAATACAGTCGTTCCATAATAAAACATATCTAAATGTTAATGAAGGAGCACTATTTACCATTTATCCAGCTACAGGCATTTTTACTGATGAAAAATACCTAAAAAATATGCTTTCTTGGTGAGTGGGGACACCTTTCCACAGACTGGAGATAGATAGGTTTAATGCTATACTGTGGAACATTCTAGGATAAAGAAATATTATCTCCATAGAGACAAGCAGGTAGTGGACCCTCCATAAGGTGCATTACATATTTTTAAGCATGCATTTGTAGAAACAAAGTAGAATGTATAAATATTAAATTCAATGTTTTGTGTAAAAATTCAGATAAAGTAAAATTGTAAATTATTATTTTAGATTTCCTTCTGAAATAAAAGATTGTTTAGAATGTATTTGGGTACACAGATGCTCATTATTAAAGCAAAAATAGCTTTGAACACAGTGTCTAATACTGTAAACTGTTAATAACTAATAAAACATCAGCACTTTTAAGTCTTTTTACCCATAATACATTGCATCTCCCCTCACAGAGCTTCTATGAGGCCAAATTACAGAGTGAATACTGATGATGTTTGTTTGTGAGTAGAGCTGTGGGGGGCTGCTGTAGAGGAAGTGGGCTCGGTGTCACCCAGCGAGGGTTCACGTCAGGTGGGAAGGGGCGCCGGGCTATTACCATAATCACAACGCTGTACCAAGGTCACCCTCACTCACTCAGAGCTCCAGCCTGCACCTCTGGGAGCACTTCACAGTCACATGACCAGACCTCTCCAGCAACACCAAGGTCTGCACTAGTATGAGCTATAGAGCAGGATAATGTATGGCTGCGGCACGGTGGAGGAAGGGGATATCGCAAAGCAAATATCCTACTGTATGAAGAATCCTACTTCTTGAAAAAGAACAACAACAAAAAACTAAATTCTTAAATAAATCCAATTAATATTATACATTTCAAACTTTACAGCAGCAAAAAATGTATCCTTTGAGTTGACTTAACTTGCGATGGTATCAAATTGCTTTATCAATTGGCACTACCACTATACCACCACACATTCTGCTGTCTTTCCTACCCGCATCTAAGACAGAGCAAGTATGTCTATGTTCCATTGTCATTTGAATAATGTTGATTTGAAGAGGCTATTCACTCATGGACACATGCTCTACAAACAAACAGCGTAAAGGACAGGAATATATGTCCCCTAATGTTCCATATCTATGTGATGACACTTGGCATGCAGCTAAGAGCCCTTCAAACAGACATACAGTGGGGGTGAGAATATTGGAGCCAGCGGTGACGACATGAACACACAAACACACACCAGGCCACGCCTCCTCTTTACCTTCAGCCAATCAAAACACTGGAATCATTGGCCAGGCCTTTAAATGGGGCTTTCACCAACTCTCATGTGGGTAGCCATCAGAGTCACAGGTTGCAGTCTTTTAGGCTTACATTTCACATTTCACAAAAAAGATACATTTCAGACCTAGTAATGAATGAAATACAGGCTCCTAACATTTAACAGCAGTTATTAATTTTACTTATGCTATTAAAACTATGTGTATGATTAGGAACAACACATTTGATTAGTTGTTTTCTTTTGTGGCTCATTTTTGTTGGGCTCAGCTTGTTTTTGTTTCTTTTTCAAAGGCTTGGTTGCTTCTTCTTCTCTGAAAATCTGGCAACCCTTGTAGTCACATGTTGAATTCTTAGAGCCCAAATGTATGTAATGTAATGTATGTAATGTGTGAACGCAAAAGCAGTATGAAGACGTGGCAGCGTCAGTTTATCAGTCTCAGCTTTGCTCCAGAAAAAACTTGCTCACTTCTTTTTAAAATCTCACGGCTGTCAGTTTACACTCATTTCGTTTATTGAGCACCCACAAGCAACGTTTATTAAAAACGTATTTAGGTTGGGCTTCATCTATGCCTTTGCTGTTCCTGTCTGCCTGCGTAAAATGTTAAATGTACCCAACTAAACAGGCCCGGCCCTAACCATTTTGACACCCTAGGCAAGATTTCAGGTGGCGCCCCTTGGATTGCAAAAAAAAAAAAAAATACTGCCAGAGTACAGATACTCACAAGAAATCAAACAGTTCATAGTGACGATGTTTTAGACAGTGGAGGATTTTATCCCCCATCGCCGATTTTTGCGCTCGGCGCCCCCTAGTGGAGCGGCGGCGCCCTTAGCATTTGCCTATGTTGCCTAATGGGGGGGCCGGCCCTGCAACTAAATGTCTTTATATAACATGTAGGCACTGCCCAACATAAGGATAAGAACTTAGTGACTGTACAAGAGACAGGGAAGAAGATGACAGTGAACAATCACATAAATAGAAAAAAATAACATACCACACACCACAACTGCTCTCAGTGTACTGAGAGCTCTCATTGCCAGTTCAGTACAACACAGAAATGGAGTTTCTCTAACAAATCTCTAACAAATAAAAACTGATTTTTTCAGCCAGACTAATTACATTCAATGCAGCATGTTGTGTGTGTTGTGTGTGTTGTCAGCATTCATTCATGGTTTAATTTCGTAAAGACTGGGATTTATGCTGCATTTAACATGATTCGGTTTGGCTGAAAAAATATTTGTGACTGACCACTGTATCAAAAAAGGAAAAAGATGCTATCTGTTTAGAAATAGTGGGATAAAAATAGGCATTTATCCAAGCAACCTGTAATTCAATCAGGAGTTTCCAGTGGCTATTGTGATCTACTTAAATGCTTGTGCATTAGATACCCGTCCTAATGCAACAAGACACACTAGGAATTTGTTTGTTTTTTTCAGAGACACATGCTTACAGATAATACATTGCAGTGGAATATCTACATCCAGGTTTATTTAAAAAAAAAAATTGAGCTCACCAAAATATTAGCCAATGCATTTTGTTGATAAGGATAGTGTCAGTGTGACAGAAAACAATCAGGGAAAACAGATATTACGTCAAGATGCAAGAATTGTATGTGAATATGCCCC
This sequence comes from Odontamblyopus rebecca, assembly GCA_030686955.1. Lineage (NCBI taxonomy): Eukaryota > Metazoa > Chordata > Actinopteri > Gobiiformes > Gobiidae > Odontamblyopus > Odontamblyopus rebecca. The sequence goes on along the minus strand of CM060671.1, from coordinate 21,405,501 downwards.
ATGCCTCCGTCTAATGCCCATTATGTAACACAGACAGCTCTTGGTAATGTAGACCTTTAGTCATTTGGAAACCCGATAGGCTTTTATTAGCCAGAGTGCAGAAACAATTGTCAGGCTATATTAGGACTGACAATCTTCCCCTCTATGGCCACGGCCCACAGCTGACACCAGGCTTCGCACCAGAACTAAATTCATCAGTTGCTCACAGATTAAACACTGCACGTAGGCTGGCACTGCTACATAATGACACCATCAACCAGTCGGCAGCAATGAGGTTATACAGACATGCTGCCATTTATCACATTTGCATTACAAATCCCCTCCAGGATGCTCAGAGACACCCCTCCTCCACCCCCACAACACTCTCCTCTTGACTCAGGGCGCCAATACATATGGAGCAGAGGCGCGCCGCTACTACTCTTCACAGTTCAGTCACTAACAGCAGAGCGGAGCGCGCAGCTTAAATATCCTGATGCATAATTTACAGCAGGCCACTATAGGCAGTGTGCACATGAGGCTGTTTACATGCAGCTAATGCACTTACAAGGGCCAATGCTATGAGACTGAGGGCTCCTTATTATTCTGATCAAAAGTCTGTTACTGTTAGAGCAGGATTTCTCTCATCAATATCACACCATACTAATGGGGATTTATAGCCTCTGATGTATTGGGATAGATTCCGAATGTCCTTTATTAAAAATTGATTTGTGGATTTTTTTCTGTCTTTTTAATAAAGGGGACATATCTAAAATGGCCGTTAAAGAACTTTTAATCATGTTATAAAGGTGTTCCCTCATCAGTGCCTTATTCAAAGGTACCTTTTGGTGTGTTTATTGTAGTTAAAGGGGACATGTTATGCAGAAACAACTTTTATGAGCTTTTAAATGTGTTATAATTGCATTCCTTAATCAGTACCCTATTCAAAGTTGTGTTTGATTAATTCATGCATGTTTGAGTTCTCTTTTCACCTACCTTCTATCTCTACCCACTTTAATTATCATTACTGAAAGAATTCAGACCCCAGGTCAAACAGTGAAAAAAAACTGTCACATCGAAATTGTGACAGTAATGCTACATGAATGCTGCTTACAGCATCTCAGTCCTGCAGTGGACCTGCTACAATTACTAACCTGTTTTAGATCAATAGTGAGGGATTTACACGGAATAAAATGTAAAATGTATATATTTTTCTATGTTATAGATTATTACAATACCTGAAAAAAACACAATGCCCTCTTTAAGTTAACTACATAATATTCTCAATAACAATTAACATTATTCAATTGAATGTCTTCTTGGGTCCAGAAGTATACAGGTCTAAATACAATATAAAAATAATAATATGATAAAAAATGTGTAGTTGTAAGATTCAGCACTTCTGTATAAACAGATTCAGTATAATAAATAAGTCATTTTTGCCAACAACAGTGATATCTACAAAATAAAATTAACAAATTAAATATAGATGAACATCCCACTGTGTTTGAGAACTGGAGTAAAATGATTCAAAGTCGATATTTCCCATAATCCCCTTCTTTCTTTCCTTGTTGAATCTTATATTGTGGACAGACAGTGGCAGTGGTTGTGAAGCAGGGATACAATATTGACACAGTAGCGTCTGAGCTGATTTGAACATAAAGAGAATATGACAGACTGATGCTTGCTTTCATGAAAGGCTGTCTGCAAGAGGGACGTGTCAGACTGTGTGTGACGAGCACAGATGTCCCAGGGCTCCTACATCTACAAGGAAACCTGATCTTGGCAACGTGTGATATGTTCAGACAGAGTGCAGCAACAGAGGGACGGAGAACTTGAAAAAACACAAATAGGTGCAACAAAGCAGGTGTAGTTTGTTTGAAACATTGATATATATTTCCCATCATCCTTTGCAAAACAAGGTGACAGGATTACTAGATGGTATTACCGCATAGGGATGTATATCTCCCATCCTGGCAGTATACATCAGTCCTTAAAAGCACCTACTGAGCTGCGGTGCCAATGTAACTCCCAAGCTACACGTGTGCACAAAGTGATCGCACCATCCGACATGACTGCGGTTATGAGCAAAGTCAGACACACCATGAATATAAACATGAGTCAAAGCAGCAGAGGAAAGGGAAGATAGAAAGGAAAAAACCTGCAGACTTCCTCCAAGCTGAAAGTCTAAAATACGGGACAGTTTTCCAGCATCCACAAGCAATCACACATTTATCAAGACTGAAGGGACACAGTATAAAACGAGCAGCTTTGCTCAGACATCACTGCAATGAAAGGAGAGCTAGCAGAGGGGAGTATGTCATGTATGTGCGGGATATGTGACAGGCATATTCATGGTTTACTTATGTAATATGTATAACGGTGATTGATATGACAGTAATAGTGTCCTCAGCCATTTACTATGGGTTAGACTAAACAATGAGAGAGATAGAGAAGAAAAAATAACTGTATTAAAGGTTTTCAAAGCTTACACTTTAAGCTTAAGATAGATAACTGCTTGTTTCCATGGAGGTGTTATTGCATTGTTTGGAATGTTCCACAGTATAACATTAAAATTACTTATGTCACATTTTTTCAATTTTAGATGTTTTTATTGCTGAAAATACATAACTTGTAAAATATTACTGTGAATCGCCTCTGCACCTGCTTTTCTCCTTGAAAATAGTGCCACAATATTGCCATACTGTGGAACCTTCCAGGGCAAAGCAATAACATCTTGCTAGAGACAAGTAGGTGGCATAGTGCACCTTTCAAGACACAAAATTCACTTTTTTTTTTTTTAATTTATGCTCCTTCTAAAGAAGGAGCTGTGTTTAAAGCCTCTGATGTTTCACCTTTCCCTGCATGTTACTGCTCCATTCACAGAGCGACCATAAGCCCTGACCCCCCTCTGCTCCTCTGAGGTGAGTCCAACATAAAATGTTAGCATCTTCAATGTGTTTCCTCTCCAGCGTTTGTGACTCAAGCTGCAGCTTAAATTTGCAAACGGCTTCTCAAACAGCACTTAGGCTAATTCCCCAAAGACGGGCTCCACATTACTCTTCCGCTTTCTTCTGCTAAGTCCTGCGCTCGCTCCCCTGTTCGCTTTGCCTCTGTCATCGCCGCTAAAATAAATGAAAGCTATAATGATTCATGAGCAATAACTATGTGTGTGACAGGGAAGAGAGTGGTGACTTTAAAGGGCTCCAAAGGATGTAAGTCTGGATAGGACAATGACATAGGTTATCAGAGCTGATTTAGCATGTTGCCAGAGTTGGTACTGTATTTTTTACACTATTTTTGTCTTACAGAAGGACACATTTTTAATTAATTTTTAAATGATCTAAACTTGACAAAATTGCAGAGGATTTGATGTGGACTCAGAAATAACACGTTTGTATAGAATGGATTATTTCAAACATGTATTGATTTACTCAATAACAATTGTGTATTATTTATTTTTATAGTTTATTTTTGTAAGGTTGGTTAATCACCACAAATCAAATGCTTTAAACCATGTGTTCACTCTGAAATGAATACGTGAAGTGATATGTAAGATTTTGAGTTTAAATTCCATAAACATGACCTAACCTGTGTCCCCAGATATGAGGAAGACATATCAAATCAAATATAGCGTTTACTGAAAACAATTGTAATGATAATCTATTCTTAATTACAAAATTAAGTTGTATCCCAATTCTTTGGTGCTATAGTTCAATCAAATCAGAAAGAGCCTCACAACAGTCCTTCATTTAGGTTGCCAGTTTCATTGCTGAAATCCAGTTGGTTTTAACCTAAATTGCCACTTTCATCTGAGCCTTTACTACCAAACTCCAGCACCTCCAGCCAATCATTAATCAGTGCCTCTACTGCTGTAGTATTTGCTGTCCAAATACTGAGAATGAGGACTAGCAACCCAGGTTCATTTATGATCGTAGTACCTTTTTAAGTACAGGCTACATACAGTTTCTTAACAAGTTATCCTTTACTGTTCAGTCATTTCTTTCCTATTAAAATAAACATAATACTGTAATCAAATATACTAAAATAAAATATAAAATTAGCAGACTAACAAATAAAAAAGCTTTTTAATCCAGTCTCTTACAAAAAGCCGGTATTTGAAATTCCCACCTCCTCGGTGGCTTGGAGGAGAATGAGAGTTAATGAGGTTTCTTGTCAACAAAGACTTGTGCAAAGTTGTGGCTTGACCTCTGGGCACAGCGAGTCAGTCCACTTTGCTCACATCAGCGACACTGCATTTATCAAAGCACCGGGGACAAGAACCGGATCAAGTTTATCAAAAAACATCAAATACGTAGGTCACTTACAATGTCAGTTTGGAAACCAAGGCGCCACCAAATCTGTTGTCTGGGGAGTTAGCTTTATGCAGGTCTAAAGGCCAGATGTGATAAATGATAGTAGTAGTAAAAATGAAAAGACAAACGGTGTGTATTCCACAGCAATACATGTACTGTATATACTGTTGACCATGCAAAAGCTACAACCAACTATCAAAATGGCCCCCACTGCGTGATGGTCTTTAAAAGGGGGAACGGGGCTTTTTTATTCTACATATGAATAAATGATAAATGTGTTTATTTTTAAAAACCTACCGGCCAGTACTCCAGCCATATAAAGGAGGCTTATCCGTAAGATGCCATGGACCATCTCCAATGGAACGCCGATCATCAGCTGCAGTAATGCATTGAAGCCCAACTGCTCCAAGCTAAAAATAAATAAATAAATAAATAAATACAAATGAAATCAAACAGTTTCTGTCTTAAGGCTCAGATTAAAACTTAAGACTTTTATAGATAAAATGTTTCTTTGGTTTACATGTTCTACACCACCTCTAAAGTTAACAAATACTAAATAAAAGCAACAGTACAATACAACACAGACCACAACCTGGTATCTGGCCTCCTAATGGTTAGAGGTATGGCAAATGATGGACTAAGCTGACATAGTTAAAACTTTTATAAATCTTTAAATGATTGTAATAATAGTTTTGGATTGTTAAGAATATAAGGTATATAATAATATAAGGTAACTGACAAACCATACCCAACGTGCATGAACATATAGCTGAAGAATCGCCACACTTGAGCGCGGTGGCCAGGATGATACACCAGAGGGCTCTTCATGAAGTCAGGCTGGTAGGTCTGCAGCACCCATTTGTTTAACATGATGCCGTAGCACATGAACACAATAATCTGAAACAAAGTAGAAATCATTATAGTCCTTCTACTGGAATCAAAAAATATGTTTTAAATAAGGCGGCTTCTCCCTTTTCTGTATTCAGCTGATTATGAAGTCATAAAACCCCCGCCACATCTGGTTCTACTCCATTAACTTCCCTTCATACAATAATGAATCATTCTGGTCTTGAATTAAAATGAATGTGAATCATTATTATAATTATCATAACCCTATTGTTACTGCAGACTGCGGCACCATTTGGGCATATTAGGAGAGCACTAGGCTGTTTTGTTTCCCCTTTTCAAGTGTGATGATTTTAGGGCCAATCAAGTTTTGCTTAAAAGTGGACTGCTGTTTAATCTAAAACCATTCACACAGGCATGTGCCCTAGAGCTATTTGACCTGCTTTTTTGTAACCTATTAAAAAAGAGAAAAACTTGAATATATTGGTTTTCCAGTTACATAAAACTATAACAGTATGGCTGATGTATGTGAGCATTTTGTTGAAAATATAGTTACTGGAAATGCATAGGACTTGGTGTTTATGTGATTATTAAAAACACCAAAAATGTCTGTGGTTGTCACAGAGCTGAAAAACATACTTGCACGATGGTGACCACGGCGATGAAGACGGGCGGGGGACACAGGCGGTTCTGGTGGAAGTACCAGCGGCGGTCGGTCTCACAGGGCAGGATCTCGTAGGCCACATATCGGACAAAGCGCTTGTATAGGCCCAGTCCCGTCTCATCCAGTAGGATCTCCCTCTGCAGTGTGCGCCGCCCATTGGCGATGGCTCGTCGGAAACTACTTGAGCGCTTACTGCTCATCTAGGAAAAAGGAGAAAGTGATTGCAGTATAACTAAGAGATGTGTTTATGAAACAGACAACTGTTCACTTTAGAAACATGTCAGATCATAAAGAGTGTAAGTCTATAATGCCATGGATAGCAGACCATTTGAAAATGGGCTGAATCTAAACAGAAGGACAATTCATTTTCTTTGGGTTATAATGCACAGTTGTTGCTGTTATGCATACCTGACAAAGGTAGGAACCTGGTGAGACATGGAATGGAATTCTGGGTATCCCCTGAATGGCCGAAACATATGTCTTAAGGCAGTCTATTATTAGAAATAGGTCAGTAGAAAGTGGGGGCCGGTGCCAATCAATGGTACCAATGTTCATCCTGCAGGAACTCCCTGCATACTCACGCCACAAGGCCAGGCGTTGTGGTGCACCATATATGCACCATAAGGAAAACCCACTGCACAGTAGAGGTAAGATCTTAAACCCGAGCCCGAGCCCAACCCGACCCGACCCGGCCTAAAATGTCACTCATTGCTTCGGGTCGGGTCGGGCCGGGCTTCTCTCTCGCTGACTTTTTAAAAATAAATATATGTTTATAAACTCCTGTTTAGCAGTTAAATTCGTGCGCAAAGCATGAGCCAGAGCCAGAGCAGAGCATGCTCTGCGCACGTGAACGACGCCCTCTTAATAATCTTCCCCTCCGCAGGTCCGCATCTATTTTGACCTGATGAAATTTCGGGTTTGCTTCGGGCTCGGGCCTGCAAATCAAGTTAATTGGTCGGGCTCGGGTCGGGTCGGGCTTTAATACCCGCGGGTCGGGTCGGGCTGGATTTTTTAGGCCCGATCTTACCTCTACTGCACAGATCATTTCTCCAAACTATAGTATTGTCAAATAGTCCCCGGTTGAAACCTGAAGAAGTCTGTGGATACAGATATGCATCTCGAAGTCAGTTGCCCAATATCACGATTGATCACAATTGATCATGAGAGGCATGAAGTTTATGTAAGAGTTACTTTCATCATGGAATCACAGGGGACTGGGTGGTACACGCTTATCTGCTGTTCCTTCAAAACACTGCGCGCTTAGTTCATTGTCACCTTTGATAGACCATGCTTCCAAGATGCCTTTTTTCCATACAAACATTTGTTTATTTGGAACAAAAATACAAAAAAACAGCCTTAAACAAACATTTTCAACAATTTATGCAGTGACTGCAGTGCAGTCTGCATAAAGAAACGTTGTTTGATTATTGTACATATGATAAAATGTATATATTTTTACATTATCTCTAGAGCATAGTTTACACTATTGTAGGAGTTAACTCCACAGCAGCAAATCAATTTTTAATGCCAAACTGTGTGTAAACAAGTCACTTTCTGGTCGAAGATGTGAATATTTCTGACAAATATAAAACTTTTATAGCATGGTGCTTTTTTAATCTCAACTGAAGATGAGTGAGACTTTTACCAAAGGCCTAAGTGACATACACTGTAAAAAATGCAGCAGTTCCATGCTCAGTAGCTCTGAGTGTTATCAGTGAGTCCAGGTTTACCTCATGAGCAGCTGGTCGTCCAATCAACACTTTTTTAACAAAACCTTTAGGGAAAAAAAAATTGCAACACAACATTGTAATGCCACTATTTATGACAGCTGAGGCACAAAACTGTCACGCTACAGCCACAGGGAAGAAACTTCAAATACACTTTTTCATTTCACATTTTTTGAGTTGGCTGACCATGCAATTAACTTTACTTCAAACTAGTGGCATTACATCTGTTGAAAAGGTGCTCCTTGGAATGGTCTCATGTTGACAATGGAGTGTTTCTTGTAAGAGCTCCATGCTATCAAGTGCACCATTCATTAAGAAGGTTCTGCTTTATTAGGCTCATTATATATGAGGTGATGTGAAATTTGCTATGGGCCAACAGTGTAAACAGCGACAAGCTTAATATACTATATGCTATTAATAGAAACTTCCAACTTTTACCTCATGGAGTTAGAGGAACAAGAAGAGCATACGTTGAGGGTGCTAAGAAAATAAGTTTGAGCCTACAGTCTAAGTGGCCTGCAACTATTTCCAATACTTACCGTAATACTTCAGTTAGAGATCTTTTTATTTTGAATCCTTGAAAATCACTCTCACATTCACTTGTAACATGGGCTGGTGGCGTCATGTGCTTATATCCATGTCGATAGATACGTTTAATGTGGAACATTGCAGACAAACAGGTGGGACTATCCACCAGAACAGTTGCACTGTACACAACTGGCCAATTTCTTTTTGCTGATGGAAATATATTTTCTGTCAAACACTTTACATTTAAATTTAAAAGACACAAAAAAGAGTGTCAAAGGTTTGCAGAGCAGCACAGGGTGGACTGTAGGCTGTAATGGTCCTGGTGTGGAGTGAGGAGGAATGGGCCTGTTGCATGCCGATAACTACAACGGTGCCGAACTGTCGGCTGCTGCTCTCCTGCTGATGCAAGGATGTGCATTTAGTATGGAAATCAGGCAAAATGAAATTATGCTATAGCTGTGAAGGCCCAAAGCAAAAAGGAAGAGAAGGAGTGGGACATTGGGATGAGAAGAGGGGAAATTAAGAGAGCAAAATGAGATTTAGAGTTTCTGAAGGGCCAGGGTCATAAAGGTGAAAAGGGCCAGCTCTAATTTCAGAATATTACATAGATGCACAATAATAGTGGAAACGAGTTGAAGAGCCACTTCCGTTTATAGTTTTCTGTAAAATTAGATGATGTTTAAACCATGTTTCCATACAAGCTGTACAGAATTTAAAGCAACATAGTTCTTTTATGATGAATATCGGTACAATATTGACATATTTTTTCCATGTAGTAGTGGAGAACGTTTTGTTATTTTTCTGTACCAAACATAGAGTTTTTGAGTTTTCCTTGTCAGAATCTGCTGCTCTGTTGTGTGGAGTTGTGACATGTAGAAAATTCTAACAAATTTAAAAAGCAAAGAGACACTGAAGGTCTTTTCAGAATGCTGGAAGTATTTGTCCTAGTTTCTACCTTGAACTACCTTGGTCATTCAGCTGCAGTGCAATTCTACACTGATAACAAAAAAAAAGACAATTGCAGCAACCTGGTGACCCACACGAATGGCAAAGCACCATCTCCATGGGAATAATTGAGATAGTGTAAAGATAGTAGCCTTCCTGTTGGGATGTCAGAATAGGCCGCCTCTGTATCAGCATAGAGCTCTTTGTATGCTGCTCTCAGCCCTCGTCAATTGTCCTTGATGGATTAATTAGCCCCAGCACATGGTCAATAACTCAAGACTCAATACTCATTAGTAATAATAACTCACGAAACTGGCTTTAAAGAGAGCTCAGAATTGCGTACTGGAGAAGCAAAAATGACAGGATTTGGCTAGTGTTCCAAGAATAAACACAACCACAATAAATAACTAGTTTCAAGAATATTGGCAAATTGTTAGGAGTGACTCACCAGTAAAGTTATTACTATAGCCACTTAGATTTAATTCGTGAAACTAAACCCTGAACATACACACACTTTCAAAGCAGAGTCTAAATCTCAGCAGATCTCAGGATCACGTCCACTGATACTACACTGACCCACATTCGACTTTTCTATCTCAAAGCCTGACTTTCCTGTTTCTTCTTCCCCTGGTGCCGTTCGGGGCCGAGGCATTCCTTCATGCTTTAATCATGGCAGTGGGGTAAAAAACTTCACTCCAGGACACTCTGAGCAAAGTGCATCGCTCGGAGCCATCTAAGAGAGCGAGTTCTGACAGAGGTTTGGTGTGGGATGTCATCGGTGGCATCTGTTTCCCTGGAGACGGACGCAGTGTTTGCACTTTGTAGACTAAAAATATTTAGTACTGTATCAAGACTTGCCATCACACAAATGCAGCACTCTCTTGTTCAAGGACACACACATACGAGTTTCACCTTTGGTACATGTGCTTTTGTCAACAACTGTTATTATTATATTGCTATTATTGCTTCTCAAACCTTTTCCCAAACTAATTTTCTGATGGATGTTTATGTTGCCAATATGAGCCATAATAATTCTATTATGACTGAATTATTGTGAACAAACAACAAACAAGATTAATAGAGAGGATAATAAAATCAAGATGCAATTGTTTATTTTTATGAAACGTTACGTTGCTGTTCATGTCTGTGGAGAAGCAAGCCCAACAACAACTGTGAAGAGTCAGACCCATGCTTTTCATGTTATCTTTAAACAATAACATCTTTAAATAAATCAATTATTGTAGTTTATTTTTTTTGGTGAAAGATTTGGCAGCATGGATATTAACTAAACATCTGTGTTGTCCTTCTGGCTCGCTGTCGTTTCTGTTCTTCTCTTTGTATTTGTGCTATTGTCAGAAATAATCACTAATAAATAGTATAAGGTTTTCTTACAATAAAACTCATATGTATTGGAATGCCCATAAATCTCTCATAAATGATCCAAACCCAACACAGCTCTTCCTGTCGAGATCTCCATCAGCAGCCTCTGCCCGTGTAATTAACCATGGCAGCCATTTTGGATTCCTGTCCAACATCAGCCAAATTATCACCCAAAGGGAAACAATGACACACTTCTTCAACTGCACACTTGTGGCTGGATAATGTGAGAAGGGTCTCCTTTAGCATATTCACTTACAAACATGGATGATAAACAATAAACTTGTATTGTTTTAAACCTCATGTTAATAGTCCTCTGATTTCTCTAATTGTGAACTTTGATACATGGCCTGCCCGTCTCACAGTGTCGTCAGGGCGACCCGCTGTGTGCATTTGCGCAGAAAGTTGTCATAGCATGTAAAATGTGTGATATTTTTTCCTGCAAATGTACACAGCGGATTAGCGGAGTCACACCCCCTGCCCTCCGTGTGTGTGTGTGTGTAAGATTCCCCAAGAGAGGTTTTAACAGAGCGTTACATATTCCCCCCTCTGGCAGCACTGAGCCCTCCATGAAAGATGAACGGGAGCATGTACAATGTCAGACATGGGGTTGTACTATGGCCCAGACAGAGGGAAAGATGAGGCTTAACAGTGCACTTCAAACACCCACAGAGGAGGAGGAGACATGTAGTTTCAAGGTTGTAAAATTCATCATCCGAAAACATTACAATCTGACAAATCTGAGGAGACACACACAGGAGTCTGGGGAGTGAAATGGAATAAGTGGATTGAAAGAGAGCTGTACAAAGTTAAAAAAAAAAAAAAAAAACGAAAAACAGGATGAACAATCACCGATGTTATGTTATGCTTAAGAAAATGTATGTGTTTCCCAATTACAGCTATACACTAAGGCAGTACATGCCCATGTCCATACACTACACAAGCACTCAATAGAAAACAAAGGCTAAAGTTCAAAAGGAAAAAAAAAATAATGATAAAGACGTCTTCACTACAATTTAAACCAGATCCCAGTCAGTCACAGGCTGCTATATCCGATTAGGGGATTAGAGCAGATTTCACCTGAAATAACCATTGTAAAATTAGATCTATTGTAGGCCATAAATATATCTTTAAAGCTGAAAATGCAAAATCATAAATGTAGAACAATAATAATAAATCAAGCACTATTCAGAGTCAATTATTAGGTATAAGCCACCAGGATTTAACCTGGGGAAAGTTGTGTGTAACAAACTGTCAAAAGCACATGCAAAGCAAATTATAATAGTTCTCTGCAAGGTAGTGAATCAACACAGACATCAAACATTAGCTACTAAATGGAAAATAAGACTGTCTTTGAACATAAAAAGGAATTATGAATCATCATCTGTCATACATGAGACAACTCCACTGAAAGAAGCCATGAAAGAGATGAGGAGGTGCTGAGATTCAAGTCCTGTGAGACCAGCGTGTAAAGGGCAGAGGGGCCGGAGGTGGAGCTGTGGAAACGACCTGGTTGAAAATGTCATGTGACGCTTCTCCCTGCGGTGCCTCTGAGGAGTGAACCTGCTGAGATTTCAAACCTCATGTTTCGGAAATGCGAGTCCAAGTTCACATCATCAGCACTGGCCCGTCCACAGAATTAGTCAGCAAATGTACCCTGACAGCCCTCATGTGTATGAATGAGCGTCTGCCTGCACAGGGAGCCAGTGAGACAGGCAGGAGGAAAGTGGGTGGCTGCATTCATTAATAACACAATGCATCAAATGGGGGCTATGTATGCAAATGTATTCACTTACATGTGTGTATCAGACAAATCTTTGAATCAGAGCCGCAGGTCGATATCTGTGTGAGGCTGGGCATTCTCAAATTACCTCAGATTACTGCCTGCTACTAGTGATGCTGGGCTAATCGAAGGCAATTTGCATTTGGCTGATGGGCAACTTTAATAGGGTCTCCGCTGCTGTGTTAAGTCTGGATTTTTTTTCTTTCTAAAACCAACATATGCTTAACAGTAGGAGGAGGCTCAAAGTTGGCTACAGGTGATAAAAGGTGCAGTCCAGGAGGGAAACTCAAAGCCTAGGACTGAGCTGCAAATTGAGCAGTCTCATGCACCAGACTTCATTTCAAACTAGAGGCGCCAGAGGGAATGGATATGGGATATGAGAAATAAATAGCAAGAAAATGTAAAGATGGAGAAAATGGACTCATAGGAAGCAAAATATGTCAGGAATTACTGTGTTGAATTAATTATAGTGCTTAGAGCCTTAAGGTGCCAGGGGCTGAGGCTGGCGCTCCTCTACAGGGTCAGAGAGATATCTGCATGTAAAGCCTGATGTGAATATCTAATAGGATAACTATTGTGAACACTCTTCGCTGGAAAACAGCTGGGAATGAATAAAATTAGGAGATATCGTAGGAAAAGATGGACCTCACATGCAAAGCAGCTTTAGAGAAGCCATCTGCTGTGGTGGTTAGGATAAGGCACATTCAGTGATACACAATATACTCACCGTGAGAGAAAACATGCTTCTGCACATAATTAACGAGTGGGTCTGCTTCACACAGAGAAGCTTTATCAGAGCTGACCAAGGTAAAGGAATACAGTATTGCCAACAGAGATTTTCATCTTTGTACTTCATAAGCCAGGAATGTGTGTGTATACCATTTAAAAGCTGCAGCTTTATCAGGTTTCCATAGCACATATGGTTTACTGACAAATTAAAGGGAAAGATTGATCTCCCTTTACAGAATGACAACCTGAATGGTTGAGTCAATTTTTGCCACTGTGATCCTTGCTGGCTCAGTTTGAATCAATTCAGTAACCTTTCTAAAATCTACTCTGTCCATGTCTGTGCTTGGGCAGGGCAGAAAATGGTGACTTGTGTGTCCTGCCCATTAAGAGCACCATCAACAATGAGCTGTCCACTTACCAGCTCGATGAGCTCCTGGTAGCACACCTGCCCCTCTTCATTGCTCTGGACCAGTGCTAACAGCATGTCCAGCTTGGACGGGTCCAGCTGCAACTCATGGTGCTCCACCAGGCTGGTGAAGTTCTCCACTGGGATGAATCCGGTGTTCTCTGGGTCCAGCTGAAAGACAACCACGTGTAACAATTAGTAAACAAATTTCACATCATTTTAAAACCCTTCAATACTTCTTTAAAGCAGTACCACCACCACCACCAAAAAAAGGTAAGTATAAAGTTGCCAAAAGATCAGAAATAACCACTCAAAGATGGGGCATGTTCAAAATGAAAAACAGACTCAAATAAATAAAAGTTATATGCTGAAGGTTTGAGCTCACGACAGTTACAGAGATATTAATTAAACTGCGCTGCCATTCTGACGCCTTTGAAAGAATTAGACCAGCCTCAAGAAAATCTCCATTGAACCTCATTAAAGCAGGGCTGCCAGAGGAAACAGCAGGCGCTTGTTGCTGGAGCTGCACAGAAGACAGACAGCGATGTCATTCTAATATGCACTGACCTGCACTTTCCTCCAGCTTTAAACAAGCTTGACTCTTCTGTCTTTCTGAGTGGATGCTTCATTCATCGTTTATACTGGTCCTTGGTCATGGTTCCCACTTGCAGTGGGTGCGTGCTCTTTGATATTCAACACTTTATAAGAGAGGCCCAGTCCTTTAAGTTTATGGCTGCAAATGCAACCATGCTCCTTGTAATTTATTTAAGTGGGAGTCTCTAAAAAATTGCAGTGGTCTGAATTCAGAAATAGCACTGGGTTAAAAATATCTGCTAAAGTATAGGTTTAGAAAGCACATGTATTTTTTTTTCTTTTATGGGAAGCAGCCCTAGAACCTCTTCAGTATTTGAATTTTCTTACTCACCTCTTTAAAAATGCATTCTATTTATTTCCACTGAACATTGCATTCATTTCTCATGCCAGCGCTCCTACATCTGTGTTGATAGAAAGAGCCCAAGGACAAACAGACACTACACAAAGGAGCGCAGGGAAGAGACCTAAATATTTGCAGACACAGAAGACTTTTTTAAAGATACTAAACCAACATTCCCCTCGCCTTGTGTGAGCTTTCAGAGGTTGCATCAGGGTGTAGTCAGTGGAGCTCGATTAGCGCTATCCATGTTGTGAACGTGCAGTGATTGTCGGGTCTAAAGGCCGACTTACTTTGGAGTTAGTCCTGCTTTAACAAAGACCTTTCAGCATTGGAGAGAGGAGAGTCTCTTTAGCCATGCTGCTCCGAGCCAGTGCAAACTACAGGGGGCTCAACACTTTCAACTTCACTGCCCAGTGTGGTGAAAATATCAACCTATCATGTTTTACATCACATTCGGTTAATGGTTATGATTTACTCAAGGATAGTGCGTTTCGTTTGATGTCAAAGTGCAAGAGGCCCTTAAAAGGGTTTGTTTTGGTTTTGCATGTAATGTATAAGAGCTGTGGGTAAAAAGCAGTTTTGAGAAGTAGCTAAATACATGCACTGAACAGAAAATAACAAGAGATCTGATTTTGAGTAACTGAATTCTGGTTGGGGTTGGCAAAAGTATCGAAAATAAGACAATAATCAATACTAAAACTAGAATCAAAACTAAATACTGATTTAAACAAGTACTGAAAAAAAAATCACTTCAAATAAAATGTGACCTTTTCTGAACAGTTTCAGGTTTATCAGAACTAGTGTAAGACCACATAGTATAATTAACGTTCTAATATTAAATAAGAAAATTGCAAAGCTTGGTCCATGGAACTGAATTTTAATGCAGTATAGAGTATACTGCAGTTTCAATTCAAATCAGATATATTAGTATACCCAGTCTAAATCTAGATCCAACACTACAGCCTTAATGTTACCAGGTATAATTTCTGTGTTTCTATACAATTTGTTTCATGCTCATTTTCATAACTCTAAAACAAATTGTATATTATGTACAATCTCATTCAACACTTTTTAAAGACCTTTAAAATCTTTTAATGTCATATAATCTGCTTGTTAAGGCTCTTCAAATACACATACATTTCCCCTGAGAGAGTGCTAAGCAGCAGATAAAACAAATGGTGTAGCCATGCAAAGATATCACTTTCTCAGGGGAAAACAGATGATTAGAATTATTTTATAAGCAACATTTACAAGGTTAATTATTGTTTTATTAGAGAACAATCTTTGGTTTTCTATTGCTGACCTCTGTCCATTACCCAAAGCATGAGTAAACAAATTAACAATGGGGGAAAGACAAACATTTTCACATCTATTTTTGGATAATCTGTTTAAACTGTATGGTGCATGGGTTGTTATTATGACCCATATTCTTTCCTTGAGGCCCACTGAAACGAAATTGCACTGTAGCTTGTGATGTGTGAGGTACCAAGATGAGGCAAGGAGAGAATGGATGAGGAGGAAGAAAGCGCAGCCAAGGCAGGGGGCTGGGAAAATGAAAGATGAAAAATGGTGGAATTAGGAGCGCTGTGGAGGGGAGGAAGAGGAGCAAAGACAAGCCACAAAAAGACACCAAGTGAATAAAAATGTGCAGGTAGTGTGTCTGTTTTTGTGCAAGCCTAAACTACCATGTGCCAACCAGCTTGTTCAATAACTTCAGGGCCCCATAGTCACTTGCCACAGAGGGGAAATAGATCAGATTGTAATGTGCTCCTAGCTCGGCCCGGGCTGACAGAGGGAACACAGAGCCGCACAGGGGACTTCTGATTACTGTCAACCTCCATATGTCAGCACATCGCGACACATACAGCTACAACACATAACCAGACATACAGACGCGCTGTGTAGGCCCAAGCATGCATTTAGCGTTGACGTGGAAGTGTCACATAACACTCCGCGCCCTCATGAGAAAGATCCGAATGGGTGGAGGACCTTTTTGTACCCAATTAGGGTCATCTCTCTGCGAGATGAGGTGCAGTGATGTGAACAAGTGTTGGCATGGAGGTCTGTTTTTACCCAAACTCACAGACATAGGAGCAAATAGTGCAAAGGAAAAATGGTTATTGAACACCTGCAAAAACAACACTCTGACAAGCTGCATATTGCCATGGAAACCAGTCACCCTTGTGTGATCTCTTCCTGTGTTCAACCTTCTTTTCTTTGCCCCCAACAAAAGGCAAAGAAAAGGCAATAATGTAGGAGAAGGGGTGATGAAGGATGTGACGGATACAGGGGCCTTTGGGAGGAAAAAATAGCATTCAGATAGATGAAAAGCAGCCAATGAGATAAGGAAAAGGTTGTAATGGGTTGAACACAAGGGGGCGGAGACAGTTTGTGGTTATGGATTGAAGGTGGAGGTGTTAAGTTAAAGGAGTAACTATATTTTCTGTCTCAGGAGCACGTAGGAGGGGAAGGATCTCCCTGTTAACCCACAGGACCTCAATTATCGTCACTCTGGAGCTTGTAACAGACCCCAGCCGTGGGTCGACTTATCACTGCAGTCCAGGGGCCTCAGGATGAGCAACCATGGGTTAAATGACACTTTGTCATACTTGTCCGGGCACAGCTGTTACTCAACACAGTATCGTAGTATGCTATGAAACCTTTTATAACAACAAAATGGTCACAAAAAACAACTTATTATTGGCCAGTTCAGACAGGATTCACTCTTTATTGTTAAGCACAAAACAGCAAACCAGTAAGTAAAAGAAGCAGATAAAATACTGCGTCTGGTGTGCGTACCCAAGCCCTCTCCCTCTGGCACAGAGCAGTGGCCCTCTGCCAACACTCCAGTCTTCTCTGGTCCTCTGAGCAGAGCCACAACAGGCTCTGATCAAGGACCCCAGAGGCATTTACAAAGCATGCTGTATTTGCATGGCATCAGATAAAATGATTGAACTGGCTCTGCTGCCCTGAAAACTAGATATACATGTACAAAAAAGAAATCAAATAAATCAAACAAGAACAATTTAAGCTTTAAAGTTTAAGTGCTCATTCAGTGCCTTTGCTATATTTTTGTATCCCTTTCCTTGTTTGTGCAAGGCAATGATCTCTTCTCTGAAAGTTTTGGACAATTTTCTTGACTTAGACATATTTGTAACATGCAATGAAATGTCACTGTTAACAGTCCAGATATTTGAGGGGTTCTATGTCAAGCACATCTGATGCACTTAATGAAGCCCTTGGTGGTATCTGGTGTGCCTAAGACCACACCTGATTTGGAAAAGTGTGCTCTTATGAGGAATTCAGGGGGTTGAAGAGTTTTGAGACTGCAGAGGTCATTAAAAGTAGCATTTTGTGTTGAATTGGGAGAAACCACTTGTAATATTAGTTGTGTAGAGCTTTTTAAATTGTTCTTGTTTGATTTCTTTTTTGTAAACAGCTGCTAGTTTGTACATTTAAACCTAATTTGCAGTAGGATTTGAATAATTTTGATTGCAACTGTATATAAAACTATGAATATACCTGCTTCCACTGTA
The DNA here is from genome assembly GCA_030686955.1 of Odontamblyopus rebecca. NCBI lineage: Eukaryota > Metazoa > Chordata > Actinopteri > Gobiiformes > Gobiidae > Odontamblyopus > Odontamblyopus rebecca. Next base: position 21,387,734 of record CM060671.1, on the reverse strand, counting down.
TACATGTACATATACATGCTCTGCAATTTACAAAGAGAGTTCATTTTCCCATACTGTCAAATGTCAGAGAGAGACACAGAGAGTTCTTGTAGAGATATTTTTAAACCAGATAAGAAGTGAATGTCAGAAGTAGGAGCTGCTGACCATCAAGTGGCGTTATCACAAGTGCCACAGTTCTGTGAGGCCACTGTTAGAACATGCACCCAGGTACCACTGGTATGTTCTGCTGAGCAGCTGGTCTTCATACTTCTGGGATAAAGTAAATTAGCTATTTGTTTTACAGCCCACGGTTCTTTGGCTAAATGAACCTATGACCTCTGAGTCATGAAAATGTCTATCTGCATGGACAAAGTGTAAAACAAAAGCAAAAGCCTTTTTTTTAAGAAAAAGGTCAAACTATTTACAGCAAAATGACAAGAATGCTGACTTGTTTCCATTCTAGTTTAATTAAATTAATTATTAAATTAAATCAAAGGGCACTGCATGGAGTCCCATATAAGAAAAAAAAGCACACAGTCAGCTCGACGTGAGTGATTTGGTCCAGACTTGAGCCTAATAGGTCTGCAAAGTGCTCAAATGTGGCTCTAAAAACTGTCAATATAAAGACACTGAATAAATCCCTGGATCGATGTAACATGCAACCATCTACAGTGCTAGACCCTGGCTTCACTATCTTTTTGACAGCTTTGCAGCACACAAAAATGTGTATGTACACTGTAGTGAAGATTCAACAGTGACTCAATGGTGCAACCACAGAGCATCTTCTCTCCTCTGTGTAACCACATGGGGAATCCTTCCCTTGTTATATAAACACAACAGTCATAAAACTGTCCCCCTAGGGCTACTTAGTCAGTTTATCAATGCTTTGCCAATGGACACCTTGTGGCCCCCAAACCCCTTAGGAGACCATCGATTCACCTCTCTTGAGCTAAATGATGGCCCTCTGCATCTGCCAATCTGCCCCAAAGCTACAAAAAAAAAAAATAGACAGGGTATTCAGACAGCCTTGACAACACAAGGAGACGAGTGGGCAGGGTATCTCAAGCCAAACAAACACAGGAACTGTGGCTGAAATTTCTACCCAGAAATATTATGGTTTGGTAAATATAGACATGTTGACCAAAGCTAAATAAGAAATGTGCATTTGACTAACTACAATAAGAATGGCTGTCTTAAGAAATAGAATGGAAATAATTCTGGACAGTGCAACTGTATCTGTTCTGATTAGGCAAATCCATCTTTGCCAGATCTGATAACATGAAATGTCTTAAATGAAAAAAATGGTAGAATGACAACATTCAGACATAGGAGCAATCTAGACACTCACGCCCCTTTCTCTCTCTCCAGAACCATGACAAGAATCCCCCCTCCTACCGAGCTCCATGCTTTGACCTGAGTCTAATACATCTCTACTCACATTTATCTCCTCGTCGCTCATATCTCCGCAGCTATCAGCTATCCGATACTGCCAGCAGCATTCAGGTACCTCTCAATTCCTGGATGTAGACAGTGAGGTGGCCACACAGAGCCCTGTAACCATAGAAACCTCCACCGCTGCATGCTACGGGTCTGGTTCCATTTACGTGCGTGCCTCCAACAACATGCCGCTTACCTGCTCTTGTATGAGCTGAAACAGGGAGCTTCTATCCATATACTGGCCAGGGAGGTGAGAGGAGTCGCGGAGGACAAGGGCATAGGGAGGCGCGCCGTGGGATGGGACAAGGTGCTGAGGGGGGGGTTCGGCTGAGGTAGCAGCTGTGGGTGCCTAAATTGCAGCTCCGTTTGCAGATGATAGACAAAGCATCGCTCCGTGGTTATTCCCCAGAAAGATGTATGAAAAATAAAAATAACCCAAGAGGCAAGGACTGTATTACCCAAGCGTTTTCTGCTGACAACGGATGGACATGCACGCAGGCAGGCAAAGCAGATCCAGCAGCTCTCATTCACTCTCCTCCTCCTCTTCCCTCCTCTAGCCCATTGCACTGACTGCAACCTCACTCTCTCTCGCTCTCCTCCCGCCGCGCCGCACTGCTCGCATACCAATGAGGCAAAAAGGGGGAGGGAGGTGGCTTTGAGTGACCAATCGCAGCGTGCGGATGGGAGTGGCCAAGTGCTGCGGCTCCTCTCCTCACTACGAGTGTTTGGAGGTCTCGCAGAGGGAGTGAGGGGATGGGCTCCACTGCGGCTTTGGGTTTACTACTGGCACCAGCCCACACCGACACGCTTGTCTGGCCTGCTACAGACACGTACAGTAAACAAAAGATACTATTAATTCACAAAGCTTCCAGTTTTCCCACAATTGATTTGCAAGGCAACCTCATGCTACACAATACATCCAATTACTCCCTGAAAATACAGGGTGTTTAAACCTTGACATCAGTGTGATAATTAAAAGAACGGGCAGACTGTATGCACTGCTGCACACTGAAACCTCCAGCCCACATGTACAAGACTGAATTAGGCACAATCACCAGTGTGGCAAAATAACAAGGGAAGAATACGCAATAGTTCATTAGTGGTAATGTAAGAACAAAGGCTTTTTTATGTAAATCTGATGCTTAATAGAGAAACTGGCATGCAGAAAGCAGAGCACCAAGGTCACTATATCAGAATTATTTAAAAAAACAGGATGGACAAGCTGTACTAGACCAGAGGTTTCATTTTAAAGATATTTCCGGGACTACAGTGCAAAATTGCTTGGGGCATATGCCTGCAGTGACCCCACCTTCTCAGAACATGGTATAAATTCACACTAGTAGAACAAACATAAAATGCAGCAGAGTCATTTCTTGGATTGATTGGCCTGACTTAAAGTCAAACATATGATAGTTACAACATCAACCTTTTTGTTTTGAAACTCTGGTCCAGTGATAAACTACATCACTTCAAGCACCAGATGTTTGCACTTTCAGTTTCATACAGACAAATGAAAACAAAATCCTTCCCAGGAGTAAAAGCGTTTTCACAAATCTTGGGACCCACTTGTCACTGCAATGTGTCTTTATCCTTTTATTGGTTCAGTTTGAGTGTGTGAAGCCAAGGGTAACTGCTGTAATTGTCCTAATGGATTGAGCTCCGGCCACCTTGAGCATGGCATGGCTCCCAGACTGTGGGCACCTTCATCATGGCCAACTGACACTGTCTTGTTTCAACAAAAGCTTGATAATGACCATTTGAGTCTATAGAAAAGAAAAGCACTTCTAATGTGGCTCTGTTAAGTTGTAGACAACTAATCAATGCGGAGAATTAATCTGCCTGATAGTGTGTGTGGATGTAAGCATGTAAAAGACAGATCTAATTAGAAGGTCACTGCTGGAGGATTTAGAAATAGGAATATGTGGACGACATTAAACGAACAGTCCAAATAAAAGTGAAAGTGGATGGCACTGTTGCCGTGGAAACCTCAAAGGATTTTGAGCAAACAATGAAAGACAAGTGTTATGAACTCAAAAACCCTATAGTTGTAATAAACTACCTGACAATATGGTGTTTGGCAAAAGACTAGCCTAAAATGAAAATTATTTCATTTAACTTTCCCTTTCAGTCAATACCTGTAGACTCAAGTAGATTTATGTGTGAAATAGGGTTGAAGAGTGGGGAAAAAATTGCTGAATAAAATTTTACATTGCTGAGGCCGGCACAAACCCAGGCATATGTGCAGCAGCCCAGACAACTAAACTAGAAACAAAATCAAACACAACTTGGGTTTGAGTGGGATTTGCAGTACATGCCAGAAACAGCACCCAAGATGCTTCAGCACTGTATAAGATTCCATAGTCCTAGGCAATGTTACAGTATTATTGTCCACATTATTAAGATGACACTCTACAGGTGACAAGCCTAGTGCGACAGACCATCTGCCCCACCTGGAGTGCACCTAAATGAATAGCCTTGAGTTGGAAGAAAATCCTTCTGCATCGAACTATGGGTGGATCACCAGACTGGAGAGACAATGTTTAACAAGACCAACAAGCACAGGACAAATCAGTTCTGAGGCAGATCTCCATGTGGAAGCAGGAAGTTAGGTTTGTCAGACAGACAGAGGGGCATTAGTGCCTCGTTATGCACTCTGGTTTAATGACCTCAAGGGCCATAGGCAGGTATTTATAGGGAGTACACAAGCTGCTGCTGTGTTACTGTCAGTGAAGAGAATATGTGGATAAAGCCGATGTTGAATTTAATCCTAATGTAAATCGCAAACCACATTAGAAAGAACTGTAAGAAGTTTATAACACTATCCATACTGCAGTGTGTATCTAATGTTTGTATGAAAATACGGTGATGTATCTAGTTTGTTAATAGATACTTCTCAAAGATAAATATCAACTGTTTACATTTCAAATGCATCTAAACAAATCTTCTGTTTAATATAATGTCCCTTCTGTTTACAGATTACAATGCATTTAAATATGAGCCATATGAGCATTTTCTAAGCCACAAAATAAAAACATTAAACTGACATTTTCATCATCTTAGAATAGAGGGAAGCGTGATGGCTAATGGATTACAGCCAGAGCAAGCTTGTGCTATATTTCTCAGTCAGTTTTATTGCAGTCTAATTGCAAGAAAGTCCTAGGTACGGTCCTGGGATCCTGTTAGCGTTAAAATAAAGTCTTTGTGTACAAGTGCCACAGATCTCTCTTTCATGCCTTTACCACCAGCGGGGTACTCCTGACCAAGAACCCAGCTCAAGCAAGGGCCCCTGACTACTGCACTGGGGTCACCCACTTCTCCTGACAGGGTGACCAGTGGGTTTGAAGGATGGACAGAATTATGTGCAAAGGACAGCATTCTATGGAGACTTAAAATGTACCTAACCTTTAAAAGTAGTCCAAGAAAGGAACAGACACATTGACTTAGTGAGAATTCATTATTTTATCATCATTTGCCCATCCCTAATTAGAGGTATCAAGTACTAACTATTGGGTCTATGGTTTTAATAACAACATCAATTTTCAGATCAAACTAAAACAAACTTGGTATGTAATCCTCTAAACAAGGCTATAAATTGATATTTCTGTACTTTTGTTGTTGATTCTACATTCCATTCACTTTGTGGTATACTTGAATGTAAGCTAACTCACTATGATCGATGTCCATAATATTGACCATTATCTTAATATCGAGATAATGCTTTCCCAAGATTGAGATATTCATTATTGTCAATATTGCCCAGGCCTGGTGACAACAGAGGGAATCACCAGGATGATAAAAACAGCAAGAAAATGAAACAGGTCAGTGAATGACACAGTTTTCACCAAAACTGCTCCACTTAGAACATCTCTTGAGATCCCAAAACAGAAAAATAACTGAAGCAGAGTTAGAGGAAGCACGTTACACACTGGAAAGATGGGGGTAATACAATGCACACACATTTCTAATAAGAAAACTAGAGATACGCCACATTTGTGCTATAAGCACAACGCAAGTCATGCTTCAGTTATAAGCACAACACAATCTTTTCCCATTTGGAAAAGACTGTTTCCATTACAGCACCATTTCAATAAGCCGTCTCCAGACTTCCGAGTAGTTTGCATGACTGGTTAAAAGTTTATGACTGAATGGCCAATTGTCAACACTAATATAGGGTATAGTATTATTATTCATTCATATATAAACATTAGATTAAATTTCACATCACAGATGTACAAATAGCAAAGATACTGCAATAAAGAAGTAGGTGGTAGAAAAAATAACTGTGTTAAAAAAAGATGTTATACTACTTTACAGCTGTGACTTTCTAATTAATGAATTATTTAATTAATCATTGCATTTATATAGCGCCTTTCAAGATACCCAAGCGCTTTACAGTTCATTGTTCATTCACTCCACACTCAGTGGTGGTAAACTTCTGTTGTAGCCACAGCTGCCCTGGAAGCAAGGCTGCCAATCTGCGCCATCAGCTCCTCCAACCACGACCATCACTCACGCACACACTACTTTCATACCAGGCAATGTGGGTGAAGTGTCTTGCCTAAGGACCCAATGACAGTTTTGTTTTTCTTGCAACTGGTGCACCACTGTGGCACCTGATCTTCCCAGTGGTCTCCCCCTGAGGTACTAACCCAGCACGGCCTTGCTTAGCTTCTGAGATGTGACAAGATCAGGCTTTGACAAGCCGGTATGGCTTTTTGTCTGCTACTGCCCTCTAGTGATAACAGCTCAATCACAAAAGAGGTCGTGTAAAGCAGGGGAAAAACATGTTATTACAACAAACAAAACTAAATCACCGCATATGAGTTGATATATTCCAGTAATATATTCCTTAATGATTCTTATTTTTCTTGTTTTTTAATTTTATTATTAATTTAAGAACTATAAAAAAAAAAACAGGAATTTGACTTTAACCTTGTGAGCATACTGCCATACATTTATGGTTACAGTGGATTTAAGTTATTTATTATCTACAAATTTGAATGGGCTGCACAGAGGAAATTGGAAGTCTGGGACAGGAAGACTAGGCATGTTAACCCAGCACAAAAAATCAGGCTTTTCAGGTTGACATCATGTGCAAGAACCCTGTCCACATAATTACCTAGGTAAATAATAGTGGTGGAGTCTAACTGTATTTTTTAAAAGTGCTGTTGACTGTTTTTTTCTCCCAAATAGAACCCACATCCCCATAAAAAGGGTCCCTTGAGTTGAAAAGGCTGTGTCATCATTAGTAATAGACAATGGCATACAAAAGCTTGTGAGGGACCTGTGTATGTGAGTGACACAGGGCAGGTGCTTTAAGGACTGCACCAAAGAGGACACAGTCATGTGAGAGGTGGGCTAACAGCTGACATATGAGGACAAAATAGAATATACACTAAATAGTAACAGCATGTGCTAAATACTGAGACAGAGAAAGTTATTGTGGAATGGTAAGGGGGAGATATTTCACAAAGAATACCATTAGTGCAAAGCAAAGTGGCAGGCCTGTATTGGCTCATGTCGAAGTCAGCACTTGGCACTGACACCTGCTCCCAGATTCAAGTGTTGTCACAACTGTCAAAGCTCCACACATGGCACCTCCACCAGGCAGACACATGGCATCCAGCTGCCTGAGGAAAGCATAAAGACCGTTAGTGTCTTGTCACTTCCTGTTCTATTGAACTGGCACAGTACTTTGGAGAACACTAAAAAACTGTTAAGGGTGAAGTGTTGTGTTGGAAACCATATAAAGGAACCAATGACTCAAAATTATATACAAAATAAAACTACTATCGCTAATGACCACATTCTCACACAGTTACTGAGACATTTTCTTTGATAGTCTATTATAAAAAGAAACTGATACAAAATCAGGGATTTTATATAAATTAAAGAGTTTGATAGTTCCAGGGGGAAAAAAACACACATATGATTGAATTTGTCAACAAAATAATAAATATATATTCATTATTTTACTGTTAAATATATGACATTTTGTCAGTGCCACACTAGATCTTAAAAATAGTAGGCCTATGTAATACAAAAATAGATTAAAGTATACAATAAAACCTTCTGCAGACACATTGAAGGTAACTTAGAAAAGCAAATGGCAAATGGTAGAACCACCCCTTCAACTGATTCAGTTAACTGTATTTTCTTGAATTTGAAAGGCTGGACATCTGATTAAATTATTGGTAGCTTATCACTTCAATTAATTAGATCACACAAACCCAACAATGATCAACACATTTAGAAACATCAGAAAAGTTAAATGATGCAAAGATGAGTTGGAGAGCTAAAATGACACAGACACAGACACACACACAGACACACACACAGACACACAGACACACACACACACACACACACACACACACACACATTGATATTTCCTTTCATATTAATATGCCTGATAACCATTTTATCATCTAAGGTGATTGGGAATTGTCACTGCACAACCTTAATGCCACTCACTGTATCTTGACTGATAGAATAATGTGTCATCAGCCCGTGTCTTTGTAGTGTAATTCTTGGTAATTCTTGGTAATTCTAGCGTCATGTCGTCTGTCTAAGTGGAGGACGTCCCTCTGTCGGTGGATGGAGGGAGTGGTCAGAGCGGGTCACAGAGCTCGGTGTTCGTGTGCCTCTTCGGCGCACTTCTTTACAAACCCTTTAGGCTATAGTCAATGTAACATCCACAGGGACATGCCGCGGATATTTAATCCTTAACAACAAGGACAAAATGCAGCAACAAGCTGGGGAAATTCTCAGACACTAGGTTGAGGTTCCAAAATGGACCGACACAATAAGATGGGACATTACAAAACCAATATTAAGGTAGCTTATTCATAAACACTAAACCTGCGGTGTGTCTACACGTTTCCAAGAATTTTCCATAGCAGGCAATAAACGCAACTTACTTAATTCACTCTCCTATCTTCCATAATCACTCATTCAGCTTTCATTCCTTCACCAATAGCTCCTCCCACCCTGTTCAATGCACAATGTCCTGTGCAATAATCTACGTTTAATTGCATCCACATCATTAGGTTAATAGTAATCATAATTATTTAACCACTAGGCTATCATTTAGTGTCCCAGTATGGGCTCAGTTGAACTGTAGGCTACTTTATGTGTAAAGGCAAACTTTAGCCTATATATATCCTTTTTACTTATTTACTGTAGCATGTAAGCACACTTTGTCTGTTAGGGTCAAAAGGCAATCACATTTTATTCTCCCGTTCAATATATACATTATTCAATTGTCCACATGCCACACACATTGTCCACTTACTCTGCAACTAACCAACGCCGACATCATCCACGTGATCAAAAAACTTCTCAGCTCAGACACTGGTGGAGAAGAGAAAGATAATAAAGGTGCATAAAGCACAGGTTGATTAGCCTAATTAATTTATATAACAATTAAATTAAGAATAACTCAGCGTAAATGATTGCATTAACATTTGATTAATTGTATAAGAATTAACATATTTTGGAAGGAGTACACTGAATATATTTCTACAAAATAAAATGTTTCTGGTTGATTTTGGAATATATGATCACCAACTTTGTAACTGGGGATGTATTCAACAAAGTTGCAAAATTGACTAACCAAAGCCATGTTTTATATATACATATACACATATATACATAAACACACACGCACACACACACACACATATATATATATATATATATATATATATATATATATATATGTATATATTTATATTTATATATATATATATATATATATATAAATATATAAAAGAATGCATTTATATATATAAAAGCATGCATTTGTATCATATTTCTTTACTACACTAGCATTGTAAAACATATGAGTCCATATTGTCCAACCTGCTGTTGCCACTGATGCGCCAGTTCCTGAACAAAAGAAAACCATCACATCCCTCTGCCTGCACTCAAGTGGTTTGCTTAGACTGCAAGCTAGCATGTAAAGTAGACAGAGAACTGAGACTATAACATTTTATTACATTAAGATCTGAAACACTGTTTTCATTTTTACTAAATGACATCCTTAAAATAAGACTTACAGGTGTTGGCAACTTTCCTGACAATGGAGCTCGAGTGCTAGTGCCATAGTGATGCGAATACGCCATTCTGTCCATAAAGCATCAAAAATACAATACCAAACGACCAAATTGTGCCCAGTATAGACGCATAATATGGTCACAAATGTCATCCATAACTTACATGCGATTAAAATGTATTTATAGGGCATTTAACAGTAAATAATCTCGACCACGTCATTCAAAGTCAATGGCCGGACTGTGTTAGTTGAGAAAATGTACGGTGTTATTAAAAGCGAAAACGGTTTCATATATCAGACAAACCGCCTGCACCTCCTTCAGCATAGATTAGATTTTGATATGCAATCAGAGATTTGTCCCCAAATTCCTTCTGTTTGGGTCAATTTAACGCGAATTGTGGAAAATTGTTCACATCACGAGTTACTTCCACTCGGTTTTCATGGAATAAAAGTTGTTCAGAGAAGCAGACATAACAGGACAACTATAACTACGCAAAGCCTAATGTCCCCGCAACAAATCGAGATAGTTTGGACATTTGTCTTTTGGCTGTATTTTCTAAATTTGTCCGTAGTAAGAGGATGAAGAAACACAAACGGGACGGCGCCAGTTCCATGGAGTCCGCTAGATCAGCTGCTGGCAGTTGGTGTTCTCCATCACGTCCGCACCGTGCCTTCATAGACTCGCACGCGCACCATACACCAAGACACTTAAGTTAATCAGACGCACGCGGGATACTTTAAGTGTACCTACATTTTTTATTTTGCAAGGGTGCTATTCATATTGACTTTATCATTTTCACCGGTCTATTCAGCGCGGTGAAATACACTTTAAAGAATTTTTACTTTTGAGAAACAACTCAAAGTGACCATGACAGAGACGACAGTTCCAGCTAAAGCCAAGAAGGCAGCCAAACCCAAGAAAGCTGCCTCCCATCCCAAATATTCGGACATGATTAACGCTGCCATTGTGAACGACGCCAGCCGGACTGGAGCGTCCCGTCAGTCCATCCAGAAGTACATCAGGAAGAACTACAAAGTGGGGGACAATGCTGATGTGCAAATTAAACTTGCCCTAAAGAGGCTAGTCGCGTCCGGGATGCTCAAACACACCAAAGGCATCGGGGCATCTGGATCCTTCAAGCTCTCCAAACCTGAGGACTCCAAAAAGCCCAGCAAACCAGCTGCAGCCAAGCCAAAGAAGGCACCGAAGCCCCCTAAAGCCAAGAAGGCAGTGGCTAAGCCCAAAAAGGTGGCCAAAACTCCAGAGAAGTCCAAGAAAGCGCCAGCAAAGAAGGCGAAAAAGGTCGTGAAAAAGGCAACACCCGCAAAACCCAAAAAGGCACCAGCAAAGAAGCCCAAAGCAGCGAAGCCCAAGGCGAAACCCGTAAAAAAGGCAGCAAAGCCCAAGGCAAAGTCTCCCAAAAAGGCAGCCAAGACTGCCAAAAAGAAGTGAAGGACTGTCAGAGACATGTAAATAATGCGGTCGTGTTTTGTATGTGCATTATTTTTGTAAAGTTTCATGCAAATTGAAATCTGTTTTACATCTTCACCATTGCACTATAGCAACTGTAGAATTTTCTTTAACTCTGACTTCACTGTTAATGCTGTTTCAGAATTTTCTTATAAGTTCTCTTGTACATAGTTCTAATAAAATGTTTAATTTTGTGAGCATTGTTGAGCCTTTGTGCAGCATATTGACAGTGGACAACATAATAATTAAGTGTCATACTGTAAATGCCCTCATGTCTGAAGACTCAACATCACTGTGTTCAGTCACTTTTAAGACTGTTAATATTCAAATAAAACTCGTCTTGTAAAATTTGTCAACTTCTTGTGTCTTTATCAGTTAATCATATTAACTGACACCAGACCATAAGGTGTTATTAGCAGAGTTACAATATAGACCTATTTATAGAAGCTAAATTAGGTCATGTAAAACATGCTCGAACGTGTTCTTTGTCCACTCATGATTATTCTATAACAGTGCATAACCTAGGGTAACATAGGCGCTTGCATAAATGCTTGATAAACTTTTCAAATCAAAGTACATTTGTTTAAAATAAATTATGTAGTCCAAGCCTAAATATAGGTTTAAAACATAACATTTTTAAGTGGTATTGGCATCAATAAATTTGATAAATTTGACTCGAGCTAACTGACAGATGGGCAGACATAATCCAAATTTGACATTTTATAAATACAGTATTATGGGAAAGTGGATGCACGCACTTTGAGCAGGTTGATCAAGGACACACCCAAAATACAAACCACTGCTGGGTCTTGCCAAACACCGATCCCCTACTGCCATCTAGCGGTGTCACCCGAGTACCACAGTCAGCGGGGATCAGGGTAGGGGCATGACATCACATCCTAAAACATGAAGAGAAAAGCTTTTAGCAAGTCCCTTTACCCCATAGATCATATATGCTTTATCCTAACAAAATATTCAGACGCCATAACATTTATATTAATTTTGATGGTAAACACCTTATAAAGAAGCACTGGGTAACTTTTCAGGTCTATATGTAATTCCACAATATATTCAACTTTTTAAATTTTTCCAATTTCCATTTATTCAGTTATTGGTTTCTTGGCCTCACCTGCTTTGTTTCCATTCCATAGTTTTATGGTATATATCTTTATGGAGATTAAAAAAAAAAATCTCCCTAAAGAATATAAGGAAATATCAGAAAAGTTGCAGAGTACCTTTTAAGAATTAAAGACATGAGGGGTTGTAAATCACACAAGCTAGTCAAACATAATGCATAAACAAATAAAAAAAAATACATCACAACAAAAAACTTACACATAACTTGATTCTATTCCAAGGGAAGTGGCTCAATTTTCAATTCTTGTTTGGTCATTTATTAAGCATTCAATCAGTTCAATTTCAATTCAGTAAGAAAAACAGCCACATTTTAAAATCAATTAATTGGAACTAGCTAAAGAATAAATTTGTTTGCAAATGAAAGCGTTACATTTTTTGATATTTTCATACATCAGATCACAAGTAAATTGATAAAAGCAATGAAATAATTGAAAATGAAGTCAAAAGAAAAGTTAAAGAATAAATAGATTGCCTGCACTTCTAACAAACCGCAAATACTTAAATCATACTTTCATATTTTATAATGAAAATATGGATAGGTAAGGAATTGTTAATCATCCATGCAACACTTTAAGGGTTAGTGTAAATTTTGGCAAGGTCGTGTTGAACATTCTGCATTTGTCTTGACTGTTATGAATCCATAGAATAATTGGCAGGCAACTACAGGCTAATAGCTTCACTTGGTGCACCACTGGAGTAGGTCTTGAATCATCTTGGCATTTAAGATATAGAAAACACTGCACATATGCAATAACTATTCAGTCTCAACAATAACACTTGGCAGATAAAAAATTTGTACATTTTTGCAGTTTGTAAAAGCACCGGAAGAATCAATCATTGTTTCAATCATGGTACTGACAGCTCAGCCTGAAAATACATGGTAAGGCAAAAGAAGTATGTGGCAGAAAGGATATCTGAGAGGGTAAAAAAGCAAATCAACATATGATGCCTGGCTGGAGAAGCAGAAAAACTGTGGTCTTGGACATTTGGTCTAGATGAAAATAAAGCTCTGTTGATTGTTGGTCATTTCTGTCGAACGGCTCTGTAGATTGCAAAGCCCAAAACAGCAACAACAGCGGACCCCAGCGCCACCCGCAGCCAGAACGAAGTGTGACTCATGTCTGATCCATTCAAGTGCCTATGGTATGGATATAGAAAGAATCTTTAATACAAAATATTCCATTTTCTGAATCGACTTGTTCAGCTGTGAACATACGGATACACTGCTGCCCAGGCCAGTTTGCTATAGATGGTTTTGCTTGTTGAATCATGGAACTGATGAGAAAAAGGCTGTGGCGCAGGCAGCCTGTGTTTATAACAAAACTCTGCTGGTGTCATCCCATGGAGTTGCTTTACTTCAGGGAGATCCACCTTTGAGGCCACTACGACACATGGGATGTTGCTCTCCATATAATGTTGCTGTAATGGAAAATGAAAGAACAACATAACAATGAGAGACACCTGTGCACATGTTAGTAGGTGAGAAGTAAATTCTGCTCTACTGTGAAACTGGATAAGTTTTCAGGGATTTAGGGACAGGTCAACAGAAGACGGGCACTTGCACAATAAAACATTTTCATTAGTCCTTATATTTCTGTTTAAACTTCTGAAACATATACCTTTTTTTGAAATAAAATTTTAAGAAGATGTCATATTTTTGTTTGCTATATAGTTATAATCTATGATACAGGTAGGTAATGATTTTCTTTTTTTTTTTACATTTTATATGAGCATTTTATATTGAGCTAAAACAACTTAAAAAACAAGTCAGGTAATTCCCTGTTCCAAACGGCAGAAACTGAGGATCATGCTGACTTTCCCGCCTATGCATAGCAACAGAGAATGTAAATAAAGAAATTAGGGTGTGTACGAGGGGGTAGGGGAATTTTCAGAGAAATGGCATTTTGAATGCAGAAGTATAAATATGACTCAAACATGCATGAATCACTCACCTTGTAAATACTGGCACAATAATCGAAAGAATGTGGGTCACTGACGTCGTACATGAGACAGGCGACATCACACGCCGCATCGGACGTCTTTAAGAACTCCACCTCCACATCCACCTCATGGAGCTGCTCAGAGGACAGTACATATATGTTCAGACTGATGCCACAGTCAGGTTAAAGTACAGATAAAAAATAAAAAAAACAACTAAGAATACACACTATAAGATACTTTTCCTGGTTGCTGACTTGTATGGTGTTTATAACGTAAGGGGAAAAGGCACTGCTGGATTTTTCCTTTTTCTGTACATGCAAAAACAGAACATAGCATTATATGACAGTCTAGATAAATTTTACATTATTGGTGTTGCCATTGCCGTACTGCTGTGTTATGAGTAATAAAAGTCTGGAGAAAAGCTGATTTTCCTGTCCCCCGAGGCCCAATCACTTTACAGAGAAACACAGACCGCTGAGTCTGACGTTTTTCCAAGTCCACCTCTTTTTCACGTGTCACTACAAAGAGGAAAGCGAAATCAACAATTAAACTTTTACAGTGTATGAATCCTTTGTTTACATTTTAACATAGCTTGTTTCCTCAGACAGTTTTTAAAAAATTCTTAAGCTAAAAGATTCAAAGCTGGAAGTACCCAAACAAATAATGAATCTTTCATAAAATAAAGCATTCTGAATTTTTAAGACCTAATAGAAACCTTGTACCCAAGTCAAACTTGATATAATGTATTTGAATCAGTTAAGTAATCATAATAAAAAAAAAGAGCATGCACCTGTAATTGCAGCAGTCTGGGAATCTTGCTCTGTAAGTATGGAATAGCCTAGATATCCAAGGTGCTCCATGCAACGGTGGATGTCTAGGTACGCAGAAAGTCTGAAAGAAGAGGTGTTTGTGAGATTTTGGGATTTTTACACTTGATCAAATCAATTTTAAGTTAGTCAGACACGTACGTCCACTGACATAGATAGCCTTTTTTAGAAATAAAACCCTTGTCTGACGTTGGGACAGACATGTAGACCTCTGGGCTCCACGGCATGTAGGGACATACGCAAAATAAGTTCTTAAGTTCTTCTGGTGACAAGGCTGAGTCTTTGTCCTAAGAGAAAAATAAATACATAGAGCAAAAGATAAGAAATAAAAAGTATAATTTTGTAAATTTATAATTTATTTCCATGTCACGTACTTCATCATACTTGTCAAATACTTGCTGAAGAAACTGGAAACCAAGGTGATTGAGTTCTGTTGTACAACCAACAGGAACCCGCAGCCTAAGAAAAAGAAAGTACATTTAAACACTTTAAACTAAATGGAATTTAATAGGTTGACATACTCAGGATAAAGATAATCATCAGTCAGTTCTAAGTTGTCATCATAACCAAATTTACGAAGGATGGTCCAAGTGGTTTCATGTCGACCTCTTTGAATAAATAATGTATTCAGGAACAAGAAACCTGTAATGCGAAACACGATCCTCAGTGACCAGATACTTGTGACATTTGAACAATATGCTCTGAAGTCATGCGCTCAGATATATTGATGATACCATTTAGAGTTAGACCATTGTCTTGTACCCCATCACTGGTATTCTTCCAGACCACAGTTTTCACATCTTCTAATGCTTGAGGTGCCAAAGGATTCCCAAAACAAGATTTCTAAAAACATAACACATTCTGTTACTTTAGGATTAGATTACATTAGGTTGCTAACTAAATAGGATTTTACCTGAAAACAGTTTAATTCCGCATCACTAAGGATCCGGTCATTGTCCTGGTCTGAAATGTAGAAAACTCTACTAAGGGCTCGTACACATAGAGGCTTCAACTGAGGACCAAAACATAAAAGCTCAGAACTCTTAATAATAATTCATAAAATTATTAAACTGATTTAATACAACAGTATTTCAGAACCATACTTGCTTCTCCTCAGGGTCATAAAGGGGGGCAGTTGGATGAAGAACTGCCTTTTGTGCGTAGTAAAACAGCTCAGAAATATTTTTTAGGTTCTTTGCTGAACACTTGAGAGAAAGAGAGAGAGAGGAGGGTAATGGCATTTGTATGAATGTTTATATATGATTAGGCACATGTACCTAGTTAATTTATCAACAAATAAAAGATTACAGCAGGTTGCACATTTCAAACTCACCTCAACACACGTTTCTATCTCTGAGAACTGGTTCATAATGGGAAGAATAGTTTCCATAGAGCTCCCGCAGCGAAGGTCAGATTTGTTTCCGACTAGTATAATAGGGATTCTGTGAGTTAAGAAAATAACGTTTTGTTTATCCAACTAAAACCTAAAACCTGTTGTAGTTTATTAACAAAATATATTCTATTGTCTTCATAGGAACATACTTGTTCCCTTTTTCTGCATTTCCATTCACCAAAGGGATCCATTTCGTTCTGATCTGAAATGAAGGTCAGCAAACATAGATGTTGGTCAAACATAAAAGCATTTTCATTAGGTTTGATTGAGCCCATTACCTTTTCTATTGTGTCCTCATTGGTAACATCATATACAACACAGACAACATTAGCCTTGAAAGAAAAACAAAAATACTATTTGTGTGAATGACATACTTTTCAGTTATTTGGTAGATTTCTCTAACATAGTGTAATTGTTATCTGTGCTCACCTTAACAATTTCATCTCTGAGTATTTCTTCAGTCTGCTCTTTTTCTGTTAAAACAGCAAAATGTGAAAAAGTCTGAATATGTTTCATGTTTTGCTGCAGTTCACACCACAATAAATGGTACACAGCAAATAAAAGCCAGTGTTACGTACCAGAGTAATCCACAATGTGCGTAGGCACCTTCTCTGGCGTCACATCAGCTGGGATGGTTATCTCCTCTGCTCTGTGAGGGACCTGTACACATGAATAAATACATCTCGCACTGACTGGGAACTGGGAATGACCCATATTGTGCACAGACACTGGATGGCTAAGATATATTGTGGATTTTTTTCTGGATGCAAAAATATATAATCCATACTGATCAACTCATCTGTACAATAAGGTACTGATTCTGAAATGCAAAGTACTGACACACCTCCTCTGGGAACTCCTCTCCAACCAGAGACATGATGAGTGAAGTCTTCCCAACTTGGGCTGTAAAAAGTAATTAGACAGTTATACACAATTAAACCTAGCTCTGTGATACGACAGGCAGATTATAACTAGTCTAGAGATTAGTTACAGTAGTAGTAGAACAAGATTTGCATGTTACCGTCCCTGTACACGTTTACCATGTAATATACTATGGAGTTCAGTTACAAAGTTTGTGTTGTTTGTTCATTACTACTGCTTATTCAGACACAGCTATATATTGTGAAATTGGTTAGTCGTTTCTCCCAAACAGTTGGGTTAGGGTTTCTAGCCAAAGTAACCTAATCTTTAGTTAAGATAATACCTATCCAAACTGAAGATGGAAATTGATTTAAAATAACATATGTTCAAAGTATAATGTACTCATTACATTGGTTTATCAACTATGGTTTTGCCTTAAAGTTTTAATTGTGAAAAAGTGTTACAAATATCAACATAATAATTTCTATAGGGCTTCAAGTTCCTGCTAATAATGCTAGTTTTTAGCTTGTGTTGAGCTGTCAACGGGTAAGACTTACGTTCCCCCAACAAAAGTATCCTTACGTCCTGTTTCATCTCCCTTCTGTTTCAGCAGCTACGAAAGCCTCTAAAGTACCATTTATATTAAGATTGAAGAGCACACTTGACGATAAAAACCAAATGAGCGCCTTTGCATGGTTTGTGTGCAACCAAGGTGAAGCCCATGTCTTTCCGGTTCACACGATGAAAGCAGGCCCTCTGCTGGATAAAAAACGAAAACTAAAATTGTTACATTTTTCTGCTCTTTTATGTTCAAGTAATTAAAGCAGTGTTATTACTGCATGTGAAACTATATAAAACGCTAAGCAGTTCAAAATAAAGTTCTTATAGAAGTTATAGAAATGCAGTCTGTTTTATTTTATATTCAACCATGAAACAGAACACAGATTGTTCCCAGCATAATATTTAAATAACAAAGAAACAATTGTGCTCATCTGATATTAATACATTTGTATTATTTTGATAAAGAAATGTAAAAAAATGCTCATCAACCCACTAAATCTTCACCCATTGTTAAAAAGTGGGTATTAAAATTGTAAAAAATAAACAACAGTGTAAAAAAAAAAAAAACAGTTATAAAACATCATGGATCACATGATGGATGAATAATGGCTGAGGGTGAGAGACTATAAATAAGGTCACATTATGAAAGGCTGTGCACCTCCCATAGCAGGATCTCATTAAATGCCACAGTGAAGAGGAGAGCTCCAGAAGGTGAGAAGTGACATTTCTGCAGCGAGTCACTGTGCACAAAGTCCTGAAATCTGCCACTGCTCGCCTCAATCAGCTTCATCACACAATCTGAAAAAAAGCAGGTTCAAGAGGAAAGAATGTAAATATGATGCCATCATTAAATGAACAAAACACTGGATTTGGTCAATTGCCAGGGCGTAAACAATTAATATGTTGTAAAGATACGATATATGCAACAGTATAATGGGCCTGCTTAATCAATAAAAATGAACAAAATGCATGTCACCTTTTGATCCCACAGCAATATGACGGATCTTTGGTGAAAGACTAAAACAAGTGGCCCAATGAGGCAAGGCGATCTTTTTTATCATCTAGAGGAAACATGTTAAGTCACTATTTGTGAAGAATTTTAAAGTTACAAAAGAATGAAAAGTTTTATGAGCATGTAAACCTGTTTTGCAGTTAGACTGTAAAAGGACAACTCCTTCTCTACCCCATAACCTGTGTAGACCACAACACTGGGATCAGATGGACAAAAGGCTGCCAGGCTTGGAGGAGGACTACAATCCTAAAACATAATACGGTATATAACAAATATAAAACATTTATTTGAAAGTGAAAAAAAATCATTAAAGAAGACATGATGCTTTTATAAAAGTAAAAGATTTACATTTATAATTTGTGAACCCCAAATCTGAGTCTGAGAGCAGTGGGTGGGGATAGGGGGTAGGCAAAAAGCGACCACTCAAGCCTCAAATTCCTGACAAAGCAGTATTTGAGAACACCAATAAGGATGGGACAAGATTTCGTGCCACAAAGTCTCTCAAAATAAAACTACCACAAGATTGCACACACATGAGGAAAATTATCTTGTGTTTACATTTGGATTGTTTGAATGACAACTGAACAATTAATGCTGGTTCTCACTTCTGTAGTCCTGTTGTTCCAAAAAGAACAAGGCTACAATGACAGCAAAAATATCTAAGTAAATATATGTATATTATGTCAAAATCTCATCTTATGTTCTTGTGGACCAAATCTCTTGTCTCGTCTTATTGTGTTTTGTACCCCCCTAAATGGTATTGATGGGGTATCATTATGCTAAACACAGTTAAAAGCTCAGAAAAGTTTATTTGAAAATGTTTACACCATATATTATGTTATACCAGATTATGCACATGCAGTACATACCCCAGTAAAAGCTGGAGCAGGAAATGTTAACCAGTCCAACATTTCGCATTTGTCTCTCATCCAATCAGAGACCCAGACACTGACACGTCTGTCACCACTCACAGCCAGCCACATCTCGGTCCCCTCCAGTCCAAACTTTCGACCCTTCAACATAGGAGACAATATTTTGACAATATTTCTTTTATATTTATTGATACTTTGCAGCTGTTGTCATCAACATTCCCTGAGAATGTGATGCTAACTGTTGGCATGCTCTGTCATACTTAATCTGAGCTTTATTTTACAGTCACAAGCTAGCCTGCAGTTTTTCCCATTTTTAACCTTTTTTGTTGAAAACAAAACACTTAAACAGGACCATGGAATGCTCATATTGACCACATTATTAACCAAACTGTTGGCTAATGCTAGCTAGCTGTGTCTATAATTTTATGTGAGGACATAAATCTTCTTACCTGTTGTAGTTCCAGTTAAGTCTGTTCTTTATGGCCAGACTTTTATCTGAGTTTTGTTCTAACTTGAGTAACATAGCTTAGGACAGAGCAGTGCCCCCAGTTAGCAACACACCTCCAGCTGATGTTGATGTTTAGGACCACTGCGGACAATTTTTTGCACTAAATAATAATATGTAATTTCTCTCAGTAGATTACAGTAATGAGACAAGAGTCTTCAAGGAATGGAAAAACAACATACATTGTGCACAAGGAAAATTGTGGTTATACCATATTTTTTTCTTTGTGTGTCAACAGACAGTGGCATATATTATTCAAAATAACATTATGACTATATAAATGGCAGTTTTGTAGAACTGCAGAAATTGCATACATATAAACAAACCTGCTTATATACACTTTGAATGGTGGTAACGGTGGCCCCTTTGTGGTCCCTGATGACACGCAGAGTAACTCCACTCTCCGGGCTGTTGATTGCTATAAGACCATTTTTTCCAGCTGAAAGGATCACATGCCCTACAGAATAATTTTTAATAGCCATAATTATAGGGAGTCATATGCCTTATTCTAACTTCTAAAAAATACAAAATCAATAAAGGATGTAACAAAGAATTCCATATTCTAATTTTAACAAATTTCAACTGTTACTTCCATCTTTGTGCACAGATGGAAAACACTGTGCTAGTATGTGGTGCAGAAGAGATTCGAGGAGAAGAACTGACCTTTGGCAGAGTACTGAATAGCAGTGACCTCCACATTATGTGGACGTAGTTTGATTTCCATTTCAGATGAGGCCAGTCTGAAAACCCTCACTGTCCCATCACTGTATCCTGCCGCTACACACAAGCTGTCCTTATTAAAAGATGGGCTCCAACAGATGCAACAACAATCCTAACATATGAGACAACGAGTCAAAATGCCACTTGCACTTCTAAAGACAGGTTTCTATACAGGGTGGCCCAAAAAACTTGAAATCATTTCGCAGGCCAATAATTTTGGCAATTCTTGTTGAAATAACCTCAAATTTTCACAAAATGTATAGAAACAGATCTAGATTTCATATTTAATGTTTTATTTATTTTTTGTTCTGTTTTCAGGTTGAGCCATGCTGTTCACTCCCGTTCACTTCTCTTCTGATGTTGATGGTGGTCTACCAGATACTTTAGCCCAGCATAAATTAAAGTTTTTGGTACCAAGTCCAAATTTGTTTGCCAGTTGGTGAAGTTTTTCCAAATTTTGCATTGAAGAAATAGTCTTGGGTGACTGTATGTGAGCAGATTACAAGACGCAAAATGACTTCTCTTTGGGAGTGAATAGCATCGCTCAATCTGAGAACAGAATAAAAATAAAACATTAAATATAAAATCTTGATCTGTTTGATTCTGTGAAAATTTGAGGTTATTTTAACAATTGCAATTATTGGCCTGCGAAATTATGTCAAATTTTTGGGACACCCTTTATACATACAGCATACTGTACATTACCTGGTTTAAGACCTGGAACTGCACCAGTAGCTCATTGCTGTGTGTGGCCCATACTTTCACACTGCCATCTTCACTGCATGCGGCAAAATGCTTCTCGTCACAACTAAAAACCACATCATTCACCTGGGGAGCAGTAAAAACAAAGGCAAGGTCTTTAGGGTAGATATTTTCAAATTTATGCATGTGGTTTTTTTTTTATTATTACCAAAACGAAATATTGTGTTAAGTTGTAGAGTACTGCATATTGATGCACCAATGAAGGCTGTTGATTTTATATAGTATAGTAGTATACATGTTTTGCATATTGGACATTGTATTGGTACCTTAGCCTTATGTCCACTGATAAGACGAATACTGCTGTTTTCTGAGCATTTGATGTACCATAAAGTCCCCGCAGTGGTGCCAACAATCCCCATGTCTATTGCATTATCAAATGCAGCACTGACTATGGTTCCATCTAATAGGATCTCCTGCTTCATCACCACAGCACTTTCACTGTAGAACCAGAAAGAAGAAAAATAGGCAAAAAAATATTAGACATATTGTAGAATTACTATCAGTTCTAAGGTTTCAGTGTGAAACCATTTTCCTTGATTAAATATTGACAACTGATTTTATCTTATTCACGGCCCAGGAAAAAGACTAATCATTTTGATAAAATAAGTCATGATGGAAAATGGTCTGAAATGACATAAATACAATAAAAGACTAGTCTATTTATACTATTGTATTGCTTATAAACCACAAGAGTCATCATTCATTCTGACAATGAACGTCAGCCTCTTTGTTTTCTACCCTTGTGTTACAGGAGCATGAAAAATATGATAACCAAAAAGCATTCATCAGGTATACATTACAGACCTATGTTCCATATTGAAGCTTTTTCCAAGAGGCCTCATGCCATGTACAGCTCCTACCTCCCACAGTCGGAGACAGCGGGTGTTACTGCCAGTCAAAAGATGGCTACCTTGACATTGCAGCACTCCTATATTAAGCACAATCAGTCACTTCAATCATTACTTATGCCCAAAGACATTGACAGGACAATTTTGCAAGATCATTAGACATGCATTTGAATTTGTACCAATTTCCCCGAGGTCTGCCTCCCATGTCATGAAGCAATGTTGTGTGTCAATATCCCACACACATACATGGCCTTTGTTGGTTGCAGTGAAAAGGTAGGCGTCACTGTGATAGCTCAATGCGGTCATCTCCACTACACCAACCTCAATAGGTGGGTCCACTCTCTGCACCTACAAGATTAAGGTCACCTATTAGTGGATGGGAAATATGGACAGTTTGTCCTCTCATTCAAGTGCTAGGAATTATTTGAGGACAAGCAAACACAGCTACTGCAGCTACATTTGATGACTGTTATAAGGCTTTATAGTTTAGGTGAACATGCTGTGGTAATTACTTATGTTTGATCAAATGGCTTGATTATACTATAATATGGGTCATGGTTATTTGAGATTTCTTACCTTAAGTTCCACATCTGGAGCACATTCACGGATGAGACAAAAATAAACTCCCATATTCCCCACACATGCCAGCTGGCTCACTGCTGAGGGGCTAAAGGAGGCATCATGAAGAGGTCCTGACACTCTGACAGTGGAAAGCAGCTGTAGAGTCCTACTGTTCCACAGTGCCACCTCCGGGTCACTGAAGTCACCTAAAGGCAAAGGTGGTTTAAACCTGCAAGCTGGGTAACAGCACACTTTATTGGAAAAGAGATTATGATAGTATATATTAAGCATCAAGTCCCCAGTTAGAATAAAACTCCTTCAGGGGTATGGGGCCAAATGTGCTCAGCCCTTCATCAAAAAACTGTAGATCTGACCAAATTGTAGCAGTGCTTAGTAATAACCAAAGTACAAGGAACATTTGAAGCAAAAATTCATGGATCACTGGCTTTGTTTTAAAAACACTTCTGATGGAAGACTACTCAAAGTGACTTGCCCTCCAAACAATCTAAACCATGCCATTTGTATATTACTAACCCACAGAAAGGAAAAAACGATCATCTTTGGAAAATACAAGACATTGCACTGCTCCCTTGTGATGGGAGATGGATTTGCGACACACTCCACTCTGGACGTCCCAAATACAAATCTGACTTCGGATTCCATTTGTTCCACCAGCTCCTGATGCTACAGTCTGGAAAGCACAGGATATACACACTCTTGTACATATTAACACAATACATTAATCGTATTCTTGCATTAATATATATAGTTTATAATACTAAAGACATTTTACAGCCAGTTAAATTGGAACAATATGAGAGGGTCATGTTTGCAGTTTGCTTACATCCCTCTCTGGACTGTAAAAAAAAAAGAAAAATAACCTGTGCATCATCTGTCACCGCAAGACAAGAAATCTCCTGGTTGTGTCCCTGGAGATGTTTCTGAGTTCCTGTGTGAAGGTCTTCCACCACAACTATGCAGCCACAGGAGTAGACAAAAAATCCTGCAAAAAAGATTTGTAAAGAAATTACACCAATTGTGTGTTTTAATAGTCTAGCTGTGGAGATTCAATATTATATAATCAACATTACACTATTGTCTTACCTTTATCAGGACTCCATGCTAAGTTGCTGCGCCCATTACCGTTGTAACCAAGTACTGTTTTCAATTTTAGGTTCTCTTCCACTGGTCGGGGTACCAAAGCATTCTGGACACCAAACAGCAGCAACACAGCTTTTTTTAAAACCTTCTTGAGTTGAGCATTATTATTATGTTTTTTTTTTTTACCTGGTCCAACACAGAGTTCTTAAAACGTGGAACAAAATGCCGGTAACAGTCTGGACGTACTGCTTGTCTTTTTATGTTTTCTACTGACCAAAATTAAGGTCAGACTGGTACTTATACTTCAGATCAATGTAATCCATACTCACCACTGCCAAACTGACAGGTAAGAGGACAGGGATTCTGTAGCTCTGTGACTTTAAGGAAAGAGGCTGGAGATTTGGACCTAGTTACCAGTTTTGACTGACTTTTTGGGGAGCTAAGAGAAGGACAGTTTTTCTGAGAATCCACAGCTGCAAAGGGGAGACAAAAATAGAAATAACACAAATGAATCCATAACAATTTCCAAGACAACACAGAATGTACCAGGGAAGTGACTCATCAACCTTTTCACAGAAATTAAGAACCACCCAAGAAAATTAATTATTATAAATAGGACATGCTGACAGTTACTATTTGAGATACTTTTTCTTGATTTTTATTTTTTATTTTTACCTGAAAAAAATAGGAAAAAATAGAGGACTATTCTAGGGTTAACCCAGGTCTGAAACAAGACTACATAATTTCTATATCTACAAGGACCAACCCAGTGTCGGACAAAACTATGTAATAAATTGACTCTGTAATGTAATAAATTCTGTTATTTTAGATTGCAGAGCTTGTGTACTAGTTTGAAAACCAATGTACCAGATTAATCATTTATGGAAGAAAACAAAGTCAGTGCTAATGTCAATAGAACAAAAATATTCATGAACAATTTCGGTAAATTTCTAAAGTCGCCCCTTAGTGGCACTTATTTCTGCTTAACTCAATTCCCATCTTTCCTCCAATAACCTGTATGAACATTTCCAGTCTGGCTTCCATCCCCTCCACAGCAGTGAAACTGCCCTTCTCAAACTCACTAATGACTTTCTCCTTTCCGCTCACTCTGATACATTATCTATCCTCTTCCTGCCTGATCTAAGTGCGGCCTTCGACACCATCTCTCATTCCATCCTTCTTGTCCGACTCTTCTATTGGCATCACTGTCACAGTCCTCTCTTAATTTCACTCCTATTTCTCCGATCGCATCCAGTTCATTCAACTGAAATCTTTCACCTCTCATCCAGTCTCCATCACCACTGGTGTTCCCCAAGGATCTGTCCTCAGTTCCCTGCTGTTCATTCTCTACCTCCTTGCCTTTGGCCACATTTTCTGTAAACACCATCTCCATTTCCACTGCAATGACGCCTGTCTCTCCAGTAAACCAAATTCCACACTCCCACCCTCCTCCCTTATCAGCTGTTTTGAAGAAGTTAAATCCTGGTTCACCTCAAACTTTCTCAAACTCAACAGCAATAAAACCAAACTTCTCCTTGTAGGCACCAAATCCACCCTAAACAAGACTAATTCCTTCTCCATCTCCATTGACTGCTCCTCCATCTCTCCTTCCCCTCAGGTAAAGAGTCTGGGTGTCATCCTCGATAGCACTCCTCTCTCCTTCACCTCTAATGTCAACTGCCACTCGCTCCGCCTACTTCCGCCTCTGTAACATCCACTGCCTTTCACCCTTCCCTGACTCCACATTCCACTGCCATCCTTGTTCACAACCTTGTCACCTCCCATTTGGATTATTGCAATTCCCTCCTGTTTGGTCTGCCACAAAAAGCTCTCCATAAACAACTGGTCCAAATCTCAGCTGCATCATCACACACACCCCCTCCATCAGCCACATCACACCAATCCTACCACAGCTCCACTGGCTCCCCATCTCACACTGCATCCAATACAAAATCCTGCTCCTCACATTCAAAGCCCTCCATAACCTGGCACCTCCATATCTCTCTGAGCTCCTCCACACCCGGCCACTCCCTCTGCTCCTCCTCCTCTCTCCTTCTCTGTTCCCTCAGCCTGTCTTGTCACCATGAGGAGCAGAGCTTTCAGTCGCTCTGCTCCTCAGCTCTGGAGCACTCTCCTTCCTGACCTCCGAAACACAGACTCACTCCCACATTTCAAATCCAAACTCAAAACACACCTGTTTAGACTGGCCTATTCACTCCACCACACCACCAGACTATAACTGCATTATCCGTGCCTAGGCCCTAGCTCATGCATCACAACAAGAAGGTCCGGGTTTGATCCCCGGGTCACCCGGGCTTTTCTGTGTGGAGTTTGCATGTTCTCCCCGTGTCTGGATGGGTTTCCTCCGGGTACTCCAGTTTCCCCATCAACTCAAAACATGCTACATAGGTCTCCAGGGACAATAGCTGATAACTCAATTAAATACATTCAATCAATTCAAATACTGTCTAATACATCACTAAACTAAAAACTAATAAAATACAACACTAAATACAATCAATTAAATATTGTCACACTTTAACTGTAGGCTTTTTTAACTGTGTTTTAATCGTACTTCATTTGTCTATGATGTTGAGTTTGTCTCTGAAAATAAATACCTAGGGACAACTATTGACAGTGCTCTATGCTTTGAATCGAACACTGATACCATCTGCAAGGTGCTGCAAAGACTTTTTTTTTATGAAAATGAATTCTTTTAACATCAGTAATGTTCTTATGACCCTTTTTATTGTTTTGAATTGAGTTTTATTGAATACATTTTTGTATTTTGTATTGTCTGTTGATTCGTTGCCCTCTCTATATCTAGTAGAAAACGTCTGGCCTAGTTGGTAAAAATGGCAGGTAAAATTATAGGCTTACAGCAGTCCCAGCTGCAGGAGATCTATAACAGAAAGGTGATTTGCAAGGCCCAGAAAATAATAGAGAGCCTATTTGCGCTTTTTGAGGAGTTTAACCTCCTTCCTTCTGGGCAGCGCCTGAGAATGCCCTGGATCAGAACTCAGAGAGCTTGGAATTCCTTTATTTCTGAAGCCATAACTAGGATGAATGCTCTCTTATCGCTTGGATCCGTCGTGGTGAAATGCGGTTACATCTTCTGTTCTTTTTTTTTGCCTATTTTTAAGGGAATGTATGACAGCATTGTTGAGCTAAGCTTAAGGTGTGGTTTAATGTATTACTGAATTGTGTTGTATGTCTGTATATTTGACACTTCTGCACAATAATTTCCCTCTGAGACAATAATAAAGTTGAAAGTTGAAAATGTACCATCATGATCGAACTGTATGATGTTGCAAATGTCCAGTTGTTGAGGAGGAAAAGAAAGGAAGGGTGCTGCTTGTTGAGGCATGCTGCTGGACAACTGAATTTGCTGTACATCTGTTAAAAATATTATACAGAATTGAACAACAACAAACGGCATTCACAGTACTATTATATATTACCTGACAGACCTGGAGTTGCATAGCCATTGGTTAATTTTAAAGGTGAACTGTATATAAGTAGAGAATTCAATTATTTTTTCTCAAAAACGTTACCATCTGCAAAATCTGTGGCCAGTTACCAGTTAACAGTTGAAGAGTCTGTGGGTTCAGCGAGGAAGTCCCAAATGAATATCGCATCTCCAACCGAAATGACGCTGTGCTGGTCAGGGGTGAAACCCACCTGGCAGATGGGCTGGCTGTGGCCTATGAATGTCTAAAACAAATTTTAGGGAGAAGTTAGAGAAATGTAGAGAGACATGTAAATAGCCTAAATCTGTGCCATTTTGTGTAACTAACCTGTGATTTCCGCGGCACATCATAATCCCACACTTTGACAGAGCTTTGGCCTGCTGTCAAAAGAAATCGGCTGTCCTCACTGACGGACAGAGACGAACAAAGCTGCTTGTCCACCTTTGACACCTATTACCGGGCACAAATGTAACATCAATTTTCGAAAATGGAGCATGGCATTAAAAAGAACTAAATTAGTGGACCTCACCTTTGTTAGTGATAATTTAATGCTTCCTTTTTGCTGGTTTAACTATATGGTTCATTAAAAAAAATAAAGGAGCATTTTGAAAACACTCTCTAATCATTTTAAAATACCTTTATTTATTATGGTTTGTTTCTGTGGACCTCAATGAGCCCCAAGACTTGACAAATGTACCAAGTATGTATCAAATATTCATCATAATGCATCATGTGGTCATACCGGCTTGTCAAAGCCTGATCTCATCAGTTCTCAGAACCTAAGCAAAGCTGGGCTTGGTTAGTACTTGGATGGGAGACCACTGGGAAAATCAGGTGCCACAGTGGGGCACCAGTGGCAAAAAACTGTTGTTGTATCCTTAGGCAAGACACTTCACCCACACTGCCTACTATGAAAGCTGTGTGTGTGAAAGTGTTGGTGGTGTTCGGAGGGGCCAGTGGTGCAGATTGGCAGCCTCACTTCCATCAGCCTGCCCCAGGGCAGCTGTGGCTACAATAGTAGCTTACCATCATTGAGTGTGGAGTGAATGAATAATGAACTGTAAAGCGCTATGGGTATCATGAAAGGCTATATAAATGATTAATCTAATAAAGACTCACCACTTTTCAGAGGAAGTTCTACAATGAGAAGAAAACTTATGTAGACAGTGGCTGAAACCACAATCAGATGGTGGAAAATTCAAACTAATCAGCCTAGAGAAATATTCTAATGATACAGATGCAAGCCAACAGGGTGTAACACTCACCTCATAATTAATAAAGGTATTTTAAAATCTTAATGTTTTGGCTTTTTTTTTCTTTGTTCTGAGGTAGGACCAGAGAATCACTGAGCTAAAACAAGTTCAAAAGGTACCAGAAGTGGCCAAACACACCCTGTACACCCCTGGCCAGGTTACCAACAATAACCTCCTGGAATCTCCTCCATGCTCCAGAGAAAACTGAGAGACACAAACCCTCTTAGGCAGTTAGGTGTCATCCTAGACATGTTGGACTGCCTATGCCATGTCTGTAGGGTCCAAATATTGCCTCATGTCACCAATGACACCTGTGGTGACACAAACCCTCCCTAAATGGAAAACTATTGAAGACAAGAGTCTAAAGAAATTAAGAGGGTTAAGAGACTCCATCTTCCTGTTTTTGGGTTTGTCTCATTGATGCCCTTCTAGTGCACTTGTTTCAGACATTCTAAAGCAACTGAACCTCTTCAGCACCCCTTCAGGTACAGAAATGACCAGATCAATGTTCCAGAAGTGTAACTGATTTGGTGCCAAACACCACTTAAATATACAATTAAAAGAAGATAAAGGAACGCTGTTTATGTCATATACAGGTATTTCTGTATGCCCGCTCTCCAAGTTTGGTCAACATAACTACCTCTACATCAACATCAGGTAAATACAAGAAATTCAAAGTAAATACCTCTCGAAGCACACAGCCCGTTTCAGTGCTAACCCAGAGGACCTTGTTAGCAGAAGTGGAGACCAGCAAATGTTGTGTGGAGGCTGAAGCAAAGCAGACCTTCAGTGCGAAATCCAAACAACTGCTCTCCACATCCAAAATGCTTACATCGATATGGAGCAACTACAAAATATGAAGAATAGAGTGGCCTTGTAAGAAAAGAGGCACACCTGAAAAGATGAGAAACTCAAATCAATACAAATTACCTCCTCTAGAGTCCGTGCGTCAGCAATAGTGACAATGTACTCTGAAGGTCCAACAAAAGCCAAGCAGCGACTGTCTTGGCTCACATTCAAAGCATCTGGAGCACGCTTGGTTCCACTAGCAACCATGTTACCTAGAGTAGAATGAACAAAGTAATTTCAAATGTACAAATTAAGGACTTAAA
The DNA here is from genome assembly GCA_030686955.1 of Odontamblyopus rebecca. NCBI lineage: Eukaryota > Metazoa > Chordata > Actinopteri > Gobiiformes > Gobiidae > Odontamblyopus > Odontamblyopus rebecca. The sequence continues at coordinate 21,357,855 of CM060671.1, read as the reverse complement.
AATACAAAATACAGGCGGTTTATTGTAGGGACACTGTTGCTCTGAATTTGACCCATCCTTAATGCAGCTGGGCATCTTGTCAGGAACAACGGGAGACCACAGTTCAGTGTCTGGGAACTTCAGATGTTGAAGTACATTTAATGTCAGGAGTATCTAGTTGGGGCTTGAAAATAATATGGATTTTTTTCAGTTGGTGTGGGAAAACTGGAGTAGCCAGAGAAAAGAGCCAGACAAAGACCTAAAATGTTGTATTTATGATTTTGTCTATCTGGTGGTGGTAAGGAGCGGTCGGGGGGTAACTGAAGGGAGTACAACAACAACAACACAAAAAAACTGCTGCTTACACACAACCCTAATTACAGAGTGGTCTTCATCAGCAGCATTGTGCTGTGCCAGAGAGCCTTCAGAGCTAGCACTGTACATGAATTTTCCATTAGGGGAGAAGACCAGGCCAACCACTTCACCTTTATAATGCCTTCAATAAAAAATAGATATACGTTTCCATTATTTTGGGAAAGAGCAGTAAATATATATATAAAATAATGTCCGTACTTATGCTCTGCCAGTAGTTTTGCATTGGGAATATCAAAGACCCTAATAATGCCGGAAATGAAGCCACAAGAAAAAACTTGCTCACAGGGATGAAAGGCAACTGAACGAGGGCAGTCCTCAGACACAAAATCATACAGCTAAGCACAGAATACAAAGAAGTAATTAAAATGAATCAAAGAAATGCTCAATAAAATAAATGCAAACATTGTGGGGGTGTACTTGATGTAGAGAATCCATATTCCAGATGCGCACGGTGCCATCAGAGGAGGCTGTTGTCAGATGTCTACAAACACCATCCAAACTGAAGCCTAAAACAGTGTCTGTGTGAGACCTCATCAGAGTATTATAATCATGGCTTCTCACATCCAAGTATCCCAGGATCCCATTGGAGGTAGCTGCCAAAACCTGTAGGCCATCTGAAGACACAGACACTAAACTAACAGGGCCCTCGTGCTCTAAAATGCAAAAATAAGAATCAACAATGAGTACATTACTGCCACAGATAAGAAAATAACTGCCCTTAATTTTCTCAGTGGTAGTTAAACCTTGCATTTTATTTACCAGCTTCCAAAAAAACTGAGGAAAAATCAAGAGGCCAGAGCCGCAGAAAGCCATCCTCAGAGCCAGTAGCACAAAAGGATCTGGATACACTAATGTTGTTGATAGCTATGCTTGGACCTGGAACACACATACACACAAGTCTGGGTACATTTACAAAAACGTAATCAAGCCTTTCAGCAACCTGTTGTGAAGGTCCTCTTATCTCGGTCGTCTCCATGCTGCTCTCGTGTAGGTTGTAGTTTCCGAACATGTTTTATCACAATTCTACTGTAGTCAATCTCAAATATATACCCACTCCGGCTGCTTGCATATCTAAAAAGAGCGAAATAAATCAACTACTATTTCTTTCAGCATCAAGTGAAGTATGTTTCACTTACAGAGTTCGCTTATCAATGTGTTGGCAGGAGGAGACGCCCTCTTCAAAGGCAACATCTGTGAAATCTTGTGAATGGTATTCACCCAGATTGACAGGACAAGAGCGCAGTGAGCCATTGTGCATTCGCCATAGACGGATACTGTCACGACCACACGACACCATTCTAAAACCAAACCCCAAGACATACACAGACAAAGAAGCCAGAATGAATCTAGGAAAATATCAGTATGTGGAACATTGCAGCAGGAAGAACCAAAAAAATCCAGGAACTGAGCTACCCTTTGAGACCCAAGAGCACTGCGGGAGACTGGCAACGTGTAGCACAGCTGCCTCACACTCACCATTTATTGCCAAAGGCACAATTCTAATTTTCCAATGTGATAATGTGGCCTTCAAATAACAAGTTTTCTTTTCGCCTAAGATAACTTTGGCAATTATAGTGGTATTCATCTGTTGTACAACTTATCTTTACAACCATTTAAACTGTGAACATTTTTATTTTATGTTTTAGACAAAGCTATATATTTATGTATTCACATTTGTCAGTACCGCAAAATAAAACCAAAACAAGTATAGAAGTTTTAAAAATAGAATTCATTTGGGGGAAGGGTTCATGTTTAATTACCAAATAAAAAAAAAAAAATGGAACAAAAACATTTCTGAATACAAACTGAATTGATTGAATGAATATTCTGAAGTACCTTGTTTCATCAAAGAAGGCCACCTTCATTGTGTGAATGTCCACGTCGGTGTGTGCTTTGGCCAATACTGTCACAATCCTCTCTTTCTGCACATTCAGAGTGCTCCACACCACCACCAACTACAAAGGGTTAGATTAGTATGTAAAAGACTCATACAGAATAAATTATAGCTTCTAATAAGGTACAGTTTCTTCAGTACAGTCTCATTCTTTATCAAATTTCCTTATGTTATAGCCAAATAATAAAGGTGCCTCAGATTGTTCTCAATTGTGGTTATAATAGGTTTTCCCTCTTATTAGACTCTTTGTGGTAAATTCCGCTGTTTGGTGCTGATTAGAAGGTACAGCCTCTCTAGGAAAGCTTTTCATTTCCAATTGGAACAAACCTGGAACAAACCTGAAGCAGCCAAGATTGAGTGTACCTAAACCACAATTAAAATTAAGGAATTAAAGGGGTATGAAAACATACTACAGCCACTATAGACCACAGCAAACCGAATACAGCAACAAGCAAATCTTTTGAATCATTTCTAAATCATGGAACTCACTGTTTTACAGTGACGGTCTTTACCAACCCCACACAGGATGGCTCCACTGTACGAGAAACTACCAAACAAATAAGATCACATTATTAAACTGAGTAGATAGTTTCAAGTCACATTTTTGGGGTGTGTAACTAAATACCTAAGGGAGGACAACGAATGAGCATGGTTCCTTATTGTAGCGAGACAGTTTCCTTTTTGGTAATCCCATATCCGTACAACACTGTGTTGCCCAGTTTGGCCAGAGGCGAGAAGTGTAGTGTTGCCATTGAAATCTAATGCAGACACCTACAAAGCAAGCAGGAGAAGACAAAATGCTTCAAAATCTAATCTCTGAAATGAATGACAGAATACTACTGACTCTAACCAAAGGTCTTTATTTTTTATTGAGGCCACAAATATGGTAAACTATTGAACGTGAAAGGACAAAAAAGATGTACATTTACCTTATCAGTGTGGCCAACAAAGAACCTCTGCCTCTTCGAAGTGATATTCATGGAGACAATAACAGCATGGCATGGATACACCACTTCATCACAGGATTTGGTCCATAGTGCCTAAAAAATGTGTGATTAATTTCTGATGTTTTTGTTCCATTTCTGAGTGACACGGACATATTGCTTTTCTGAGTTTAAAAAATAAAAGGCATACATGTTTGTGGGTTGCACCACCAAACCCAATGATGCGTCCAAGTTGGAGAATGGGGTCAGGGAGCATCTTCTATTGAGAAAAAATAAATAAATAAAAAGTGTTTTAAATTTTTAATATAAATTTTCTTTACTTTCTTTTAAGTTAGCTCAAGCTTTGTGAGCTCTTTTGGCGATTTTTGGTCAGTTGTGCAAATCTAGAAGAAAGCATGTATGTAATGTAGTGATCTTGATATGACATGAGAGCGGACATTAAAATTATATTATTATACAATGTAAAGCGTTCAAGAATGCTTTACCATCTCTTCACTCTCATCTCTGTGCTTCTGGAGGCTGACACCAGACTGCACAAATACATGGACCCCATCTCCTATGTTACAGGATGGTTTTGATGAGATGTGATGTGAACTGGGGCAGACCATCTCCTCTTCAAGTAAGTCATGACTGTGAGAAAGCCCGTTCTCCTCCACCACACCAAGCTCAGAAATGTCAGCAACCACAGAAGACTGATCTCTGGGATACTGAGGAATAAAGTAAAATAACATTCAGAAAACACAAGGGATAGGAAAGGTGGACAAGAGTGACATTCAGGTATTACTTTGTAAAATAAGGTTAATAGGTTTTCAATTATTCCTTAAAAAATTAATCTGTAACCTTTATGCTTTTTTCTAACTTATTTTTTTAAATAACTGATTGTAAAGACTTGATTGCCCATTAAGTCATGAACAAGTGCATTTTGTCCTTCACATCACTTAAAATGTGTTTAGTCTTACTGGGTTGGGGATGAAAATCTGCTGGGTAGGAGAAGCACAATCCTGAACTGGTTTGCTGAGGGAACAACAGTTAAGTCTTTCACTTGTTAGACATTTTGGATTTGACGCTGTCCCTGGAAAGATACAAAAATAGTGCACTTGCAGTTTCATTCCAATACAGAGAAACACAATGTAGATTCATTAATACAAATTTTATCAATAAATACAAACGAAATTCACTATTTGTAAAGTACCCATTATTCATCCTGTATCAAAAAAGTTCATCAAGGTTCACAGCATTCAACAACTGCTTTAATTCAGTGTGAACAGTAAAGAGCTATTCTACTATGGCTGCACAATGCTACATTAAGAGAACATTTTCTGTTACATGCAGGCAGCGTAAAATTAGATCACATATTCAGTGGTACAAGGTGTGCTGCTGAGCTCTACAATTACTCACAAGCAGACTGAGGTGGACTGTGGTGGTCTTTTTGAATAGAGTCAAACGGTAACTTGGTGCCTTCAGATGGGAATCTAAAACAGAAAAAAACTAAATATTAAATACAATATTTAATGGCAGTAATGCACATAAAAAAACTGTACAATAAGGTAAAGCTGCGCAACTTAACAGATTCAGTCAATGATACCCTAGGCTGTTTTTAATCAACAGGTCCACAGCCATCGTCTGTCAGTAAAAGCATGTGGTTTGGAGACATTTTATTTGTTTTTAATATGATAATGATATATGATATAAAGATATTGGAAAAACATCAATGAAAAAACAACTAAACTCACCCCTAAACCTTTATTAGGGGTGAGTAATTTTTAGCCTATAGCAGAATAATATTGATGAGAGCTACTCCCAAATGGTACCTAATATAGTCGTAAAGGTCATGCCAAGAACTTCCTCTGGGCACAGGAAATGCCAAGTCCCTGGGAACAGGACCTGTGCCCCGAGAGGAGGATAACCCCATGAGCCTGGCTTCACTGAAAGACACACCTTCAAAAACAAAGTCAAACATCGTTACAACTACACCCAGCAAGACTGAGCATGCAAGACATACAAAGATGGTAGAAAGTAGAGAAAATTTAATATTACCGGGATTAAACAGCAGGTCACTGGTAAACATGTTTTTCACAGCCATATTCGCACAAAGTTTAATGGTCTTGAGGTGGTCGTAGCAGCGGTTTAAATATGTAGTGAGTATGGAGTGCAAATCCAGCATCAGACAGGTCCAACGCACTGTGGTTGGTGCGGGCCCTACAAACCCTAAAGGAAGAAGAGGAAGAGGAAGAAATTAAAGACAGTTGTTTACATGATAATAATAACTGGGCATTTACCATGTCTGGCCGTTTTAGCTGTATTTTCATAAACTGAATCCTTTGCTGCCCCACAAACAAATGGAAACTGGAGCCATGTAGCTGTTGACTTGAACTCTTTAAACATGTTTGAAAATGAGATACGCACCACCTGGCCCTCCTAGGAGCAAAAATATACACTTTAAAGTAATGTAAATCAGGTAATACAGCCACTCAACAAAGACAAAGACATAGCAATTAGTCCTAGCAAGCTGTCAAGTAACAAAATGTGTTTGTTATAAAGATATCTGCATATTTGAGGTTGACCATAAAATAGGAAAAAAAAATAAGGTGAAGATTTACTGTAAGTTAATTACTATAAAACTAGATAAAATAGTAATTTTCATTTTCAGCATTTTCCCCATTTAGACTGTCAGGTGGACATGCAATAAAAAATTTGGAAAAAGTACCTCTGCAGCAACATCAATGTGAACCACAAAATATTTGGAAGGGGTAGGTCGGAAAAGCAGGTAGAAGTACTTTCCAGTCAAACCAAGGCTCTGGCTACTGCTTTTGGGCAAAAGGATGTAGCTGTTAGCAGGAATAGGGCCCTTGATCTTGAACACCGGACATCTCAGAGTTTTATCCTGAGAGTACAGTATAGGGAAAAGAAATTACAAAAGAATTAAAGTCTACACCGGCTACACATTTTAATAGCAGTTTTATACAGTAGCCTACCGTCGATCTAGTGACTTCACCCTCTTTTGTTGTTTTTTTCCACTCTTCAATTTTTACATGTTTAAAAATGTTGACATAAGGATGCTGCCAACCTGCAAAGGAGTTTGAAGAGGAAGATAATAAACACACAACGTTCATGACGGGTCCAAATCTTTTACAGTAAAGAAGCATTACCTTTGGACGCCATTGCGAGCAGCAGATACAGTACTCAATATGCACCTGTTGATGACCCAGTCTGATCTCATACAAACCTTCGGATTGATGTTAGCTAGCATGCGTAGGTTTTTTTTTTTTTTTACAAATTATAAGACTTTTCAGATACCTTTCTTTATATGCATATCTGTTACGTAGTCAGAGAATGGCACTTTAATATTTAGGTATGTAAAGTAATCCCAAATAGCATCGGACTCGACATATTTCATCCAATAGTTAACAAAACAAATCCTCCTTCCCGCTTCAGCCACCGCCGTTGTCACGACAGCTCCGACACTGTTTCGCAAGTGTTTCTGGGTAATGTAGTTGTTCAACCCAAATTTGTCTGGACAGTTTGCATTGGATTGGAATAGTTTGTAGTCTAATTACTTTTATACACATAACATTGACGTTAATTCAATTACACATTTCGTTTTTTATTAAAATTGCCTATGTAATAATTAGATTCACCATTATGATTCACATAATTTGCAACTAGACAGAAACATTATGACAATGAATTATTGCATATACATATTTACATTCATAGTGTTACAGCTGTTCATCCCCATGGAGATGCTACTGCTTTGCATAATAATAATAATAATAATAATAATAATAATAATAATAATAATAATAATAATAATAATAATAATAATAATAATACCAACTGTTTAGAGTAACCAACAGTCGAAAACCTCATCCTGCCAATGTGTTTAATATTTTCCCCTATTTAACCTATATGATCAAAACTGCAACTTATCCACAACCCTATTTCATAGCAAATCCATAAGAGAGCTGTTGTTTAGCTTTTCAAATAAAGCTAAAAGTCTCTACTTTAGTAAGGTGGCTAGCTTAACCAACATCAATGTTTGTGATTGAAGGCTGCTAGCCAATACGCTAAAAAGTGCACTGTATCATAAGAATGCCTGATTTTCATGGTATTTTTGAGCAATAAAGCAACCTGTAATAAATTAGGCTAATAGCAGATAAAAAGAGAGATACGTTCAATACTAGAGGCAAAGCAAGCACATCCCACTGAGACATGGAGACAGACTTACCATGATAAAAGCATTTTGCATCTTTCAGTGCATAATAATAGAGAAAATGTCACTCAATTTCTTCATTCACTACATGTGGCAGTAATTCCACAGGGTCCTGGAGGTGAATGAGAAAGGAAACCTGCATGGCCACTGACTGCTGCCTGCTATTATTTAGTTCCACATTGGGATCCATAATGTCTTTATTTAGCAATGCTGAAGCACAGTTTTGCAGAGAAGCATGTAGTTGTGGGGTGAGTGGCTGACTCTGACACCTGAATGTCTGTGAACTGTCCGGAGTGTGGGACGACCCTTCAGCTAGTGAGAATCTGTTGCCTTCAGGGACTGTGGCAATAGAGATTGTTTCTACTCGTGAGTCAGCCACTGCTAGTCACTGCCCGCGGCACATTGTTGCAGCCTCTGTCCTCCAACTGTGTAACTTTCTCTTCAACTCTGTTCTAACCTGTGCAGAAAGGAGAGGTAAATTATTTTAACATTGCAATTTATGGTGAGAAACAACAGGTTAGAAAAAAAATAATTTTGAAGCAGTTTCATGTAGTAGCTCAACCTGCAGATGGCAAGTCTTAGCAGCTCATTCCCATATGATGACAAATATAGTGACATTTTAACTACCCATGTGCATAAAATAATTGTACGTGCACAAGAAAGCTTAAAGAAACAAACCTCATTATTGGCATAACAATAAAGCACAGCCACAATGAATCCCTGCCAATACACAAGAAAGTATTATCAGGTTCTGTATGTTTGTACAGACAGCTATATTTGAACTGAACTGTGCTCAACATGTATTCACATTCTATTCAATTCTTATACCTGAAATGAATTGAGAGAAAGTGTAAAGAAGACTTTGATGTAACGCAACAAGCCTGTTGTCTGCTCATCTGTTGCAAAAATGAATATCAGCTCATGAATACCAAACAGCGGGATCAGGGTAAGGGTAGCCTTGGCTAGCCTGGCAGGAAAAACATAAGCAAATTTGCATCAATAAATTAGCATTAAAAAATTATCAAACTGAATTTAGTCATTTAGACCAACCCACCTCATCTTATAATCAGGATAACCTCTTTGATTGCTAGCTCTGAGCTTTGAAAAAATCATCTTGATGACTTTTAGAAAAATCATAAAATTAATCTGTTGGTATACAAACAAACAAGCCATTATTAATTACATAGAGAGTAAAATCACAACATTCTGGATATGTGCCAATGGTATTATTCCTACCAGTGAGGCAAAAAGAATAGGAAATCGAATTATCCACCAATAGTTCATATTTTCATTAAATGCCCAACATCTGAATAGAAATGTTGGTATGTTATCTGTTCATTACTTTTTTGCAAGATTACATTCAATAAGGTGATTGATTTCTTACTCTTTGTTTTCTTTTAATAGTTTCATCACAACCCAGGGGATCACAAACAGCACCGGTGTTCCTGAGACAAAAACAAGACGCCATTATAAAACTATTATAAAGATATTGGGTGAAGTTCGGTCAATTGGGCTGCTTTTTTTCTTTTTGCAATTTTTATAAACAGCTAATGTTTGTTAACATCAATGTAAACCTCCACATCAATTGTCCTTAATGAGTTTCCTTTATTCAGTTAGTGAATTATTTTATTATTAAGTTATTTCGGGCCTTACTGTGAGCTCAATTTTATCTGATGAGCAAAAATAGGCCACATGGTAAAATAAGACAATGAATCAGATGCCTGGAAATGTGGTTGTATTTACCTGACTTCATCCTATATGGGATGCTAGTCAATTACAATGTATCGAACCTAAAGGATTTATTAGGGTTAATGTACGTGCACCGAGTTGATATTAGCCACTTAATGCAGGAAAATATAAATGACTCAAACATGCATTAATCACTTTAAATGCAACTTTATGTGCGTAAATGACAAGGGGAAACAATTATAAGATCGTTAAAAGTAAATTTTGCATAATGTGTCCCCTTTAAGATAAAAAACACATTATGAAGATGGAATGACAGGGCTTTACTTACCCCATCCAACACACATGTAAGGCAAATAGTTATTGTTGTCAATAAATACTGATGCAATCAGAACAGAGTGTAGATAAAGTGCCTCCCCAAAGAACCAGTGATGATTGGCTAACACGCAATACTGCATCATGACCTGGGCAATTCTGCAGCCAATAGCAGCCTAGAAAGATATAAAGATAATTATTTTAATCAAAAATCAGTTAATTGTAGTCCAAATGTTATATCCTGGTAGGGCACCTAGTGTTAAAGTAAATAAAAGTTTTTTGCTTGATAACTTGATAAGGGACTACAGGCGGAAATTAGCACTAGTGCTACAACTACACGTCTACGATTAAGGTTAATGTATATTGTGCACTATCCCTGTCTCATTACAAATTACTTGAAAAACTCAGCAATCCATCTTGCAGCACAGCCCATCAAAGTAAATTACCAGCACTTTCAGCTCAGCCTGTAAGAGTCATTTTCTGTGCCAACCTGTTTTCCCAAAGAATTTGAATTGATATAAATTCCTGCACCACCATCCTGAAAACTGAAAACCTTGCAATCTGTTTGTATGATTAAACAGTGCAACAGGAGAAAATGTATTCAGGTATGTGAGAAGAGACTACAGCCTAAGTTTGTCTGTCAGTTATGGGTTCCCAAATATTGTAGATTGTTTGAATGTAGAGGATCATATACTATATTTCCTAATGCACTGATAAATGTTGTAATGCATCATTGCCTCTGCTTCTTTCTAAATCTTCAAACTGCACTGCCAGCCAGAACTCCGAGAATATCACATTGTTGTTTGATTGATCAAGTCATATATAAAAGACTAATCTAAAATGCTACTAACTTTGTGTAAAATAGTAACTATTACTAGTACAGTAGATTTTTTTCCTGTGTACTTTCTACTTTTGCTTAAAGGTGCATAACATTTCTAGTCGAGGGTCCGCCACCAGCTTGTCTCCAAGTAAATATTATTAGTCTAGAATATTCCACAGTATAGACTAAACATATCTATCACAAAGGATGAGACAAGCACTACACTATATTATAGTTCAGATCTGTGGAGAGTTGCCCCTTTTCACAGAAGGAATTATGCATTTTTGAATGTGTAATGTGTAATGAATAAATGCTAGTTTAATGTCATACCATGGAACATTCCAGGCAAAGCAATAACATTGCCTTGAAGACAAGTAGGTAGTTTATCTTCCACCAGAAAAGTTGAGCAGTGCACCTTTAAGTACAATTTTTTGCAGTAGTAATTGTTCATATAATTGAGAAGTGTCTTTCTTTTGCTATAGATCTTATCTGGAAGGGATTACATAGACATAGTGAAGAAGGTTTTTAGCTGTGTAACTGGACTATTACTTGAGTACCCATTTTCAGTACTGCTATAATTAGGTCACATCTGCCCTGTTACTCAAGTCCCAGCCCCGGGTACTCCATCTTTGTCTTACCTGATGACTTAACATGTCACTGACGTCTGAGTGCTTCATGATTTCTCGTCCCCAGTGCCTCTCCAACATTGTGTCTTTTACTATGATAGACACAGCTCTCAGGATGAAGGACAAGAAGAGGTTGGCGTGGATGTAGTTTCTTGTACAATGTAGTTTTCTATCAGCAAAAAACAAAAATATTACTTTGCTCAAATGAATCATTTACATCATCTACATGCAAAGTCTGTTACCTAAAGCTTAGAAGGATAATAAGTGCCGTAGAAAGCGTGAAAAGTGATAACGAATAGCCAATGGTGTACAACATCCTGAAGCTCAGCAAGAGTTGTTTTAACCATAACTGCAATAGAAAAGCAATAACTGTTAATTAGGTCAAAATGTATTTATTATATGTTCCATTTCCACAGTGGTTCTCACAACCTTGTGTTTAAAGCATTAACTTCCAAACAAGGGCAGATAATTAGATTAGATTGAAAATTTGCTCTTCTCTCTATATCTCGCATATAAAAATCTTTAGCTTTTTCAGTAGGCCTACCACCATATCTAAACCATGTCTATAGCTGGACTATACCAGGTCTGAACCAGGCCTAAAATAGGATTGCACAACAAAAAAACAAGTGCCAGAGTGCCACCTTTATGAATCAAAGTGAAATTAAATTGAATTATTTCTTCCAAAATGGTCACAAAAATCATTTTTAGTTCTTAGGAGTACTTGACTCTGGAATAATTATGATTCTCAGTTAATTACAAATGCAAACAGGTAAGTGTACAAAGAACCAAAAACTTGATCCAAGAGTGTGCTCAGCTGTGAGTACTATTTGTTTTTGATCCTACCTCTTGAGCAGCGACCTCTATTTCTTCCTCGCACTGGCTTTTGTCTCTCCACACCTGCCCGATTTCATCTTCCTCCCAGATGCCATTATGGCCACAGCGTCTACGCACAACACCCTGAGCCACTGTGAGAGACAAATACATCATTTCACACCAAGGTGCAAAGTTTAAACTGAAATGATCCTAAGTCTTAGTCTAGACATGATCCCAAAACGACCAAAAGTAGTGTAAGGCGTACAGCAGTACTACAACTTTTCAATTGGTCTAGGAAACTATCAAGTGGTACAAATAGAACACTCCTTTTTCACTAAACTTGTTAACATGATTACTGTTAAAGGATAACAGAATAACAGAATAATCACTAATGTTATCAGGACACATCATACGCTTCCCTAAAAGTTCTAATTAACATTTTATTTAAAACTGATCCATTTTTAGAACTAAGCACTAATTTTTGTAATTTTTCTCTCAAGTTTTGTTCACAAACTGCTACTGATTGGTGGTAAGCCATGATAAAAAATTTACCACAAGTACAATTCTGCTATGAAATAAAGACAAAAACATAAATGATCAATTGCTTTTCTGACCATCAAATTCCTACATCACCAATATACAGCTACGAACATCACATCACTCATTTACATGCTGGTTACATTTCTGAAAATATATGTATTTTTACTGATAAACACCTATGAATGCAAGGGAGAGTGTGAACAGGAAGAAAAGCACAGCTATTAAAACATGTACAGCAAAGTACCTTTGTCAAACCAGGGCAGGTAGAATGGACAGGAGATATTAACCATGCTACCAGCAGGAGCATCTGGCCAGCAGGCATAGTGATCAAATGTCCTGTTACAGAATAAGCCACCTTGAAAGAACATTAACAAAACAGAAAATTAGTTTTTAGTGTGTTCAAAGTAAAAGTCTGAATTATTTCTGCATCCGCCGCCACTCACACCAACATTTGTAGAGACAATAACAGAACACAAAACTACCTGATCCACTGTAAACCCTTGGTAATATATCTATATCTATATCTATATCTATATCTATATCTATATCTATATATATATATATATATATATATATATATATATTACCAAGGGTTTACAGTGGATCAGGTATATTTACCTTGGGGCACCATTTCACTCTCAATCATTTTAACACAGTCATCTTTGTACTCCAGCCACTTCCGATATGTCTCCTCCAGGACTTTGCCATTAGCCACCTCAAACTGGACAGATAATCAAACTTACAAGACCACAAGCTGGAGTTTATTCCAATTATGTATGCAATGTATACAATAGTTAGCTGTTAAAATACTACACAAAAATTAGGCTTCTTTTTCTAATCAACTAGTGTGAAATTCATGTGTCATGAAGAAATCACTGTTCATGAACACTATTTTCCATTCCACCAAAAATAAAGTTTAAAAAGTAATAGGTCACTTTTCTAAAAACAGTGTGAGCAAACATGAATTATTTTAGGCCTTATCTCCCAACAATATTCTCAGTGACAATGACAATGCCTTCTAATGGTTGGTATGTTAGCTGTGAAGTACTACAACAGAAAATGAGAGAAAATGACTTAACTAACCTTTGGCAGTTGCAGAAACAACACACACAGAAGAGCCATAAACCGCTGAGTCATCTCCATCTACTTTCCTTCACACTCATATGTACGGGGGGAGCAGTAGTGAGTTCCAACTTCACATCACGTTCTCTTCTCTTCACATCAGCTGATTTAAATTGAATTTCACGCTAAAAGAAGCAGAAAAAATCCTAACATAGTTATTAATTTGAGGTATTGCACTTTGCACAGCATCATTTATATGCTATTTGTTTCCCTGTTATTGCTTAGATGTTCCTCAATGTGGCATTAAATTTATCTTGACTATTTTCATTGATTTCATCACTGGTGTTTTCTTGTTCAGGTAGATACCATTATTTACAAACTACAGACAATTAAAAATGGTATCCTAATTAGCTTTTATGGTATGTGTGAAGTGTAATGATTTAGTATGTTTTAAGCCTTATAAATATTTAAATCTTAAAATCTTATCGTAATATTTTTATTGCATGCACTTTTACAGGGCCAATTATTTGCATTTTAGTTTGTATTCCTAAAGCTGTCATGTGCAAATGATCTCCATTATATTTTTAATAAGGTTTGACAGTCACTATGTAAACACTGAATGAACTGAAATCACTAGGTGCACCGCTTTATATATATATATATTTTGTGGAATTAATCAAGCCTCAATAAGTGAAACCGTGCAGTCAAGGACTTGGAGAAACTAACCATTTTTGTCAATATCACTAACTCCAAGAAGATTATTTGCATGTTTTAACTTTTAAGAGATTTAACTGTCTGTACTGAACTCCCACTCCTCCTGTGGCTCTGCCTGTTCAATGACACCCTTACAAAGACATCTGAACATGAGCCCTGTCGATTAACAGCAATCTTTATTAGGCTTATGTCAAGGCACACTGAAAAAATGGTTTGAGAGGGGTTGCTCAACAATAACATGACTTTTTTAAGATTCCCTATCCAGCATGTTTACATTTTTACAAAGGTCGCTTGATTGTGGTTGATGATAGACCTGCATGTTTTAATCAGGCTCAGGAAACATGGCTTTGTTATAATCTCTGATGAAGTGCCTCCCTCTGGAATTACCCTCCCCAAAACTTTAAGAGGGAAAATTCAAATGTAGCAGGACGCAGGACATTTACAGGAACAGAGGACACACTCAGGACACAGGACATTTACAGGAGCAGAGGACACACTCAGGACGCAGGACATTTACAGGAACAGAGGAAACACTCAGGACACAGGACATTTACAGGAGCAGAGGACACACTCAGGACACAGGACATTTACAGGAGCAGAGGACACACTCAGGACACAGGACATTTACAGGAGCAGAGGACACACTCAGGACACAGGACATTTACAGGAGCAGAGGACACACTCAGGACGCAGGACATTTACAGGAGCAGAGGACACACTCAGGACGCAGGACATTTACAGGAACAGAGGACACACTCAGGACACAGGACATTTACAGGAGCAGAGGACACACTCAGGACACAGGACATTTACAGGAGCAGAGGACACACTCAGGACACAGGACATTTACAGGAGCAGAGGACACACTCAGGACACAGGACATTTACAGGAGCAGAGGACACACTCAGGACACAGGACATTTACAGGAGCAGAGGACACACTCAGGACACAGGACATTTACAGGAGCAGAGGACACACTCAGGACGCAGGACACAGTTACAGGAGCAGAGGACACACTCAGGACACAGGACATTTACAGGAGCAGAGGACACACTCAGGACGCAGGACATTTACAGGAGCAGAGGACACACTCAGGACACAGGACATTTACAGGAGCAGAGGACACACTCAGGACACAGGACATTTACAGGAGCAGAGGACACACTCAGGACACAGGACATTTACAGGAGCAGAGGACACACTCAGGACACAGGACATTTACAGGAGCAGAGGACACACTCAGGACACAGGACACAGTTACAGGAGCAGAGGACACACTCAGGACACAGGACATTTACAGGAGCAGAGGACACACTCAGGACACAGGACACAGTTACAGGAGCAGAGGACACACTCAGGACACAGGACATTTACAGGAGCAGAGGACACACTCAGGACACAGGACACAGTTACAGGAGCAGAGGACACACTCAGGACACAGGACATTTACAGGAGCAGAGGACACACTCAGGACACAGGACATTTACAGGAGCAGAGGACACACTCAGGACACAGGACATTTACAGGAACAGAGGACACACTCAGGACACAGGACATTTACAGGAGCAGAGGACACACTCAGGACACAGGACATTTACAGGAGCAGAGGACACACTCAGGACGCAGGACATTTACAGGAACAGAGGACACACTCAGGACACAGGACATTTACAGGAGCAGAGGACACACTCAGGACACAGGACATTTACAGGAGCAGAGGACACACTCAGGACACAGGACATTTACAGGAGCAGAGGACACACTCAGGACACAGGACATTTACAGGAGCAGAGGACACACTCAGGACACAGGACATTTACAGGAGCAGAGGACACACTCAGGACACAGGACACAGTTACAGGAGCAGAGGACACACTCAGGACACAGGACATGTACAGCAGCCTCTACAATGCGGAGCAAGAGAACCATGAGAGCTGATCTGCAGGTTAGACTTTTCAAAGATTTTATATGTTTCTCTAGCCTAAAATGTAGTCATTGCAAACAGATGTTTGTGTTGTTTTACTTCAAATTAGGGTTAATGTAAGGCTTGTTTCCATGTAACAAATTGTCACTGCCCATCTAAAAGAGTGTGACAGCTGTACTACGATCTCAATGTGTTGCTTCCAGAGTCATCTACAAAGAGTCATATCCAGAGCACTGCTGGAACTGTGGGATAGTTCATGAATGTTATAGTTGATGCTAGTAATTTTTGCACCATTCTGAAAGTGAAATTATCATTTAAAATAAAAAATCTCTGCATCTTTGAGAAAAAATGTTTGAGAACCAACAAAACACAAGCTACAGATGAAGAAAGCAAACCAACTAAATTCAGCACGATTTGATTACATTTTATCAACATGAAACATTTATGTTCATTTTCTGAGAAAATTATGTGCAGAAGGGATTGAATAAGTTTCGAGGCTTAAACATAATGTTATTGCATGCAACAGCTTTCCTTCTTTTTTTTTTACACAAATCCAGCGGCCTTTTTTCAGTGTAATTATGGTAGCCATTTTTTTTTACGTTTAGGCTACAATCAGAAAAGAAACTTGTCAATTGTCAAATTGCGCATGTACCAAATGATTTCTAGCCCGAGTCCATTTCATTTTGTCCACTGTCACATAAATTGATATTATGCCAACATTTCTCAGCAGCCTTTTTTTTTCTTTTTTTTTTGTCTCGGTCTCCTCTTCAGGGCTCACACCTCCGGCTCCTTCACGAGCTGCACATTTAGGATAATTGATTTGACGGTATTTTGATTGTTTAGTTTTCGGCAGCATGAAGAGTAAAAAAAAATCTAAAGAATCGAGAGGGAACTGCTTTAGCCTTTGCTTTTTGTGATAATGATAATTTCCTTCACTTATTAAACTGAGTTCACATGTAGGCTAGGTCCTGATCAATAGTCTTTCTTAATACTCACACTATGAAAAAAATCATAGGCTACAGAGATCTCTGAGATGTCACATTTGCACCTCGTACGAGAGGGACGATAGGGAAAAGGCAAGCGGAACGACTCGGAACGACTTTGTAGGCAACTTTGAGGTTATTACACCATTTAGGTAGGCTAAAACATGATCACGTACGAGAGCACAACAGGTCGCTAGTCGTCATCTTTGTCATCTAAAGAAATACCGTTTTTAATAAAATAAAATAAAATAAAATAAATTCTGTCCCATAGCCTACTAAAATTGTCACGCAAAGCAGAATGTTTTAAACTTAGCGTATGTCACGGTGTGAACGATAGCTATTTGTAAATTAACTAAACAAAATGCTTTAAAAAAAAAAAACTTTCCATCTTTAGATAAGAAATAGTACGCAAAAGACCGCGCCTTCTTAAAAAAAACCTGATATGATCATTACAGCAGCCTAGGCTAATGTTCCAAAAATGATATAAAAATGTGCTCTTACCTGAGCGCCCTGATGAGGCACCATAGACTGTGTATAAGAATATGTACGGTCTATGTGAGGCACACAGCTCCTCAGGTTGTGCTGTTCTGTGCGCTGATCTCTCCACATCTGAAAGAAGCGGCTTGCTGCTATCTGTCCATTGGTTTATTACGTAGAGCCACAGAAACACACGCACTGACAATAGCCTATTAACCATAAATCTATGTCTTAGGCACTCCGCGCATAAAAGGGACAGGCGTCCAAAAGGTCTGTGAAATGAATTAACTTATGCCCAGGCCAGTTTGGAAAATAAATACAACTCACACTTAAGCTGCCATAGGAGCAACTATGCTGGGAGAAGTAAGATTGAGACCTACACCAGATTCCTATTTCCCACAATATTCATTAACTCTCAGGCTTCCCATTATTTTGGTTCCGTTAATGGCACCAAATTATGTGACCAGGCTCTTGCACAAAATGTAAACAAAAGAACTGTGGCAATTACTTCACCACCCTAAAAAGATATTATATTTCTGTAGGCTTCTGTAGCTATGCATTTATGTAGGCTTCAACCTTAGGCAATGTCCATAATCCATATGTTGTTTTCCAAGATTTTGTTCATTTCATATTTAAACTCTGGGTAGCTGTCATAAAAGACAGACAATTCCAGGTAACAACCACAAGTATGAGCAACAGGCCTTCTTTGAAATCCCTGAACTTGTGTAAAACTCACAGTGATTGCTTTGCCAAGACACAAGTCTGATCCTGTAGAAAATCTAAGAAAAGAAGAGAGGTGCTGCTTGTCTGATTCTCTGAGGTAGGCATTGACATAGTTAACAATTTGTTTCTCCTGTGCATTTTGAGACTTGGGGTAAGCAATCGATCTTATGATCTTACGTGATGTTGGTTGGAGATCTTCATATAGGGCAGCAATGCCTCTTAGCTTTGATTTTATGGGTGTGAGAATGTTGTTCCACTGTTCAATGACAAATGCAGGCTCCTGTATCAACTTTTGGTGAGCAAGTTCCTTCAAAATTTGCTTTATGTTATCTGCTGTTGGGACCCTGCGGCAGTGATGGATAGCCATTGCATCCATCAACTCATCCATATCAGCACTTTCAAAATCAGAACAACAGGATTCAAAAATCATTCTGTCTGACTCTGACACATACTTAAAAAATGTGTCCATGAGGTCGCTTTCCACAAAGCCTAAAACTGCCTGCTCGAGAATAATTACCGCGATTTTTACAGGAAGATATTTCACCTTTTGCCAGCCAAAACTGATTATTCGACCAACACTTGCCCACTCTGCTTCACCAAAATCATGCCGCAAGTAGGGGACTTTGAAGTCCTTTCCCACAGTGCACTGCTCATAGAAGTTATTCCAAAACTCTGCCAATACATCCCTGCAAACCCCTCCATCATCCACAGCCCTTTCAAATTTTCCATCAGGAAGAATGATTTGAAAATGCATGTTATCCTCGATTACATTTGCCTCACAAAAAACCTGAATAAGCTCCCTCATAATCCGTCCACGATGAAGAACAATGATTTTGGTGACTGGCTCTGTGTGACTCACTTGTCCCTGTGACATACCAGTGGAAGGAGCCATGGTGAAATCAAACGACTGTATTGGATTTAAGGGCAGAGTGTCATCCAAATCGAGTGTTCTATCCCTGAGAGTGTCTCTGTGTGAAAGGTTATAATGCCACTGTCATCTAATGTATCTACATTTTGTACTCTCTCTGGTTCGGGCAAGATGAAATCTTGTGTTAGGTCAACAGTGTACACAGGAGTAACAACTTCATTGCTCGCAGTTGAAAACACTGTGCTAGTGCTACTCTCACTATGAATGGCATCTGTACTATTTACCATCAGAATGTCTACAGGTAAAGACCCATAGTGCACATCTGCTACATCACCATTTATCTCCTCATGCCCCTGTACAGTTGAAACACTATTCTCCACAACAGCTTTCTTCTTGGTTGTCAAATAAAAGCGCAGTGTTGGTAACTTAGTCAGGTCATACATTTCCCCAGCTGTAGTACCCCCTTCTAAAGTATGCTGCTGAAAGTCAGTTAAATCCACATCAAAATCACTAATGTTCCCCTCCACATTTTTTCCATTTGGAAAAAACAACCCCACTGCCTTATCAATCAAATCCTGTTTTTTTGTGTCCTTCTGAACATTTATTTTTCTAGTTCCACTACCCTTTTTGGTTCGTACCTGCACAAATCCTCCCTGTCTAAAATGCAACCACCCCAACTCAACTTTTCTTTTATTTTTCTCAGCGTTGGATGTTGGGGGTTTAGGCTCACTTTCGGAAACAGGGTCACCTCTGTTTCGTGCAATTTTTCCTCTAAGTCTCTCAAAGAGCTTTGACTTCCAGCCTCTGCTTTCTTCTCCTTTACACCGACAGAACCCGATAACAGCAAGTCTGTCTCCATAGGATGGTAGATATTCCCTCAGCTGCTCATCAGTCATCAGATTTATTACAGTGGAGTCAGTCTGAAAATAGCAAATTTACAAATTGTTAAAGTCAGTTTAATTTAAAATTTCTTCAAATTAACTGGCCATACAAAGGAATTGAAATTAAATAATTGAAATTTAATTTTCACTATCCCAATGCGCAGACAGAGACAGAACAGACACCAAAGTGCAAGACAAGGCAATACATGGTAATGAAAGGCAGAAAGAAATACTACTGTGTACTACAGTGCACTCAAACCCCATACTAACTACACTGTGCCATGCAATACCTGCTATCTGCTGCTTTGCCTGCTGATGTGTAGTGTACTGCACACAAATACTGTACTGCACTACTCTGTACAGTACTACTAACAATATACTGTGCTTTTGCTGATGCCTGATTGTATTTGAGTGTACTGTACTACACAGTAGTATTTCTTTGGTAGCTCAGACTTAAAATATTACTTGCCTATGGCAGTGTCTAGGGTTAAATGTTATTTATTATTTGTCACACACACTTATTACTTTGCACATTATAAGACAATACGCTGCATCTCATTACCATGAATTGTCTTATGTGACTTTTACCACCCCATGCCATGCATCAATTGCAGTATATTACCTTTACATGTCAATGTGTGATTTGTTCAAACTTAGCAGTTTCTTCACTACAGAATACAAGCACTTGGGGCGCTTCGAAAATACCTTATCTTCTTCTAACCTCCTCACAACCTCCTCAGGAACATTCCTTGACCGCAAGAAAGCAAACTCGTCCATCTTTCAGGCAGCTCTAAAATGGAATTAGTACAAGGATTAGTACATGACTAGAAAAGTCTTATCATTCGCACCTGCACTAACTTGTGAGGGAAAGATAATTGAGTGGAAGCTTACAGACAAGGCCATACTATTACATTACATTACATTACACTTAGATGACGATTTTATCGTAGTTATTTTACGCCAGCGACATAGCAGTGTAGCTGCTAGCTCTGTGTCAACTTTTCTAAATGAACATGCAGAGCTTGGCTAGTACTACTTGAGCAACTTAAAATGTGTCCATGGCCGATTAACCCCTATAGAGCCTCGGACACACATTAAGCGGGGTCCAGAGTTACTCTTGCCCATTCCTCTTTCCAGCGTTGTAACAGACAGGGATTGATTTATATGCCTTACAAAACGTACAAAGAAGGAATTCAAATGTGTCTCAGTATGGCTAAGCGGTGCCACTAGCATTCCGTTTACCGGCTTGCGGAGCAGAGCCCCACAGCAAAAGTATCACAGAAGTGCATAATGATTCGAATTGTTCCTTCAAAAGCCGACTGTTCAAAGTTATTATACAAATACAATCCATGATTTACTTACGTAGGTATTGGACTTCACATGACAGCCGACCATCTGTAGTGTTGCTGCTTGGTCTTCTGGCTTGTTCGTGCATGATGGTGCAGGATGCAGTCTTTCTGAACGATTGAAATGGTCAAGTTCGCATGCGCCATAACAGACGCGCTCACTCCCTATCTCAAAATTTTGACTATTTATCTCGAAATTTCGACTTTTTAATCTCAAAATTTCGATTTATCATCTCAAAATTTCGTCTTTTTATCTCATAATTTTTACTTTCTTATCATAATTTTGACTTAATGGAACCATTTTTTTTTTATTTTGGTTGGTGTGAATAGGCCACCATACATAAATGTACATTAAATATCTATCCTAGATACATATTTTTTTCAATGTTTATTTATTTTATTATTATATTTTTTGTGCTGAATCTAAAGATCTGATTCTGACCTCATCAAAAATATCAAGTCTATAAATTAACTGGACTTATACACCACTTAATTTTTTTTATCAGTCACTTTGACACTTTCTGTACAAATGCCAAATCTTGCCACTCTTTGCCAAACTTTCTTTCCTAATTAACTGTAATAAACGTGTAATATTTTGCTGACTCCCACTAGGCTAAAAATGTTTAATGTTTAAAATGTTGTAAATTTGATTATTGTGTCAGTAGTTATAGTATATTTTAACCTCAAAGTGTTTTTTTTTTTTTTACAAGAGCTTTGTTTTATGCTTTGTTCACAGAAGTTACTTATTCATGTTCTGAATTGTTTTATCCATCCATCAATCCATCCATCTTCTTCCGCTTATCCGGGGCCGGGTCGCGGGGGCAGCAGTCTAAGCAGGCTTAGACTTAGTAGGCTTCTAAGTAGACTGAATTGTTTTATGTCTTGTGTAAATTACAAAAAGTTAAAAGCAATTGAAAAAAAAAACTGTTTGGCAAAAAGATAAGCTTAAAATGTCACAGAATATAATAATTGTGTCCCTCTGTCCTGTGTGGCTCTAAATGATGCCTCAGTTCTTCACACCTCTAACCTGTTGTCCATGGGAATGGACCTCTCCTTCACTGTGTTTCCCCTGGAGGTTTCTCTTTTTCCCAATGGGTATTTTTGCTCATTTCTTGTGAATATTGATTGGCCTGATTGTCTTTTATTGAACAATAATTATTTCATGGTTGGATTTTCTGATGTCCTGTTGGTTAAATTAACAGGACAAAATAAATTGGTGAATAGAGGGTGCAAGTGCGCCGCACTCCCTAACTTAACCTCTATTTATAATATTAAATAAAGTTATTTTGTATTAGGCTATGTGTTTAATATTTTGTTTAAAATTAAACATGTATTTGCATGGACATATTTTTATCATGTTAAATGTGCTCATATCACTGTATTTGAGTCATGTGTTTGCCATTTGAGTGCGCACAGTCTGTGCGCCCCAATCATACACCGTATATATGCAGTCTATGGCCCCAATGGAGCTCTACGGAAGGGCCTGAAACATTCAGACAATTTGATGTCATTAAGTTGCTTCTGCCCATTAGTTTACATTACAGCTCTAAAAAATGTCCTGGTGTGCAGGGTGGGGTGAACTCAAATCAAGTGATTGGTCTTTAGAAACATTATCACAATTCTGACCTATGAGGATTCAGCTGCTCTGTCCCACCTCAGCCCAACAGGCTAATGCTACTGCAACAGGCTAATGAATGGATAACTACAGAGCTGTGCGCTATGGCTGCTAGCTACTTTCGCCTAAACCGAAACAGGAGAGCGGGAGGAGAGACCTAAAGCACAGGACACACTGACAAAGAATGGGTCCCGGGGCACTTGCCACTGGGACTGCGGCAGCCGCTGCTGCCAGCGGGACCGTCGCCGCCGGCGTTGGGGAAGTCGCTTGCTGCCCTGTCGTTTCTGGGTGTAAAAGTTTGATCTGGGCATAGTGCTTAAGTCCACCCGGTGCCCTGGTGCTTAAGTCCACCCGGTGCCCTGGTGCTTAAGTCCACCCGGTGCCCTGGTGCTAATATGCACTGGCGTAACTTTCAGACTGAAGTGGGAAGTGGGATTAAGACGAGTTTTAGAACCAGCTCATGCAATCGGCTCCAGGACCTTGTCCCGTGGACCTGGCTGGACTGGGACATATTGGAGACAGAACCAACAGGACAGTGGATAGAGGATACACTCTGCATTGGTCCCCCGGAGAAGGTAAGAGGCTTGTTTTTATTAGTTTGGGGCAAATCTGAGGACAGAGTCTCACAGGTAACAGTGTTACAGGTAAATGCGTAAATAAATGAGTGACGAGCCGCTCTGGTGTTTCTGCCGTGTACTGTAGGAGCAGCGCTGATGCTGTGACCGGAGTCTCATTTTTGCTGCATTTTCATGACGTTACGAGGGCTGTTTATCGGGGCTGGTTGTGAGGGGTGTATTATGTTGTTGGGACTGGATGTGAGCAGTTCGATCAGGTTGTGCTGCTGCGTAAACTTTGTGCTTGGCTGTGCGTTGTGCAATTGCAATGCAAATTCACAAAATTTAACACATTTACTTTTCAGAATGTTTAAGAATCCAAGTTTGTGAACACTTTTTGTGGTTAAAATATAAACAGTCATCAGATTTATATTTATGACATGACACTGGCCAGTGAATGCTACACACCCGTATGACACTGTTTCTGAAAAGATACAAAAGACAAAACTGAACACACAGGAATCACAATATAAATATATTTCATAGACAGACACAGAAGCACTGGAAACACAATGTAAAAGACTTGGTGAAAACCAGGTGAGGTCCAAGTCTGACACAGTTAAGACACTAAATGCTAAAAAGCACAAATTTGATAATGTCCTTTTTTGTTTCCTCTATGATCGTGTAATATTGTACACATATTAACAGCATACACCTCTCTCTCAAACCATCGGAAACAAGAGTGCTACTGGTGGTTAGATAAGTTTATAAAAGTGTCCTACGTATTTTACTTTTAATTTTTCAAATGTTCTGAATTGTTTTGTGTCTTGCATGATTAGGTTTGCAAAGTCCACCAAAGATTCAGATTTATAAAAAGAAAATGAGCCAAAGCGATTAAAAAAAGGGTAGCACTTCTATGTCTATAAAATATGCTGATATTGTGATTCCTGTGTGTTCTCTTTTGTTCTTTGCCTCTCTGGTCTATGGACTTTGGTAAAAGGGTATATTGTTCAGGTAGACATACTATAGCATGTGCAGATAAGAGCAGAGTATTGCAGTCTGTGTTTAAATAGTTCATTGCCGCATTTCAGATTCTGAATATTGATATACAGATATAAAATGGATATATGCTCTCTGTCGCCTGTTTTTGTGTCAGTTACTTACAGCTTTATTCAACTGCTTTGGCACATTTTCTGAAACTTTCATAAATCTGGTACATCTTCTACAGGCAATGCAAAACTTTTTTTTTTTTTTTTAACACAAGACACAGAACATCTAAAAAATAACACACTCTTGTTAAAAGGACACTTTGTGGTTAAAAGACAGTGATGGGGTTTTAAACCTCTCTTATGCTCCCACACTTTTAGACGTGACCTGTAAGACCAGTATCACTGTTCTGATGGTTTGACAGTGAGATAAATACTGTAAATATGAATAGATTATACATTTCGGATACAAAAAACAATTGATTTCTGAAGTGTGTCAGACTTAGACCTGAAAGTCTCTGAATCAAATCCTCATTTACACAGGTTTTCTCTATGCAAGTGATTGTGTTTCTAGTGTTTTGTGTCTGCAACATCTCATGTCTTTGCTCTATGCACTGAGGTTAGAGTGTGTAGCATTTATGTACACACTACTGCACATGCAGATAGAGGTTTACAAATGAAGTGTGTTTTAGGTTCTGAAAGGTTCTGTCTTGTAGTTTTGACATGAGAGTTAAGGCTTGAAAATGGATATAAGGTTGTGCCACTCCGAACTGAGTATTTGCTCCTTGAGTGGCACATTTTGGAATTTGTGCTGAAATTTAGACTTTAGTGTCAAAGCGATTGAAAAAAACTGTACCACAATGCTTCTTGCAGTACCTGAAACACAATGACAGCCACTCAAACATTGCTTGCAATTGTAACGATCTCTTGAATTTGACATGTACCATATGTCTTTCAAAGTAAATATGAAGACAGACTCATACTACTACTACTTGTTTCCATGGAGATGTTATTGCTTTGCCTGGAATGTTCCATGATATGACATTAAACATATCCATCTAGGATTTATTCATTATGGGTGTTTCTATCCTCTGAAATACAATAATTCCTTCTATAATTAGGGGTGACTCTCCACAGATCTGAATTGTAATGTAGCATAGTGCTGTAACCTGTTCTTCATGATATAGGTTTAATGTATACTGTGGAACATTCTGACAAACCAAAAAGATATGCAGGTGTTTAAACCACAAAGTGTTTTAAGTTTTGTTTAGAATGTTTACTTTTTCAAATGTTCTGAATAGTTTTGCAAAGTGTACAAAGGATTTATATATGAAAAGTTTACAAAAATGTGCCAAAATGATTGAAAAAATGATTGCCTCATTGTTAGCAACTATGTGGTTCAAAAGGATTATAGGTTCAAGGTTCAAGGTTCACTTTATTGTCAAAAGTCTATGAACATAGAAATTTGAAATTGCGTTTAGCTAGTCTCCAATGTGCAGTTTAAAACATATAAAAACATATAAAAACATCTAAAAAGGACAGGAGTTACACATACACACTATACATGCACACTACACTACACGGCTTACAGCAGAATGCGAAACGAAACGAAACGAAATCTGCAGAATGCGAAATCTGCAAACTGCGAAATCTGCAGAATGCGAAATCTGCAAACTGCGAAATCTGCAGAATGCAAAATCTGCAGACTGCGAAATCTGCAGAATGCGAAATCTGCAGAATGCGAAATGGTGTGTTTATGTTTCACCCGAAAGTATATTACACCATCTGACTTGCGCGAAAATAGATTTAGTTTAGTAGTAGCTTTGGATAAAAAGTGTCAGCTAACACACGCACACACACGCACACACACATGCACCCATTAACTGTAACTATGTACAATTTAAAAGCCTAATATAAATCATCAGTAAAGACCTGGATTTGTTCATTATTTATTCCACTGCAATAATGGAGCGGTATCTTTTAGGCATGGCAAATATGACTATGAAAACAATAGCCTGGGATAAGGGAAGCCTAGAATAACCCCTGTTTACATTACATTATACATTACACTTAGCTGACACTTTTTATCCAAAGCTACTTACAGTTAATAACAGAGTATGTATTGGTTACAGTCCCTAGAGCAGTGTGTGCCTTGACGATGAGCTTGCCTACGAGTAAAGCTATCCATACGGCAGTGCTGGCTAGCATTCCAGTTATTAGCTAATGCCGCCTATTAGAAAACGGTGTTTACAACAACAGAAAAAGGTCATTTTAACCTTGTCATGTCATGTCCTCTTCACGGAGACTGACCCGTTTAGGTCCTTTGAACAGCATATATTGCACTTGCAAAAAGTCCATGATTCGCCACCACTACTAAACTAAATCTATCTTCGCGCAAGTCAGATGGTGTAATGTACTTTCGGGTGAAACATAAACACACCATTTCGCATTCTGCAGATTTCGCATTCTGCAGATTTCGCAGTCTGCAGATTTCGCAGTTTGCAGATTTCGCATTCTGCAGATTTCGCAGTTTGCAGATTTCGCATTCTGCAGATTTCGCAGTTTGCAGATTTCGCATTCTGCAGATTTCGTTTCGTTTCGCATTCTGCTGTAAGCCACACTACACACTATACATACATAGTGCTTTCACTCCAACACACTCATTCAGAGACATACATACACATGTGCATAAAAAGAGTAGCAGTCTGATACAGACCTGTACGATTAGCACACACGCGTACACACACACAGTGTGAGGTAAGACAGAAGTCCAATCGCTCATAGCAACGGGAGTGCAATCAGTGGACAATAAGAGTTTGTGCAATAGTTTAAAACCAATATATAAGGTGCAAAAGACATGTTCTTGAATGTTCATGGAATGTTCAACTGTTCATGTTGTCCTCCTCAATGTGTTGAGGAGTCTGATGGCTTGTGGAAAGAAGCTGTTTCCCAGTCTGCTTGTGCGTCACCGCATGCTGTGATAGCGCTTTCCTGACGGTAGTAGGGAGAACAGTTTGTGTGCTGGGTGAGTGGAGTTTTTGATAATGTTCACCGCTCTCTTGGAACAGTGTGATGTGTACAAGTCCTGAATGGCTGGTAGTGGTGCTTTAATTATCCTTTCTGCAGTCCTTACCACCCTCTGTAGTGCCTTCTTGTCTGCAGCTAGACAGCTGCCGTGCCAGACAGAAATGCTGCTGGC
This sequence comes from Odontamblyopus rebecca, assembly GCA_030686955.1. Classification (NCBI taxonomy): domain Eukaryota; kingdom Metazoa; phylum Chordata; class Actinopteri; order Gobiiformes; family Gobiidae; genus Odontamblyopus; species Odontamblyopus rebecca. The sequence continues at coordinate 21,330,318 of CM060671.1, read as the reverse complement.
CAGGATGCTCTCAATAGCACCCCTGTAGAAGGTGGTCAGTGCAGATGTGGGGAGGTCTGCTCTTCTCAGCCTCCGCAGGAAGTGGAGTCATGTCTGTGCTTTCTTGACCAGGGAGGTGGTGTTTGTGGACCATGTGAGGTCATCTGTGATGTGCACGCCGAGGAACTTTGCACTTTCCACAGACTCCACAGCACTGCCGTTGATGATGAGTGGGGTATGTGTTGGTTGTTTTTTTCTGAAGTCCACAGTTATTTCTTTTGTTTTATTGACATTAAGTTGCAGGTTGTTTCTCTCACACCAGCTGATGAGTTGATGTACCTCCTCTCTGTACGCTGAGTCGTCGTTATCTCTGATGAGGCCCACCACTGTTGTGTCATCGGCGAATTTGATGATGTGATTTGTTTCAAATCTGGCACAGCAGTCATGGGTCATCAGTGTGAACAGCAGAGGAGATAGCACACATCCTTGTGGAACCCCGGTGTTGGTGATGGTGGTCTCTGAGGAGTTGTTGCCAACTCTGATTGTCTGTGGTCTGTTTGTGAGGAAGTCCAACAGCCAGTTGCGCAGTGAAGTGCTGATGCCTAATTCACTCAGCTTATTTACAAGGTGTTGGGGGATGACGGTGTTGAATGCGGAGCTGAAATCAATGAACAGCATCCGTATGTGACTGTTTTTGTTTTCTAGATGAGCCAGGCAGAGGTGGAGTGCTGCAGCTATGGCGTCATCGGTGGAGCGCTTGGGGCGATAGGCGAATTGATATGGGTCCAGATTTGTGGGGAGGTTGGATGTTATGTGGACCTTTACCAGTCTCTCAAAGCACTTCGTCATGATGGTGGTGAGTGCTATGGGTCTGTAATCATTCAGTGATGATGCTGGTGACTTCTTGGGTAGCGGTACAATGGTGGTGGCTTTGAAGCTATATAGTCTTTCCAGTGGCTTTGGCATATCTTTCTGGTCAGAACTGAGACTTTGAAAAGTTATTGTTCAACCACTCTTCACTTACTTCGAATAATTTTCAAACGATTTTGTATAATTGTGTTACTGCCATTTGCTTTTGTCAGACCATTCATAATTCATTTATAGTGGCTCTCATCTATTTGGATGAACCATTCAAAACATTGGCAAATTGACACATTTTTATATAGCGCTTTTCCACCTTCAAGTTAATCAAAGCGCTTTACAACAAGGAACCACTCACCAATTCACACACACACTCATACACCAGTGTATGGAGACACTAGGGGCGAGGTGGATTTAGCGCCTTGCCCAAGAACACAACAGCTTTCATCTGTGGGAGCTGGAATCACATCGCCAATGTTTATCCCATATTCAAGAAAAGCATGTAAACACCATATATTTGGTTTAATCACTTTGGTAGCTATGATTCCAATGAAATAATGCCTAAACTTTTAAATGGTAAGTCCTTATATGAGAACCACATTGAGCAGCCTGATGAAAGCAACTGAGCAAAAAAAAGTTGACATTTGTAAAACTCGCCTTCCCAAACTTGGCTTTTTGTCTGGCTTTGGTCAACAAAATGTCCTGAAAATATAGTCAACTGAATCATTTATATATTTCTGTACAATGCCATGTATCAGTCCACATAATAATAAAATCATTATCAGAATGATCTGATTTGTCACATTATAACATAATACATTATAACAACATTTTAACATACTTAATTATAAGGACATACCATAAAATGTATAAAGAAGTGGACTAAGTGAGTGTGACGTCACCCACAGCTATCGGCATCACTCAAATGGAGCTCCCAATGCTAATAGTTACAGGAATGAATCTGGAGCCAGACTCTGTTATGAATAGGATTTTTTGACAGATAAAATAGCAAAAAAAAAACATCAGGGTCACATAGAGTGGATTAATACGAACATTTTAAGACCAAATGACGAGGCTTACTGCAGCAGTTACAGAGAAAGAGGCGACAAGATCCCAATGTAAGTCAATGGGTGCCAGGGTCAGAAGGAGCTGGAAGAGCCTCCTGGCGCACTTCGCACTTTTGGCACTTTTAGCTATGTCCACTCATCTATAGTACATACATACATGCTACTACTACTTGCACTAGCTGTCGCCAAGTACCACACAAGCCCAACCATCTGGGCCTTGCAATAAAATGTACTATTTTGAGCTGATGGATCTTTTTTTCCCCTTTAATTTCCTTTGACAGGAGTCTCTTTGAGAAAGTAATTAGTCATGTTTGGACCTCTGAGGTTATCTTCTTCATTCACAAAACCCTTTAATTGCATATTAAAACACTGATCAGCACCTCCATAACAAGGCTTCTTGTAGCCTCCTCCATAATTATTTCATTTGATGACCATTAGCTACATCAGTTGCTACATTGGAGCCGTAATATCTGTAACACTTTTATATACTGTAAAAAATAAATCAATTAATGTTTGTAGCAAATACCCTGGATTCAAACATTGAAATATGGTTTCTATTTGCACCTTGTGGCCATACCGGCTTGTCAAAGCCTGATCCCGTGAGATCTCAGAAGCTCAGCAAGGCTAGGCCTGGTTAATACTTGGATGGGAGACCACTGGGAAAATCAGGTGCCACAGTGGGGCACCAGTCACAAAAACTGTTGTTGTGTCCTTAGGCAAGACACTTCACCCACATTGCCAAGTATGAAAGTGGTATGTGTGTCACTGTGAGTGATGGTGGTGGTCGGAGGGGCTGATGGTGCAAATTGGCAGCTGTGCTTCTGTCAGTCTGCCTCAGGGCAGCTGTGGCAACAATAGTAGCTTACCACCACCGGGTATGGAGTGAATGAATAATGATCAGTAAAGCGTCTTTGTAATATATGTCTGTGAAAAGCGCTATATAAATAAAAACGTACTTTTAATGAAATAAAATCAAAAATGAAAATTGTATCATGAGCCTGTCATATAGGTCAGAATTTGGATAGGTGGATTAAAAGTACAATTTGAATAAGGCTCCATGGACACATATTGAAAATTTCCACATGCATACATTTCACCACTTCAGTAATGAACAATACATCTGGTTTCATCAAATTACTATTCATCAGACTGCACTGCATTATGTGCTCTGCTCAGGTCATTAGCTTTAACCTTAACCAAAGCAAATTTATAGTATGTAAATTTTGCTCACCAACAATAAAACAAATTCTTATTCTGCAGGATGTGGGGCACATAATGGTGAACATTCATCACTCGTATCTATAAAGGTTTGTAGGCTTTGTACACTATTGACATATGCCTCTCGATACATAGTCACCAAAATCAAACTAAATACTGGCTCCAAATGCTCTTCTGTACAAGAGACGTCAAATGGCATCTACAGTTATTTCTGTCACATGATCTTTGCCTGAAATGGCTGCTCTTTTCCTAGATGTCGACAATACATCCTGGAGCACTGGACCTAATTGCATCCGAAATAACCTTGGCTCCAGACGCTCCAACACCATTCCCCTGCAGGCTAAAAGAACAAAAAAGAAAATCTCTTAAATAGGTCTTGATACATCTCAATATGGCATACAACAAATGCTTTAACAAATCTTAAGTCTCAGTCTTACTTGATATATGACAATTGATGGTTTCCTTTCAAAGCTGTTGCAATAAATATGGCTCCATCCATACCTAGCGAGTTTTCCTGCAGGCTGGGTGTGTGGGGTGAAAAAAATTACAATAATTATAATGTTATGGCTAACTGCCTCTCATTGGTCCATGTTTGATGCTTTCTCAATTCAAAATACTGTAATTATATTTTATGATGACTACAATATGTACCCCCCTTCAAAACAAACTCCAGTGCTCCAATACCTTTCTATCATAGCCAGTACATAATGTAATTGATCTTTAACTGACAATTTTTGTGATTTTTACTTATCATCTTAGTTCCTGGCTAGACATGGACAGGAGATGTGACCACCTTGAATTAAACTAGAGAGATCCTGAATTATGTGGTAATTCAAGGGACCACTTGTAGGAAACAGATGAAAAGCTAGTCCTGTTGCCATAGAAATGAACAATTCAAAATATATAATATAAAATATTATATCTTCTGAATGGTTAACTGTCCTCAAAATGGCACCATATAACAGGAAGCTGAACTCTGAATAGTGGTAATTCCATGAGTGCTACCTAGCAACCATACTGTAAACAAGGGCCAAAGAATGGACCCTGCAGAAGCTGCTCTAGAGCTGCTCTCTGTAGTATTTTCCTGCTTCTAGCACAATAATGTCTTAGCTAAAACGTCATAACATATGCATCCATTAAAAAATGATTTTCCATTATACTCACTTCAAAGACTTAAGACTCCTATTGATTTTCAAAGCATTAGCTAAAGCCTTTGCGCCTTCTATGCCAACAGTGTTCCCACGTAGGCTGAAAAAAACCCACAAACAAATACAGTAATTATCTGCACATTACAAGCTTAATGATGTCTTAATTGTGGTTCCCAAACTGGGGTACGACTGGTGATACTCAGGGTCTTTAATGGAACCAAATTTTATTTCATCCAACTCTTTTACCAGTTGTTACAGGTCAGGCCGTTACGGGCTCTTAGGAGGATGTGCCCTGTTGCCTGCTCTGTCACTCCGGATGCCCTGCCCCACCTGCATCACTGTGCGCTCTTACTGGGCCTACCAAGACCTGCCCTGCCTCCCTGCTCTGCTGGGTTCTGCAATGTTAATTTCATCTATGCAAATTTGAGTTTGTCTTTTTGTTTTATGCCCTACACTCACATCACACACTACAACACTGACACCTATATACAACCCCATACCATATATTTTGTAAATATTATTCTCATTTAATATGCTTTTGTAAGTTAAACCTTATTTTTGAGCATGTTAAACCCATTGACATCTCCCATCTTGTGCACCTGAGCTGAGCCAGTGCACACTTACAAGGGCTTGGATGGCTTACATAATAGTTGAGTCTATTAGTGTATAATAGGGACATGGTACAAACACATTTCATAAAAAAAGAGTCTTACGCTATATTTATCAAGATTTAACCATAATACTAACCTTAACCTTAACCTTATGCCTAACCTTAACCTTCAGTGTTTTAACACATATTTGTTGATCTAATAATAAAGCATGCCTGTCATGGAGACCCATTTTGTCCCCATAAAGGGAATATCAAGAATAATATCAAGAATAAAAATAAAAAACTACTTACTCCAGTGTTTGAAGCGTTTGGTTGGTTGTTAGTGACTCTGCCAGTGCAGTAGCCCCTGATGTGCCTGCAGACACTCCCTGAAGACTAAATTACCAACAAATAAAATGGTCTACTGATAAAACAGACTTTCAATTTGGATAAGAGAAAAATAATTTAAAATACTGACCATAATGTTTGAAGACTTGTATTACTTTTGAGAGCTTCGGCAAGAGACACAATACCTTCGTTTCCAATAGCGTTTTCTTGTAGACTGTTGGAAAAAAGGTGATATGGAGATTATAAACAAGCATTCACACAGCTTTTGCAATTACAATTATAAAGTGTTCAGTGTGATCCTGGTTAGTTTGAGTAGTGTTTACAATAAAATGCAATAGAAAATACCACTTAGAAAAAAAACAAAAAAAATTATGTATCTCAGAGAAGAAATCCTTTGACCTTACTCTAAAAGCTGCATCGTGGTGTTGCAGAGCAGAGCCTGAGCCAGGGCCTTGGTTGCAGGAGATTTTACAAAATTCCACTGAAGACTGAAAATGACAAAAACAAAACACGAGACAGCTACAGTTAATCTTCACCTGATTAATTTTAGTTTAGTTCTCCTAATTTGAACATGGAACCTAAAGTGTGATCAACACATTTCAACACATTTAAGTTTGGCCTTGTTTCAACTTTTGGGAGCATTATATCTTCTGATGATGTCAGTAAAAAATAAAAAAAAGGATCTAGTTGTTGAGTTACTATAGGGTATGTTTAAACAATCATCTTAAAAAAGAATTGAACTATAGATTCAAGATTCAAAGCTTTATTGTCATATGTACAATAAAGAAACACGTTTCCCTGTACAATGAAATTCTTATTTTGCTGCCCACACCGGATGCACACAAGTATACACACAACAGTCAACAGTCAAATAGAAAAATGTGCAATAGTCCGTAATAGTGCAATAGTCAGTGATAGTGCAAGTTATTAATGTGTAAAATATTGTTCATGTGCAAAAAAAAAAAGGGTCACTCAATGTCCATGATGGGGGGGGGGTCTGTTGCTCAACCGTTCAGAAGTCTGATAGCTGTTGGGAAGAAAGAGTTCTTTGTTCTTATAGTCCTGCATTTCACACTTCTGTACCTCTGGCCTGAAGGTAGCAGTGTGAATAGTCCATGTTGGGGGTGGGTGGGGTGTTTGATGATGGAGGCAGCTCTCCTGTGGACTCTGCGGTGGTAGATGCTCTGCAGAGAGGGTTGAGGAGTCCTGGTGATCTTTGGGGCCATGTTTACCACTCCCTGCAGGCGTTTGCGGTCCTTCACCATAGTGCTGCTGTACCATGCAGTGATGCAGTTGGTCAGGATGGACTCAATGATGCAGCTGTAGAAGTTGCTGAGGATTTTGGGTGACATGCCAAATTTCGTCAGTCTCCTCAGGAAGTACAGCTGCTGTTAAGCCTTCTTCCCCACCTGTGTTGTATTGAGTGTCCAGGTGAGGTCATCACTGATGTGGACCCCCAGGTATTTGAAGGTGCTCACCCTCTCCACCTCAAGGTCCCAGATAAACAGTGGCTGATGAGGTCTCCTCTCCTTCCTCATGTCCATTATCATTTCCTTGGTCTTGTCTGTGTTGAGAGTGAGGTTGTTGTCCCCACACCATGTCACCAGACTGTCCACCTCCCTCCAGTAGGCCGCCTCGTCTCCACCTGTGATACGGCCTATCACAGCGGTGTCGTCAGCAAACTTCAGGATGATGTTCTCGGGGTGGGATGCGACACAGTCGTGGGTGAACAGGGTGTAGAGGATGGGGCTGAGGACGCATCCCTGTGGAGTCCCGATGTTAGTGGTGATGCTGGCAGAAGTTCTGTGTCCAGTCCTGACAGACTAGGGCCTGCCAGTCAGGAAGTCCAGGAGCCAGTCACAGAGGGCAGGGTGTAGTCCCAGTAGTGACAGTTTGTGGGTTAGTCTGTGGGGAATGACTGTGTTGAAGGCCGAACTGTAGTCAATAAAGAGTATCCTGATGTAAGAGTCTTTATTTTCCAGAGGGGAGACAGACATGGAGGGCAGCGGTGATGGCGTCAGAGGTGGACCTGTTGGGCCTGTAGGCGTACTGCAGAGGGTCGATAGAATCCGGTATACTGCTCTGAATGTGGGGCAGTACCACTCTCTCAAAGCACTTCATAATGATCGAAGTGAGTGCTACTGGCCTGTAGTCATTCAGGCAGGATGGGGGGTTATAATCAATTTATTTATTTTTTACAAAAAATACTGACTTAACTTACTTAATAAACTTCTTAACCTTACTTAATAATCTTCATTCCAACTATAGCTCTATATTATTAATGTGTACACACTAGGGATACAACAATATTCAATATCATATTGAATTGTTTAATACTAGTGTCAAGAGTCGATACACGTGTTCCTTCAATAAGCATTTGTCCCTCCTTGTGTTTTGTGTTGTCATTTATTTGAGTCCAAAAAGGAGAGTTAATGTGGCATCTTCCCCAGATGCAGCAGATCCAAAGAGGCTTACAGCTGAGATATTCCAGCAGAGGTGGGTTTTAACTTGTTTTGTCTGTCATTTTTATTTTATGTTGATAGACCCAGGAATGACAAACTTGATAGACCCAGGAATGACTTAACTTTCAAATACTCTAGAATCGCTTTTGGCATTACATTGGCTAATCAAATGCACTGGTACATGCGCTTGTATACATATACTCGATGCAATCTTTTTCTCAGACTCTGTTTCATAAAATTTACCCAGAAAACAGTCCATTGACATTTCTATGTAATATAACATAGTTTGAGTGTCCAGAAAGAAGATGGGAGAGTGCTGTGTATCTGTTAAAAGCACAGGCTTTAGCAGGGCAGTGTGGGAAGAGCTACTGTCTGTCTCTGCTGCTGCTGGAGACAAGGTGTGCAGTGTGGTCACAGGCATGTGAATGCAGTGAGAGGAGAGTCAAACTCAAGAAGAAAAGAAAAGAAATAATCAAATCATTATCAAAAAAGTAAAAGTCTAACTCCTAGCAGTTTATATTAAGAGTTGACTGGCTATATTATAAAATTTTAAATAGCTTGAAAAAGCTCGATAGTCAAACCTCGGATTCAAGAGGAGCAGTGTGGTTTTCGGCCTGGTCGTGGAACACTGGACCAGCTCTACCTTCCATCGGGTGCTCGAGGGTTCATGGGAGTTTGCCCAACCAGTCCACATGTGTTTTGTGGACCTGGAGAAGGCATTCGACCATGTCCCTCGTGGTGCCCTGTGGGGGGTGCTCCGGGAGTATGGGGTCCGGGGCCCTTTGCTAAGGGCTGTCCGGTCCCTGTATGACCAGAGCAGGAGCTGTGTTCGCATTGCCGGCACTAAGTCAGACCTGTTCTCGGTGCATGTTAGATTCAACATGGTCAGGGCTGCCCTTTGTCACCGGTTCCGTTCATTGTATTTATGGACAGAATTTCTAGGCGCAGCCAGGGGCCGGAGGGGGTCCAGTTCGGGGACCACAGGATCTCATCGCTGCTTTTTGCGGATGATGTTGTCCTGTTGGCTTCATCGAACCAGGACCTGCAGCGTGCACTGGGGCGGTTTGCAGCCGAGTGTGAAGAGGCTGGGATGAGAATCAGCTGTTCCAAATCCGAGTCCATGGTTCTCGACCGGAAAAAGGTGGATTGCCCTCTCCGGGTGGGTGGGGAGTCTCTGCCTCAAGTGGAGGAATTCAAGTATCTCGGGGTCTTGTTCACGAGTGAGGGGAGGATGGAGAGTGAGATTGACAGGCGGATCAGTGCAGCATCGGCAGTGATGCGGTCGCTGTATTGGACCGTTGTGGTGAAGAGGGAGCTGAGCCGAAAGGCGAAGCTCTCGATTTACCGGTCAATCTACATTCCTACCCTCACCTATGGTCATGAGCTTTGGGTAATGACCGAAAGAACGAGATCGCAGATACAAGCGGCCAATATGAGTTTCCTCCGCAGAGTGGCCGGGCGCTCCCTTAGAGATAGGGTGAGGAGCTCGGTCACACAGGAGGAGCTCGGAGTAGAGTCGCTGCTCCTCCACGTCGAGAGGAGCCAGCTGAGGTGGCTTGGGCATCTGGTCCGGATGTCTCCTGGATGCCTCCCTTGGCAGGTGTTCTGGGCATGTCCCACCGGTAGGAGGCCCCGGGGAAGACCCAGGACACGCTGGAGGGCCTATGTCTCTCGGCTGGCCTGGGAATGCCTCGGGGTCCGTCCGGAGGAGCTGGAGGAAGTGGCTGGGGAGAGGAAGCTTGGGAGCCCCTGCTTAGACTGCTGCCCCCGCGACCCGGCCCCGGATAAGTGGAAGAAGATGGATGGATGGATGGATGGATGGATGAAAAAGCTCTATTCTTATTTTCACTGACTAAAAATTCTGAGCTGTAAATCGTTGAACCAAATTAACTGGTTTATTGTAGTTTATTCACAAATAAACTACAACTTTACAGTTGTCCTGTAATGTAATGTATGTAATGGTTCATTAATATATTATTATATTATACTCATTTGCAGAAAAAAATTACATGAGAATTTTTTTTTCGCATCTTAATCGTGACCCATGGTTCAAGATACGTACACACTTTACTGAAAAGGTACTGAAATACAGAGACCAACTGGCATGCTATTAATGGGTTTATATATGTCTATAAGCATCGGAAAACATACTTACTGCAAAGATATGAGAGACTGATTTGACTTGATTGCACCAGCTATAGCTTGAACTCCTTCATCATGTAACAGGTTTGCAGTGAGGCTAAAATTCACACACACACACACAAACACAAATAAGATATGAGAGAATAATATGAAACAGTATTATACCATAGTCAGTGAGAATTCTATGGGGTGATTCCACAGCATGCAACTCTTGAGTGATCATTTGCAGAGAGTCATTTCCTGCCACCATACCTACAGTACGTGTTTAAGAATTCAACTCACTCAAGCTCCTGCAGTGTGCTGTTCTTATATAGAGCCTGGGCCATGTCCTTTGCCCCCTCCACACCAATCGAGTTCTCCCTTAAACTGGAAAAAAATGTGCGTTACCAAAAGACTGAACAACAAAGACCAAGCTTATAGAGTATGCACATAATTTGATTTGAAGGAGAATTCGCTACTCACTTTAAGGATACAAGGCCATGGTTCAGTCTCAGTGCTTCAGTCAAAGCAGTCATCCCTTTGTTGCTTATTGAATTGCTCTGAAGTCTAAAAGAAAAGAGTGAGTTATAAAAAGTTATTGGGCTTCACTAACAACTACGAGAACAACTTAATAACTAAAGTATTGTTTTATTGTTTTTTTTCTTACTGGCACCTAGTATAAATCAGCAGAATTTATTTATTTATTTATTTTTGAAGAATGGGTATTGAACAGTTTTAATCCTATGTTAAAAACTTGAACTAGTAAGGTAATGGAACATGCAACATTGTAACATGGTTTAAAGCTGTGACTCGTTCCCTTCTTCCTGATTTTCCATAACCACACTTGGTCACATTTTTCACTTTGCTGAATATTTCTGTTGTATTGAACTGCAGGAATACACTATGCTGGAGATAATATGCACTGGATTATTTGCAGCATAGTGTTATTTCTGCAGTTTAATAAATACTTACTGTAAATAGAGCAGTGTGTGGTTAGTTGTCAATGCCCCTGCCAGAGCTACTGTTCCTTTATCACCAAGCTGATTACTACAAAGACTAGGCACAGAAAATCACAGTGACTGTAGGTTATTTACCTGATGTAAGATGTTGAGAGATGTTAGGCAGTAAATAAACTTACACTAGTTTTTGAAGGGTCCGATTTGTCTTCAGTGCCTCAGCGATCTTTTTAACTCCGTCTGCTCCAATCAAGTTCTTGCGTAGACTATGAAAATGAACAATAGAAGGTGGCTTTTATGAGAGGGCTCTACCACCCATGGTTTACTGTGGAACAGGGCTATATCAGTCACTCACTTTAGAGAGACCAGTTTGCGATTGCACTTCAATACTTCAGCAGCTGCCTGAGCCCCCTCTTCATCTATTCCATTATTCTGGAGACTAAAAGAGGGCAAATGGACCACTTTACACCACAAAAGAGTAAGTGAGAAATAAGTAAAAAAAATCGCAATTCAAAGCCTTTGTACTCACTTAACTGACACCAGGGATTGATTCATTTTCAGTGCTTCAGCCAGCAGCTTCACACCTTTAGAGCCAATGTGATTGCTTCTTAGACTAAATCATAAAAGATGTGTTGACATATACAGAAAAGTCATGAAGTAACAACACTATAGTCTAAGCTTACTTGAGAAATGTTAAAGTGCGGTTGACCATAAGAGCGCGACTAAGAGACTTGGCTCCTTTCTTGCTGATGCAGTTATCGGCTAAGCTAAAATAACAAATACAACCAATTGCATGTATTTTACTTCACATGCCATTACCATTACAGCATATAATGTTGTGCATTAACTTACAAACATTACATTGATTCTGACAAGGTAGATGACTCACCTCATTTTCCTTATGTGACAGTCTTTAGCACTCAGGAGGCTGCCCAGAAGTTCCATAACATCATCTTTAAACTGATTATTCTCTAATCTGCATAGACAAAACAAGTGTTATAAAAACTGTATTGAAGACACCACATTAGTTTGAAGTTGCTTTACCGTAGATGGCTGCAGTAGAGGAGCTGAGGCAGCAAGCACTGGACAGTGTTGTAGTTAAGACAGTTGGTCAAATTGGTCTGTTGGCTGCACTCTGGAGACACCTGCAGCAGGTAGCTCAGCACCACACACTGGGCCCGGGACATCTTCTGTGACAGGCTGCCCATGCGCAAGTCCTCCTCCACACTCCGGAGCAGCTCCAGGTGCTGTAGCTCATGGAGACAATAGACTAGGTTCACAGAGCGCAGGGACACCACAAGCCCACTACTGGACAACAGACTGTGTAGAAAGCCCGCGGCCCAGGCCTTCTGACTGCCATCGTCTTTCCAAAGTGCCACAAGAGCAGAGAGTGGTTTGAGCACCTGAGGGTTGAGGAGGCCGGAGAGAAAGCGCACAAATACATCAAAGTGACCACTAACTGCCTGCTGAGAGTATTGGAACGCATTTTTGAAGTGATTCTGAAAGCCAATCTTTGGCCATGACACAGTGCTTTCAGAGAACAGGTCAAAGATTGCCCGTTTGGAAGAAACATAGTAGAAGATAGCGGCAAAAAATTCATGTATGCTTAAATGAGTGAAGCGGTACACAGTGGAGATGAGTGACTCCTCACGCAGAAGGACCCCTGTCCCCAGACTGCATTGCAGTAAAGCCTGGTCTATTCCATAGGCCCGAAGGTCCTGCTCATTGAATGTGTCCTTGTGTCTAAGGAGGGCATAAAAGCCCAGGCGCCCCAGACTCCACAGCAGTTTACGGTTAGTTCCATGGAGCAGCTCGGTCTTCACAGGCTCTCTGCCTCGTGGTTCTCCTGCTTCTGCCTTCATCAGGCAGAAATGGGCAAATAACTCTGTACACGTCCTAGGCAGATGTGAGTGAGAGTCGCTCTGTATAATAAACTTTAGAGTATCAGCCACTATCCAGGAAATGGCTGGTATGTAGCACAGGGCCATGAGAGACTTATGGGCTTCTAAGTGGGCCCAGATCATATTGTTATAGTCATTTTCAGAGAAGAAGTGTTTTAAAAATTGTTTAATGTCCTTTTGACTAAAACCTGGTATTTCAGATACCCGGTCAATTAATCCTCCTGGGATTAGCGAGGCCGCTCCAGGTCTGGAAGTCACCCACACTGCCACGTGAGCAAGCAAGTTTCCCCGGATGATGTTTGTGATCAACTCCTCCACAGACACCTCTTTCTTTGGGTCGTTGCAAGGAGCAGCCTCCGAGAAATTCAATGTGCCTCTGAAGTGGTCCAAGCCGTCCAGGATGAGCAGAGTCCTGCAGTGACTGCTCAGCACCAGACTGGGGTCAGACAGGTGAGGGAAGGCCAGCTTTAGCAGCCTCTCAGCAGACAACTTCTCCAGGGAGTTCAGCTCACAGAAGCTAAGAGGCAACACAAAGCTTATTTCAGGACAAACAGCTCCTTGGCTCCACAGTTTAACCAAGTGTCTGACCCAGGTGGTCTTTCCAACTCCAGCCACTCCAACTGTCAGTGACACTCGGGGGGGCATGCTGGCCCGGGACAGGGGCTCCAGGAGGGCTGTGAGGTTCAGCTCTCTCACAGGACTCCTCTGAGCTCCCCATGTGACCTGCACCTGTATCAGGTCATGCTCCTTCTGCTGCAGGTCAGACAACCCCTCCACCAGCAGCAGGGACTGGGACCACAAGTTCACTTTGTCTCGGTGTTCATCACAGTGCCTCAGCAGCACTGCTTTATGCTCCTGCACCAGGAAATCTGCAAATGTGACATAAGCCTTTGTTATGCTTCCATTTAAAGACTGACTGACTGATAGAAAGAAAAAAATCATTTTTATTGTTAGTTCAGTTACGACACAAATAATCATGGCTCTCATCTCAGAAACATCTGCTCCATCATGTAAGCTACTGGATGTCTTTAAACCATGCAGAGACAGATTATTTCTAATGTTTGAACAGCAACAGCACATGAGGCACATTACCGTGACTGATGATGAGCTGGGCCTCCTGTGAGTGGGACTTCTCCACAAAGTCGCGCAACACGTTGCAGGCAGGAGACTCCTTCCCTGAGATAATTGCTGTCAGCATGGTCACCTGATCATGCAGCTGGCCCGCTCTCTGTATCCTGTTCTCCTCACACGAACTCAGCACATTCACCCTCTTCAAGTGGCTCAGGATCTGCTCCAGGAAAGAGCTAGTGATGAAGCGACAGAGCTGCTCCTGGTGCTGCTGGATCCAGCCACTATCTGTAATCAGAATAAATAAATAAATAATTTATGATTATTATGATGGCACTGTAGCTACAGCAAATCCCAGGATAAAACCATTAGACATGTCAGTCTAGAAACGTGTAGTCCTAGAAACAGCAAAGCTACAGAGCCCTCAAGGTCCCGGGTCTAATGTTTACACTTACTCTTTGGCAACACTGACCACCTTAGGATTCTGAGTCCACTGCAGCACTTTGTCAAACCCTCTGTTACCAACCTTGGCGTCACTATTGACAATGATTTTAAATTTGAAAAACAAGTGAATACAGTCGCCAAATCTAGCTTTTATCATTTGCTGCTTTTATCCAAAGTGAAACCGTTTTTATCGTTTAATATTGAATATTTAATATCTCAGCTCATTTAGACTACTATAAATGCACTTTTTTTTTGGCATCAGCCAACATGCACTTGACCGATTACAGTTGGTTCAAAATTCTGTTGAACGACTTTTAACTGGAAGCAAAAAACAAGAGCAGATTACCCGATTTTAGCGTTGTTGCACTGGCTTCCAGTTAATTTTAGAATTGTTTTTAAAATTTTATTGTTTGTTTTTAAAGCTTTGAATGAACTGGCCCCATGTTACATCTCATATCTCATCCAAATTTACTCCCCTCCTCTGAGGTCCAGCTCCAGCTTGTGGTGTCTAAGACAAGACCTAAAACCAGGGGGGACAGGGCCTTCTCTGTGGCCAAGCTCTCGAACGCTCTGCCCCCCCACGTCCGAATAGCCCCCACAGTGGAGTGTTTTCGTTATCGTCTTAAGACCCACTTTTATTTTCTGGCTTTTAACACTGTAGTTGTGAGTTGTGTGGTCCTCTGTGTCTTTTATTTATTTGTTTATTTATTTATACATTGACCTTTTATTGTTTATTGGTATTCTTGCTCTTATTTGATTTTACTAGTTTTATTGCCTTAATGAGGACTAGTGGAGTTAAATAGAGCTTTATTTTATATTTTTATTGGATATGTTTTATTTGTATTGTGCAGCACTTTGGAAACGGTTTTGTTTATGAAATGTGCTATATAAATAAAGTGGATGGGATTGGATTGGGTTTTATGAATGTGATCTTTTCAAAAATGTTTGAATACCACACATCAATTGTAAAGTATAAACCCCAATCACAGACTGCACAAAACAAGTGAGAGCTGTGAGAACAGGACTAAGGCTTCTGAGCTGCAGTGTCAAGTGAATGAAAAAGCACATAAAAACATGACAAAGGTTGAAAGATTTGATGGGAAAACTTGCTTTTGGGGAATGGATGATTAGTTTTGAAAGTAAAACAGCATTTTGCTGAACTAAAATTTTGTTTAGGAAAACTTGTCTAGATTCTTGTTTTGCAAGTGTCAGTTTTCAGTAGAGAAGCAACTGAAAACAGCTAAACTGGTGGGTGTCTCTGAAGAAAAAGGATAAATTGAAGATGAATTCCTATTTACTTGTATTGCCATTTGAGGGATTTTTCAAAACCGAAGTCAAATTGCTGGGATAAATAGGATAATCATGCTCAAAATAGTACTATAACGTTGGATAAATATTAAATACTAATACTTAAATATTACTAAGTCCATTGTATTTGTCAGTTGAAAATATAAAAAATAGTTGAATATTTTTCCTGTGTATTTAAATTGTACCTTATGCACAAATGAAGTGTAATTGATTGAGTTCAATGGGATGCTCTTGTTGAACTATAATTATGAAATCCAATATTGAATTCTGACTTGATTTAAGTGCTGAATTGCTGGGTATCAGATGATAGGGAGGGACTTGGGACTTTACCTTTTGGATATTGCATGGCAAGTACCATGTAATCAATAGGGAAATCTGGCCCTTGTCCTCATCTGGGAGTATAACATCATCACATTCTAGAATATGAAAACTACCAATATACAAAGTTATTAAGAACATTACAATATACATATCTCAAGACTACAAAAAAAACAAAAAATTAAATTATGGATGTTTGTTAAAAAAAAAAAAAAAGTTTTCAGCTAGAATCTGCATGTGCAAATGATTGAAACAGAAATTGTTATATTGTGAATTTGAATTTCAAACCTACCTTCTGTGTCCAACTGGGAAGCTTGGGAGGAGCTGGAGGACTGGAGATCCATATAATAGTCATCCTGCCACATGATGCGTTTACTTCGATCCAGAAACGAATCGTAGGGGGTTTTCTTCTCCATGACACTAGAGGAGATGCCACAGATGTTTGTGTTGATATGAAAAATGATAAGCATTAAAACTCTGTTCACAACATGATACAGCCTATTGATTTTGGTTTTGGCTAGCATCACCACATTCCAATATCAGTGTTTAGTAGTCGCTAATAGAAAACAGGCCGGTTTAACCCAAAACATGCACAATAGGTAAAATCCTCCAGCTATAAGACAGCTATAAGATAGCTGCAGTACATCCAGTATGATCTTCCTGACTCAAATCAGGAAGTCCAAGCACATATTTACTGTGCTCAGGTCTCTGCACTGGTTCTTGTGGCTCAGAGAATAGGCTATACAGCAGCTCTGCTTATGTACAAGTCTCTCCATGGACTAGCACCAAAGCACATCTCTGACATGTTAGTGCCATAAGAATAAGCTCATGCTCTGAGGACATCAGGGACCAGCCTCTTACTAGTGCCCAGAGACCTTCTTCCTGAAAATGTGAGACAGGCGTCTCCTTTCACAATGTTTATGTCAGACTCAAAACGGTTACTGTACCCCATCTAAGGCTTGCCTTGGC
Organism: Odontamblyopus rebecca; assembly: GCA_030686955.1. NCBI lineage: Eukaryota > Metazoa > Chordata > Actinopteri > Gobiiformes > Gobiidae > Odontamblyopus > Odontamblyopus rebecca. The sequence continues at coordinate 21,313,561 of CM060671.1, read as the reverse complement.
TCTTTTCGTTTTGTAAAGATTGCCGACTTGCTTTTCTCCATGAAGATTTCTAAATTGAATGCCATTTAGAGAAAAGTTATAGGCAAAACAGCATCTCCATCGAGAATAGAAGGTTTCTGAACATCTCCTATTGTGTAATCTAAATGCTTTTTATTGATACTGCAAAGTATCAATAAAAAGCACTTAGCACATGTGCTACATGTATGCATATTGGCGTAATATTAATCAGTTACCATGGACTCACAATGCGCACACTCGCAAACACAACCAAGTTTTAAGATTGTCTGGACTCAAGAAAATAAATACATATTTGATTTAAACATTTTCAGGAACCTGTGATCAATATAAGCATTCATTGTGCAGTTTGGGCATCTTTCAGCAAAAAGGTCAGAGTGACTAACTGAAAAACTTTTGGCTAATGCTAGCTACCTTGTGACTGTAATTTTATTTGAGAGGGACTTGTTTAACACAAATCATCTCACCTGATGTAATTCCAACTAAGTCAGTTATTTCTGGTCAGACTGTAAAATAAAGATCAGATTAAAGTCTGCCAAAGCCTCAGACAGAGCATTTCTATTGTTAGCATCACATCCCCAGGGAATGTTGAAAACATCAGCTGCATCAACAGCCTGCCTTCCTCTGTGATGCTAACAGTAGCGCTCTGTCTGAAGCTCTGCTACTCAAGTTAGACTTTAATCTGATCTCACTATAAACTGAATAGCTGGAACTACAACAGGTGAGCTGATCGGGAGTGGGAAGAAGTAAAAACTTATTGACTCCCACCCCTAATTACTTTCTTTATGTTAAGCCATAAGGTTGCCTTCCTTAATTCAATCTATATAGTCGTATATTCATTATATATTCATATGTTCTATAATTAACCAGTATAGATGACAGCCATTACTATCACTGTCGAATTCATACCCTATAATCATCACTATAATACTGCTGTATTATTATTATTATTATTATTATGATTATTATTATTACTATTATTATTATTATTATTATTATTATTATTATTATTATTATCGTCATCCTCATTATTTTCATCATCATTATCATTATCACGTCACCATTACAACCACCATTGTTGTCATCATTGTCATCATCATCATCCTCATCGTCATTATAACTACAAACAATGTTCTGTTTTTGGTGAAGATGGTGACTCTTTCAAGAGATGTGTGTTGTGCATTAAAAGAGGCAGGATGTTTTGTGGACTCTCACCTTTGTTGTTGAAAATCAAACACCTAAACAGGACCATGAATGCATATATTGGTCACAGGCTCCTGAAAATGTGTGGTTTAAAACCATATTGTATTTTTTCTGGAGTGCTGAACATTCCGCCATAGACATACAGGTACATGTAGTACACTACTAGCGTGATGTCACTGCAAAGCATCAGTTGCTTTTATTGGAAAGCACGGACACCTTGAGTATTGTAGGGCGCTTTAAAAAATAATTACAGCGATATGAATGTGAAACAAGCAGCCACATGTTAGCAAGAATGCAATTAGGCTGTGGTTACCTCGCCGCAGTCGATAAAGAGATTGGTTTATAAAGTTTATTCTTTTTTTTTTTTTTTTTAGTGAAATTTAGCAACAGTGATGCTAAAATTGCTCGGCATGCACAAAATTTGCACAGTTGCACGACATGCCTCAAGTAGTTATATGAAGAATGTACAAATGATATCCGCACTATTAAAAGCTGCTGTTCTACCAATCCGTGCCTTTAAGATCCACAAAATAAGAGAACAAAACAGTTTTACAGGGTCAAACTCACCATATGCTGTTGGTTATCTTAAGTGTAGAAATAGGTGTTCAAAATGGTAGAGCATGTTAGTTATAGGTTCAACCAGAGTAACTACAAACGGTTTTGCATTTGAGTGGTGATGCTGGTGTTTGCATCTTCCTGTCAGTCACTCTTCCTGCCTTGTGGTTTCCATGTTTGACACAGAAAACTAAGCACATTTGCACAAAGCAGAGACACAGTATCACAAACACAAACCACTTAATTTCATCCATATCAAAAAGAGAATAAAAAGAACTAAAGCTTTTGTTGATGTTAAGAAGTAACTAGTGTTCAGAAGCAGCCAGCCCAACAGGCCTTATGTATTTCTGTTCAGTCCATGGGTTTCAAAATTATGAGAAATTGTTTTCTGGAACCCATGAATGGGCTATTTCAAACATGATATTACTGTGTTGCTAAGTATGGTAAATTATAGGAGTCACAAAATACAGAAGATGGGCAGTTTGAATCTGTCAGCTACATGCAAATGACTGTGTTAACTGCATGCAGTATTTAATCGTTAGGCTAATCTGCACTGTTGTGTCCAGAAAATGCCCCTACTTTGAGATCAGTAGGCCTATATTTCTCTCTTGTCTTCAAATAGAAAAAAAGAAACCAAAGTGACACTGAAATCCGGCGCCTAAAGATTTCTGAATTTAAAATGTGAAAATATGATGCAGCCTATTCACCTTTACTTAAATCGCTCAATGCCAAGTAGAATACTTCCATCTGTAATTATTACAATAGTGATAGTCAACCCACCATTTGTAATGAAGAGATATAATAAGTCTCCTGTTAAAAATGATGATTATAAAGCATTAGGACACCTTTTGTATGTATAATGTTTGTTGTTTCATACAGTGAACAGTGACACTCAGAAAACTGTGGTAAAGGAGGAAATATCACCAAGGAGATTCAGTGTAAAACAAATAACTGGATTGTAAACACACACATTTGTTTATTTCAGAATTTCATGAATTGTATCTTGGTGGTTGACTGTATACGTTGTATTTTATTGTATCAAAGTTAGAATATTTTACTGTAAAATTTTACTTAATGTACAGTAGATTTAATGTATATCTTGCCTCAAACAAATGAGGAAAGTGGCACATGAAACACAAACATTTGAAAATACTTTTACAGTGGTCTCCCTTTCAAACACTCAATAAAATTTATGCTGTCTAAAATCCCTCCCTTCCTTTTTACAGTCACATGTAAACAGTGTGCTTCAGGTAAGCATACTAAGTGGTTACAGACACTAATCACAAGATAGCAAAGGACATTCACATTTCAAACTATGGACATAAAAAAGTCAAAAAGTTTTAAGTCAAGTATTTCAAACTTTTTCTTTTAGAGTCTTTCTTTTTATAGAAGTAGCCAGCACAGTCCATAAGCAAGGTGGAGGTGTTGAGTTTTGCTGCATATAAGTTTCATTTCAATATAATAACCAGGAATGTGATTCTGAAGGGCACTTATGGTGGTTATCCTGCAACAATGACTTCTCATAAAGGGACCCAGCTTTTATTTTCACCTGGTCTTTAGAAGCACATGCATTCACACCTAAATGGTGATATTATGATTGTAAGACTTCATTATAGATCTGACAGCCCCTCTGCATGTTCACTCAGCTCCATGGTGTAGTAGTCCAGCGGACGTCTGCAAATAGAATTTTACAGTTTTTATCAATTGCTTTGGCACATTGTCTGAAACTTTTCTTAAATCTGTCAAATAATTTGCACACTTTGCAAAACTATTCACACAAGACAAGACAAAAATATCATAATGTCTGAAAAAGTAAACTCATAAAACACTATTGTAAAAAGGACACATCGTGGTTAAAATAAACCTACCTAACCATCATCAAGACACAGCTCGGAGAATGCTACACTTTTGGGCGTGCAGTGTGAAGTGGTTAGAGACCTGTGGGATCAGTATTACACTGTTTCTGATTGTTTGAGAGTACATGTAATATGTTTCAAATACTACATATACATAATACTACATACTAATTATTTAGGTAACAAAAAAAGCTAAATTTTAAAAGCTTTTTATTAGCAAATTGGTTTCTGAACTGTGTCAGACATGGACCGCATAAAAACCTTGTGCACACATATTTTTGGATTATGTTTCTAGTGGTTCTGTGTCTGCCCATGAAACATCCTCATATTTTGGTTCTTGTGTGTTCTGTTTTGTGCTAGGTGATTTTAGTGTATGAACTTTGGTAAGTGGGCAATATTTAGGTAGATAGATATATAGCACATGGGAAGAGGGTATTACAGTTCCAATCAGTGTTTAAGTGGTTGATCATTGTGTTTAGCTACATAACAGTGTTATGAAGTTTTGAAATAAATGTTAAAGCATAAAAATTGTTATAATGTTAAAAAAAAAAAAAACACTGAAAAAATCTCCTTAATATATTAGAAAATTTATTGGAATTGCTTTTTGTGAACTGAACTGAAACGGGATTTGATTGTGATCCCTTACCTTCTTTTATAGAAATATGTAAATAGAGCCACTCCTAGTCCTAGTAGAAGAAATACTGCTATAACAAGGCCGATCTGCAGTCCCAGTGCAGATGCTGTATAAAGAAGATATAATTTTAGTAACACACACGGGTACTGCTCTGGTACTGGACTGAAGACATGGTGCATGATTCAAACCTGTGCTTGTGTAGCGGTCAGTGGTGGGAGCAGAGCAGCCATCCCCCCGAGAAGGTGATGGGTTCAGGTGTGAAGTCTGGATGATCAGAGCTTTCTGGTGGTCAGAAAGAGCCTGGATGTTTCCCCATACTCGCAGCCAACCAGACACACAGGAAAAGTTTGCCCCTAGACAAGTATACAATATATATATTAATATAAATATCTTAGTAGTAATATAAGTTGCAAATTCATAGCCATTGAAATCAAAACAATTAAAATGTATTTTCACTTCTCAAACAATAGTCTTTTTGCATGGAAATAGTACAAAGACAATGTATTATAAGATAAATTTTTTAAACATGAAATCAGTATGGTCCAAAAGAAAGAAAAATTATCTGATAAAGGTTTTTTGCTGAAACTATACAAAATAAAAAAAGCTTTTGGACATCAGCTGTCTCAGTGTGCTATGCATTTTTTCACTTTTATAAACATGAAACCAACCTTGGAAATATAAAGCTGATATACCACAATGGCACTTCTGCTCAAGGTAGTCAGCCACTTCGGCAATTCTCTTTCCCTGAAGAAGGCTGCTGCAGTCTAGAAAAAACACAAGAGACTAGTCAGTGATTATGCTTCTGATGAAGACTTTTTTAAATACATTATCAACCAAACAAACAACGAAATATGGAGACTGAAGCCTTCTAAATAGAGAATATTTATGAATAAATTGTATTATTGACTTTTTGGATGCAATAATGCTGCTGTCTTTGCTATAAAAAGGTCTTTTGTATGCATTTTAGAATCTGTATAGTCCAGATAGCAATTACATTTTTTATAGTAAAATAGTCACAATTAGTTTATTTCAGCCCTAATTTTACCGCACATATGTGAAAGTGTGGGACTTCCTAAGTGCTCACCCCCAGAGTATCCGTGCCAGTCAGTGGCCATGGGGCTAAGGCAGATGTCAATGTGGCTGGAGAAGGCAGCGCTGGGGCAAAGGTTGTCTCTGTGGGGGGTGGGTGAGGAGCTTGTCCAGGACGATGGGCTCCTGACCTCACAACACGAACAACGACTCAAGGAAACTGGTCCATCTTCCACAGACCTGTATAAATCCATACTGTGTTAGCAAAGATACATGAATGAAGAGATTAGCCTTGCTTTAAAACAGTAATTGTAGTAATATATTTCATATATTACTACATGAATGAACAGATTAGCCTTGCTTTAAAACAGTAATAGTAGTAATATATTTCATATATTTACATCTTTTACTTTGCCGCTTAAAGTAAATAATGTATATGAAAATTACTAATATGAGCCAGTGTGCCATCCAGATCACTGTATCTGCCATAGACCATAGCTATTCTGTATGATCATCTGTGATTTTCCTTTCACCAGAAAATGGTTCAGTTATCTGTGTGACTCATCCATGCTTTTTCTTCCTTTTACATCAAAAGCAATTGAAAAGCTTATTCAGCTGTAAGGATTTTTTGATCATTTACCTAAGAGCTGGAATAACATGTCTCCCTCTAGTGGTGGAGAGAAAGGATAGCAGCTGCTTTCTTTCACTGAACACAAGTACATCTCTGAGACTGGAGTTGGTCAAGGCAGTGCCAGCTCTGCACACACTGAACAGGTCATAACACAAAACCACTGCCCCCCGAATGGGCATGGTGGAGCCCTCTGGGAAGGCCTGATCTATGCAGGACAAAAATAGAAACATGGAGAACCAACATGGGTGAATAAACAGTTTGCAACTTCAGTGCAATACCTTATATGACAAAAAATCAATCACCTGCTCCAGTTACATTTCCAACAATATAAAATCCATCTTGATCAATGAAGCCAGTCAAAGGAAGAGCCATGACGGTTCCACTGCGCTCCTGGTCAAACACAGACAGCACCAGGCCTAAAAGGGATGTCATGGGTGGGCCCTTTAATTCCACAAATCCTCTCTGTTGGCTGTGATTGGTCCAGTGTCCGCTGCTAACCTCACTGATGACCACACCTTCAGGCGGGGGAGGGGGGCGAGGGCAGCTATTCTCACGCAGTGGAGTAGGGGTAGCCACCTGTGACATTTAAGTTAAGTCAGATCTTTGCAGCCACTGCTGACAAATGCATTGCTATTTAAGAAATCTTTATGTTTTTAATATGCATCACAGTAAAGTAAAAAGGTGTCTAAGGTGTATAAAATTAGTTTAAAAAGTTTGAAAAATGCTTAGAATGTGTTTAATGAGAAGAACGTCCACCTGGAAAAGAATGATTTTAGATCACCACCTTGACAGTATTTAGCATTTGTAAATGATACTCACAGAGAAAGCAGAAAGGTCAAAGGGGTACAAGCCTCTGCAGCGGCTTAGGGCCTCATCCTCTAGCAGCACCTCAGGATCCTCCAGCAGGGGGAGCTGTCCAGGAGTCAGGGCTTTACTCAGCTCCTGGGCCTCCTTATCAGAGCCTCTCTGTCTATACACCACAGCATCCAACAGGCCTTTGGTGGGAATGCCCCTCTGTGCAGCTGATGGGGGGCCAAAGGGGCTGCGATATAGGGCCACAGCATCTGGTCCATTCTGGATAGTATTTGGAGGCAGGCGTAGAGATGGGGCAGGCACAAGCCTGTCACTGCCCAACAGAAAATAGCCTTTGGATGTGGTGAAGTGTCCACTCAGGCTGATCTCTCTGTAGGGTTTGTTGTTGTGTGCGCTGAACAGAAGTATCCAGATGCCCTGCAGTGAGACACGGCGGGCTGATGGGTGCCACAGCTCGATGTACTCACCGTCCTCAGCGACACCAGGTGTGTCGGTGTTGAGCTCGTTAATCAGGAAGTCACTGTTGCCCCACGGAGGCAGGTGTGGGGATGTGTCTGTGCCACTGGGGTTCACTACAACAGGCACCAGACCGTATGTTAGGGTCACTATGTGACCAGTTAAAAATATACAGCCACTGAAATGGTGCAGGAAAAACCATCATTCTACTTCAAAATCTGTGAAAGTGAACACATATTTGAAGGATATACATGGAGCTTTATGTGGCCGCTTGCTTATGGCAATGAGGGAACTGCACCAAAGGTGGATTTTCAGCAAACTGTGACTACAAGAGCACAAAATCAAATCCTTTAGAATTGAACTGGGCTAAAATTAGGACGTGTAAACGCACCCTAAAAGTGACTAGGTGGGTCTCTTAGGTTTTGTAGTGAACTTTTGAAGTGAGCTGTGGAGGTCTAAAAATGGATACTTTAGATATTTTCTGTTTATTCTACTTTTCATATGTATAGCAACTCCAGTAAAGACAGTAACTGAGTTTATAGTAATTTCTAATAAGATAATTTTAGGTAAATCATCAGTCCTATATAATGGGTCCTAAGGACGTGCAGTGCTAATTGACAATTGAATGTTCTGGATCATAAAAATGTTATTAGCTCTATCTTGGGAAAAAAAAGTATTTTTACAATTAATCAAATACTGTTAGAAGTCAACCAAAGGCTAGGCTTTGGGTCATAATGAAAAGGTTGATGAAACAATGAATTATGTTTTATGTCAAAGACGAAGAACAAATGATGAAATATTTGTGCACGAACAAGCAGCTATAGTAGAGGGTTCTAGTATGTAACAAACTTACTGTATCATCATCAGCTGTCACATAGTTAATTAATTAATTGAATTCTGATTAACAGATTTATCTAACCATTAAATATATAGATACACCACATAACTTGAATAACCATTTCTATCTTTATACATCTTTTGCATTCTGTTGAAGGCAACAACTAAGAAAAAAACAACATTCACGAAGTGCACTGGAATGAGCACTTATATAGACATGCATCGTTTTCACATCTAGTTTGAATACCATTCATATAAACTATTCTACATGAGAGCAACAACAAATGTGAGAGTACATATCTGAATGAAACTGAATAAGATCTTAATATAAATTAAGACTGTGTGTGTCTCAACAGATAAAAGTAATAGAATCATAGAATTGTTTGTTGTACAATTACCCCACTACAATTCGTAGTGGGGTCTATGTGGATCTAGATGCTTTTAACTTACCAGAGCTATGTGGACAGATCTTTGGCCAGGGACACTGGTTAAGCTGCCCAGGTGTTTGAGGAGCTTCCCAAAAGACACCGGGGTCTCTAGACCATGTGGCAACACCACAGCGACTGAGATGGAAGCCTCCCTCTCTCAAGCTGAGAAAAAAAAAAACATTTAGATTTTAACACCCTTCTGTACTCATTACATTATTGCCTTACTATGCTCATTCTGTGCTATGCAATTAGCCCCGTTTAGTCACAGGAAACAAGGAACAATGAAGTAATATATTATAAATACGTTTGTACTTACACCTTCATGTCACCTGTCACCTGCAGCTTTTTGCTGATGGTACCTCTCTATACTCTACCAGGTTCTTTTATAAGCACCTTAGACATCCCAGCACTGTATTATTTTAACGCATTATCTTTCAATGTAGTTTAGTTTTTTGTTTTTTTTTGGGCAATTAAGAAGTTTACATTCTTTTACAATGGAACATACAACATTAGAGAAATCATGATAGAAATAACAAACAAACAAGCAAACAAACAAACAAGACAAAAACAAGACAAAAACAAAAAACAAAACAACAACAAAATATTTTGCCCAAAAAGGAGTGGGAAGAAGAGAATTTATTTAATCCCACCCCCCTCTTTTAATCTAATGCAATGAGCTTCTTTTCCATTATTAACTATAGGAACTATAGGTTCTATAGTTCCTATTCTTGGTTCTAGATGGTTCTTGGTTCTTAGTTCTCATGTAACTGGAGATATTATCCCATTCATTATCCCGAATCCCATTCATTCTAGGCACCTTTTGTTAAAAATAGATTTTTGCCACTTTGACAACTTTCAACATGTCGGAACCAAATCTTAAAAATGTTGCTTTTCAGCTGTCCAAAAGTCAAGTTTATTGCATTATTATAAAGAAAACTAATCATGATTTTTTTTCTATTTCCCATTTCAGAAATATTACATTTAAACTGTGTAGTGTTAGTAATGTTAGTCAATAAATGATTCTTGTGTTTTAGGTATAAGTATCTGTGATCATTTTATGATAGAATTCAGAATAAAGAATTCTTACCTGTTGCTGAGTTGATAAGGCTGTCTTCCTGGTATAAGGGTCTCTGTGAGGTTGGGGCTTGGCCCTTTTCCAGGTCCAGCAAAAACAAATGCGTCGAGTGGTTGTATCTGACTCAGGGCACTGCCCACAGGGAAGTCTTTGACAGTGCCACTGTAAATGGCCACTGCTCCAGACTGGTCTCCTAAAAGCAACACAGGGGAGGTTAAAACAGGACAAAAGAAACTCTGAAACAGATGAATATACTGATGAAAATGAAGAAACATTGTACTGCTTATAATCTATTACTACTACTTATTATGAACATTTACCAGCTTATGTCAATACCGGTACTTATAGTGTAAAGACAATACTAAAATACTAAAAGAGTAACTATTACGGCTGGGCAATATGACCAAAATAATGTTTTCCTACTTATTGTTTGATCACAGTGTCAATTTTATTTTGCCAAATAAAATGGTATTTAATGTTGATTGATAATGTTTCACAGATGATGGCTGTGGACCTGTGTATCTGTGTTAAAATCATCCAAGCTGATCATTGACAATTAGAAATGAGTGGCTTTGATTAAAATTCCATGAATTGCACAGCCCTACCATCCATCAAGTATTATTGCACTGCTTATTCCCACTATAAACATAACACTAAAATGTGATATGTGATATCTCTGTGATACCTCTTCCTCACCTTTCATGTAGTTCTTGTCTATGCTGATAGAGACCAGACCATTTGTGGCTTGCATATCCAGAGACATGCTCACACTCACTCTGTCCGTTCTCCCATCCAACACCACTAGCGCCAAGGGCCCTACACTAGGGGCCTCTGTCATCTCCACAAAGCTCTCCACCTGCCCACCACCCAGTCTTACTTCAGTGATCAGTGGTGCAGTGGCTGGAGACATGGGTGGGGTGCAGTTATTCCTCTGTCCTGGAGAGGGGAGAGATACCTGAAATCCCCACCGGTCTTCAGACATTAAACATCTTTCTATAGACTCATCTCCATCATGGGCTGTATCATCCTCTACAAAGGCTGGTTCTCCTGGTGTTAGCATTTCAGCCAGATACTCAGCCCCTCCGGACCTCCTGCTCATGTACACTACAGCATCCACCAACCCCACTGCTGTCACATTCATTTTCTCACTGTACCGTGCAGCACTGGAGTGGTAGATGGCTATAGCGTCCGGGCCATTTTGCACAGTGTTTGGAGGCAACAGGATTGCGGGTTTAGGTTGCATGTCCACAGACCCAACCAGGAAGAACCCTCTGTCGTCTGTGCTATATCCCTTAAGGTCCAGCACTTTGTAGGCTATATTCCCATTTCCATTATAAAAAACAAGTGAGTATCCATCTAAAGAAGCTCTCTGTCCACTGGTGTGGTACAATTCCACAAATTCAGTGGTGTCCAGTCTGGGGTTGTCAGCGTTGAGCTCACTGATAATAAGACAGGGGTCACCAGTAACTGCCATCAGAAGGCAGAGGCAAGCCACGAAGACCAGTGTTAACTCCATCCTGTTCAGCTCCTGCCAAAAATAATATGACATATTAAAACTGGTCACTTGTATAATTAGAATCGGTGTGTTGGAAATGGGATAAATAGGCCACCATGAATATTTCTGTGAGTTTGAGAGGAGCAAAATCTGACTAGGTTCTGGATGTTAAATAATTCCCCCTTAGTGTGCAGTGATTTTAATATTAAAAGGCCCATATTACACTATTTTCTGATCTATGTTATAATGGTTCCTAATCAAAAACATACCTGGAGTTGTGTTTTATTTCATTCACACACAAATCCTGCATATTTAGGCTGAGTTCTTCTTTTAAACGGAAAACACTCTGTTTCACATTGTGATGTTCTCATGTGGTAATACAGGAAGTGCTCTATTGTATTGCTCCACTGTATTTTTAAACTCCATATACCTTCACTAGAGTTGCTTGAATTTTTTCAGCCCTGTAATTGCCAAGCTCTTCTGAAATAAGGGTAAAAGGTATTTGTTGAAAACTAATTTGAAAACTACCCATTCATGACATCATAAGGTAGAATAGAGCATTTTGACCTTTGGAGAAGTAGACAGATTAATAATAAAGAATTACTGAAATACAGTATGCATGACTGAAACAAAGCACAACTCCAGGTATTTTTTGCTGTTTTTGATGAGATAACAATATTCTAGCATGGCTTAAAGCTGACAAGAGTTAAATTTACGTAATATATTTATAGCTTCATAGAGTCTATTATTTGGGTACAATAAAGCCTTTAAAATCTCACAAAAAATTGCAGGCTATTGACATGTCACCCCACTGCCTGTTTTCCAGTATCTAAAATAATAAAGCACGTAACCTATGATAAATGGATTACAGTAGTTTTTAGTTTTTTGTTATTGTAACCACAAACCATGCTAAAGTAACTATTCCCAGAAATGTGCCCAAACTTACTGCCCTGAGCCCAGCAGCTTCTCTAGAGGCAGACAAGTCATCATGAATGAGGCTTTATGAGCCATTTTTTTCAGTGACACTATAAGGGACGTCTGCTGCATGACTCATGTAGGATAGGCTACTGTTGCGACATCCTCTAAAAGCAGATGGAAACTGCAAAATTGTGAAGTGGTTTATCGGAACAGAGCATGGACAAAGTTAGTGCGCTATGCATATGGAATATGGCCTAATGCATAAGTAGACTACCATTTTAGACTAATCATCATTTAATGTGGGCTACAGAAATACTGTACCCCGCTAATTTGTCAACTGGTAAATTATTTTTGAATCTTTTGAAGGCCAAACAATCACTCGCTTTCGGACTTAAATGCATAAAAGTGTTAAATAACCCCTGAAATTTCCTCCCACGTACCCCCATCTATTCCGGTCACGGTTTGCCTGCAAAGCGTGCATCTTTCCTTCGAAAAAGATCCCTGTGGCTCCTCGCTATCCCTCTGCGTCCCGACACAGGCGCGCTGACTTACCGCTCTTCTGAAAGTCGCTCTCAGCCTGGTCTACCTGTTGCACAGCCCAAAGTGCGCTTAATTCAGTGTAAAAACGTGAGCTGGCGTCGGGAATAACATTGGTAAGGTGAAAGTTGTGCTCTCCGCCGCTCCCTTCATTGACAAAGCCGCACTTTCTTTCTCCCCCCGGACTGTGGGCGGTCGGACTGACTGAGGGGGTGATGCCAGCCAGGGGAAGCGCTTTTTTTCACCAAGCTTCCTATTCAGCTTTGCGCAGCTGAATCAAAACACAAGGGGAACAGCAGCGAACGACGTCAGATCCACAGCTTAAAAGGCCCCTCACAATAAGCAGTGATTTAAACATATTTCTTACTGCTAAAATGTCTGCAATAATGTTATTGTGTGAAGCAGGCACTAAACCGCGCCCATTATATCAGGAGTAGGACCTAAAGGGGGCCCTGACCGCACTTTGTAAAGCTGGCCTACGTCAGGCCCATACCATAAATTGGATTTACTTTAAAGGTGCAGTAGGCCTGTGTAACTTTATGGAAATGGCACTTGAACTGTTGGCTATATGATTCCAATTCCATGATTGGAAATAGGCCTAGATAATTTTGCCTAATTTTTATGCTATATTGTGGAAGATTAGGCTATAATCAAAGGAACAATATTTCAATGGAAACATCCAGCAGGAGGCCCTCCTCCAGGCCATATAGGAATCAATTTTATGGGGATGGAAGCCAGCTCATAAGGATTTTTCAGTGCAATTAAAACAACCAAAACTATAGCTTTAAAATAACTTGTCTTTGTAGGTCTAGATGGCCTATTACTTTTTTCAAAAAGTCCAGCGTTAGGTTACTTCAGGTCAATAAACTTCTTTGATTCTGTGAATTTGGGCTGTGATTGTGCATATTAAAATGGAGCCCAAAACTCTGTGCAGGTGAAACATGAGTGACTCATGTCTCACCTGCACAGACTAGTTCTCAACCTATTTGGCTTTAAAAACAGTTTTATTTTTTTGCACCCCAGCTCATGAGTCAGTGGGGTACAAACGAATTTGCATGTTTTACCTGTGAGAGTGAGTTCTCTTTGGGCACACTGGTTTCCTCCATCAATCCAAAACATGCACTGTACTGTATGTGTACCAGTTATAGGTCTACTCCTGTAGGAATACTGTATTCTAGCTCAAAAGAGCACAGCTCATGACAGGCTCATGGACTTAAGGGTTAAAATGAAGGATGGGTCAAATGTAGAGAACACATTAATTTTTCTACTACAATCAAGTGTTTTTTTTTTACATGCAAGTAAATTGGGGACTTGCCAATGACTAACAGCCAGATTTTAAAGAAAGTATTTGTAGCCTGCGCTCTAAAAAAAAAAAGAAATGAGAGGCTACTAGAATCACAACTGAGGTTGTGGTGTTTTAATAACATAATCTGCTTTTAGTCATTTTTGGCAACGTTAGTGCAAACAAACTTTTTGATCAAAAACAGCCCGAGACTGAGTTTGTATTGCCTGGAGTAGCCACTGCCACTTCCAGTTCTTCATCACGCAGGACCCTGATTACAGCCAGGGGCGTCTGATCACAAAGTGGATGTAGGTTTGAAATGTGTATCCATGTTAGACCAATCACACTGTTCCTCATATGTCCAGATCCTGCTCCCCCTCCCTGCTCACTCTTTTATTAAGTCCTCCAGGTATACTGCCCAGTTTAGCAGCTCTATTTGAAATGTGGTTGTGGGTGGAGTTTAGCTGTATACTCGTTTTTCTCATTCCCATTACAGTATACTGACAGTACATAGGCAGAGGCACTGTTTAATGATGGGCTGCAGGTGCTGGGGTGTAGGGAGTGAGGATTCAGATGAGTGTCATGGTACACTCCTGCTGCTGTCTCTCCCTGCTTCACCCTCCCCCTCACCTACCTCCTTCTTCACCTGATCTCCTGGGCGTGTCCGTCTCCTCCTCCTGCTCCTGGGCTGACCTGCGCACCTGTTTGCCATCTCCAGTCACCTCTGTATATCTGCCTGGTTTCTCCTCACCATCTCTGCCAGATTGTCAGTTAACCTCCGTGGTGAACGCCTGCACCGGCTTTTTTTTAATTTATTGCCCAGTTCGTTGTGTTTTTTCCTTACCTGTCTGTTTTTCTGCTCCAGTTTCCTGCCAGTCTGCCCGGCCCAGCTCCTGGTCCATCCTCAGCTCCAGCCTATCCAACCCTGCCTGCCTCCACTACCCGCTGCCTCCTCGACCTGCCTGCTACCCCCTGCAATATTCATCATTCTGTGTAAATAAATCTTTGTAAACTCTCCCAGATTCCTGTCTGCTTTTGGGTCCTTCCGTTATTTGATCGTGACAATGAGAAAGGCATTTTATATTTAAACCACCATTCAAACCATTTCAGCACTGAAACTGGCAACCAAAAGAGACTCATGTAAGGCTCATTCTGCTTTCTTATAATCTTCTTGAGGACCAAAACACTAGATAAATGGCAAATCATATCCAATGTGTTTTGTAATAAATCAGTATTACAACTGTAATTAGTGAAGCTATATTTGATTTGAACATATCCATCGTATCCCTTCAGAGAAGAGCACAAACAGGCTCTAACCAGAGTAGAAAGAGAAGTGGGAGGCCCCGCTGCACAACTGAGCAAGAAGATACGTACATTAGAGTCTCTAGTTTAAGAAATAGACGCCTCACAGGTCCTCAACTGGCAGCTTCATTAAATAGTACCTGCAAAACGCCAGTGTCAACATCTACAGTGAAGAGGCGACTCCGGGATGCAGCTTCAGGGCAAAGGAAATGCCATATCTGAGACGGGCCAATAAAAGAAAAAGATTAATATGGGCAAAAGAACACAGACATTAGACAGAGGAAGGTTGGAAAGAAGTCTTATGGACAGACCCCACTGAGCTGTTGTGGGAGCAGCTTGACCGTATGGTACGTAAGAAGTGCCCATCCAGCCAATCCAACTTGTGGGAGAAGCTTCTAGAAGCGTGGGGTGAAATTTCTCCAGATTTCCTTCAACAAATTAACAACTAGAAGGCCAAAGGTCTGCAAAGCTGTAACTGCTGCAAATGGAGGATTCTTTGACAAAAGCAAAGTTTGAAGGAAAATATTATTATTTCAAATACAAATCATTATTTCTAACCTTGTCAATGTCTTGACTATAGTATATTCATTTTGCAACTCATGGTGGTAAATAAAAGTGTGACTTTTCAAGGAAAACACAAAATTGTCTGGGTGACCCCAAATTTTTGAACAGTAGTGTGTATATATATATACAGCTATGTAGCTATGTGACAGTCAGACTTTTTGAACATTTAACATTAGTTTGTCACAAGGATCAAGAGTGTAGTCTTGAGTTGGCTACTGAGCATCCTCTTTTTAATGAAACATAAGAAGAAGTACAACAAAATGACTCCAAGGAACTGAAACCGTAAATCTTTTTATATTGTCTTGGGGTTTTATTTGTGTGGTTGTCATGTGAAGAAAATGCCTTTACTTGTATTTTGTCCAGCGAAGTTGATGACTTGAGAGAACAGAAGGGTGGCAACTACTAAACTGGAATTTTGTACACTAAAGTTCAGACATACTTTGCACATATTTTACAGACCATAACACCTGTGGTGGAGGTAACAAAGTAAAACTGTATTTAAGTACCGGTATATATTTTAGGTATTGATACTTTACTTAAAGTGATTTTAAAGTGGATACTTTTTACTTTTACTCCACTACATTTGAGAGCAGGTATTTGTTCTTTATACTCCACAACATTTTTTTAACAGGACTCAAAAGTAAAATTATTTTTCACCATAGTCTGAGACCTGCTTAAAAGGTTGAGGGGGGAAAAAATCAATTACATTTTTATTGGGTAAAATTCAGCATAAGACTTTGCCAAAATCAAGACATTTAAAGCTTTATTAAATCACAAAGTATGTGTGACAGACTTGTGCTTCATTCTAGCAGTACATTTTAACAGGATACTTTAATAACTTGAAAGATGTTTTCATGTGATACTTTTAGTTTTACTTGAGTATCTTTTTGCTCCAGAATCTGTACTTTTACTTAAGTAACACAAATGAGTACTTTTTCTACCACTACACCAGTGGTTCTTAACCTGGGTTCGATCGAACCGCAGGGGTTCAGTGAGTCGATCTCAGGGGTTCTGCAGGGGTCAGACTCACATCCAACTCATATGAATTCATGATGACACGCCCCGTTTGGCCGTTATTGGCTGCAGGAAATTTTGTGCGCAATAGTCTTGTGACTGTTGTGATGGTGTCGTGTAATTTCTTTCTTAATATTTTCCCTTCATACTAACTATGTCGAGCAAAAAAAGAAAGTGGTCGGACGAATATGTTCAATATGGATTCACATGTGTGCACCAATAAAATATATAAACCTATGATTTGAATTTGAAAAAAAAAATTAAAAAAAATAAAAATTCCAATTAAGAAGGGTTCGGTGAATGCATATGAAACTAGTGGGGTTCAGTACCTACAACAAGGTTAAGAACCACTGCACTACACACAAAATTTTGTGATGCCGTTGTTTCAGTCTGTATGAATTCAAAATAACTCCATGAAATAAGTAATCTGTTTTCATCAAGTACTCTGTTTTTTCTTCATTTGAAAAGTTGCGCAGTGCACCTTTAACTAAAATTCTGTTGGTGAAAAGTGTCAATAAGACATTGTACCACTAGATGGCCCCACAACCACATGATCACTCGCCATGATCACTCACCGTCGATCTGTCAGCTTCAGTTCGGAGGAAAATGAGCAAAGCGACCTCCTAAGTAAGCTTAGGAAGCATGTCTGTGTTATATCAGCGTGTCGTCTCAAGAAAAGGTCAGCTCAAATGTTAACCATCTTCCCTTTCTATTTCGCAATTTCGCCAGCCAATCTAATGGCCAATGGCTTGAAGTAAGCTATTCTCCACAAGTCAATGAGGATGTCATTTACTGTTTTGTTTTGATGAGTCACTACATTGACAGTCCTGATTCATCCCAGAGCGAAATTCACCTGTGCTTAATAAAGAGGTTATCTAACACAACATCAGACGGAGCTAATCAGTTTAAGCATAATAAAGTGGCACATCAGCCTTATTAATAGTGGGTAATTTAAAGCATAAACTGGGGATTAGCCTGGCTGAGCTGACTCACCATTTGTGTCTCCCCACTGTAGCTGTGGCATTTCAGCATTTATTATATATCTGAAGCATTGCATATGTCATGTACTTCACCTTTATTATGCAGGTTGATTTCTGCACCAAGAGTGTCCATTAAAGCAACACAAAGGAGGAAAATCAATGCAATACTGTCACAAATTGTGTTGTAAATCCAGAATTAAATCTGTTTTTATACAGACTGATCTTAATATATTGAAGAATTGTGTATTCTGAATCTCAGGCAACCACTTATGCAGTGGCAAAAAATCAGGACATTTATGAGATATGAGATATGGGTTTCAAAAAATACTAACTCTTGATAATGAAAATAACTAATACAAAAAAATATTTTTTTTTTTCTCTATTTCAGCTTAGGTGATTTTCAGTATTGGTAGATTTAGAGAAAATCAACTTGAAGCTGCACCAGGTAAATATTTAAATGTGATCAGTTATGTTTATTTTTCTGAATAAGTCTGTGGTCAGGCGGGTGAAAGATGCACTTATCAGCAAGGGTCCTCAGACAAGAGAACCGTTCACTGGGCACATTTTCTGTTGACTGCTATTTGGTGTTAGTACAATTTTTCCTATTCAAAAATGGCACCAACACCAAATTTGCTATTATTTTCAGCATGTGAAGTTAATGTATACTTAGACTGTGCTATTGTTTTTCCTAAAAACTAAACAAAGTCAATTTTAAAGATGGCTATAGTTCCTTGAAACAGCCATGCCACCTTGAGAATGGCTAATCTTTTCTCATCTTGGAATTGGAGCATGGTTGGGCCTGGTTAGTAGGCCTACTTGGATGGCTGACTGCAGGGAATATCAGATGCCACAATGGGGCAACAGTGGGTCAGTGGTTAGAATTCTGCAGGCTGTTGTTGTGTCCTTGAACATGACACTTCACTCACCTTGCCTCTGGTGTTGAAGCACGTGTATGTTGTATATAAGAGTATGTTTATAAGAATGAACATGGGACAAAGGATTTAAATGAGCCTATGGATACAGTGTGGTGTGTTTACAGTATCAGTATTATGCTGCCTGTTCATTAACATGCACTTCCGACCAAATTTAAAAACATTTAAACTTAAAACTTTAAGAAGAGTGTTGGGTCTGGATTATCTGTTGCATGTTTTGGTTTTGCAGCTTTGTTTATAGAGCAACTTTTGAAATCAAATTGACTCTGTAATAATAACATTTTGGGAGGTCAGTCATTTTATTTTATTCTTGATACTAGGAGACAAGCTAAGATTCTGATTTCTTATTTTCAGTGGAGTCCTTGCCCCAAAGGGATATTTTAACATGATTTTAATGGCAGAGAAAACATACACAGACGCGGTGAGAACATGCAAACTCTACACTGTCATATACACCCTGTCCTGTAAGCTGGTATGCTGTTGTAGTTTAAACACTGCTGCTGCTGCTGCTGCTGCTGCTGCTGCTGCTGCTGCTGCTCTATGGCATATCTGTGTGACTCACAACGTTACACAAGTCGACAGCCTGCATCATCCCCAGACAAGACAACCCTTCAGCCCCAGAGGATAGGGCTACCAGCTGCCATACACACACACATGCACTCACACCCACACACCCACACACCCACACACCCACACACCCACACACGCACGCACACACACACACACACACACACACACACACACACACACACACACACACACACACACACACACACACACACACACACACACACACACACAATTGAACGTATTGTCATTTGGGAAAGAAGCTCTTATCAACAAATGCCAATCAATATAATTTGTTTCCCTGTTACCGTAACAAAATGGTCTTTCCATAATTGACATCCTGTTTGCGGGGATCAGTCTGTGACATTCAGCCATACTGAAGACATCCTTGACCTTTGTGGGAATTACATGAGGATTTGGTCTGCCAAGATGACACTTTTGGTGTCTTTTGTTTAATTGTCTGCAGATTTTGTTGTTTTACTCTACCAACATTTGACAAATCAGTCTCTGCCTAACCTAAAATTGGTACAGGGTGTGGAGGATTATTGTCCAGAAACACATTTTATATGACCAAATGTGCATCTTCTATACAGTAGTTTGTCCTCTATATTTTAAACTCGTATCTATGGCCTTGTTAACAAGAATTTGTCAGTCCTAGTGACTGCTCCTCTACCAGAGGCCTGGGAGCTTGAGAGTTCTTCGCAGTATCTTTGCTGTTCCTAGTACTGCACTTTTCTGGACTAAGATGTCCGTTGTCCTTCCTGGGATCTGCTGTAACCACTCCTCCAGTTTGGGGGTCACAGATGCCTTCACCTTCCAGGCTCATCCAGCCCATCCTTGACCCCCTGGAGTTTCTCGTGTTCCTTTTTCCTGACATTACCATCACTTGGTATTGCAATGTCCACCACCATGGCTTTGTGTGTGTGTGTGTGTGTGTGTATATATATATATATATATCTATATATATATATATATATATATATATATATATATATATATATATATATATATATATATATATATATATATAACGCATTTCTCACCTTCCACGGTGGTTGGTCTCTCTCACTCTCATCAGCTCGGGTACCAGAGGCCTGGGAGTTTGAGAGTTCTGCGCAGTATCTTTGCTGTTCCCAGTACTGCACTTTTCTGGACTGAGATGTCTGTTGTCCTTCCTGGGATCTGCTGCAACCACTCATCCAGTTTGGGGGTCACGGCCCCGAGTGCTCCGATCACCACAGGCACCACCGATGCTTTCACCTTCCAGGCTCTCTCCAGCTCTTCTTTGAGCCCCTGGTATTTCTCTAGTTTCTTGTGTTCCTTTTTCCTGACATTGCCATCGCTCGGTATTGCAATGTCCACCACCACGGCTTGGTTCTCTCGCTTATCCAGAACCACGATGTCTGGTTGATTCGCCATCACCATTCTGTCAGTCTGTATTTGGAAGTCCCACAGGATCTTGGCCCGCTTATTCTCCACAACCTTTGGAGGCGTTGCCCACCTTGATCCTGGGGTTTCCAGACCGTACTCTGCACAGATGTTTCTGTACACTATGCCCGCTACTTGGTTATGTTGCTCCATGTGTGCTTTCCCTGCCAGCATCTTACACCCTGCAGTTATGTGCTGGACTGTCTCAGGCACTTCTTTGCACAACCTACACCTTGGGTCTTGTCTGGGGTGGTAGATCTGGGCCTCTATTGCTCGGGTGCTCAAGGCCTGCTCCTGTGCAGCCAGGATGAGTGCCTCCGTGCTGTCCTTCAGACCAGCCCTCTCCAGCCATTGGTAGGATTTCTTGATATCAGCCACTTCAGTTATGTTTCGGTGGTACGCCCCATGTAGGGGTTTGTCCTGCCATGATGGTTCCTCCAGCACCTCTTCCTCTGCGGCCCACTGTCTGAGACATTCTCTGAGCACGTCATCAGTCTGGGCCTTGTCACTGATGTACTTGTGGAGCTTGGATGTTTCATCCTGGACAGTGGTTCCCACACTCACTAGTCCTCGGCCTCCTTCCTTCCGGCTCATGTACAGTCTCAGGGTGCTGGACTTGGGATGGGACCCTCCATGCATGGTCAGGAGCTTTCATGTCTTAACATCCGTGGTCTGTATCTCCTCCTTTGGCCAACTTATGATTCCTGCTGGGTATCTGATCACTGGCAGGGCGTAGCTGTTTATTGCCTGCGCCTTGTTCTTGCCATTGAGCTGGCTTGTTAGGACCTGCCGTACTCTTTGCAGGTATTTGGCTGTCGCCGCTTTCCTTGTTGCCTCGTCAAGGTTGCCATTTGCTTGTGGGATACCAAGGTACTTGTAGCTGTCCTCAATGTCTGTTATTGTTCCCTCTGGGAGTGAGACCCCCTCTGTGTGGACTACCTTCCCTCTCTTTGTCACCATCCTACTACATTTCTCGAGCCCGAATGACATTCCAGTGTCTGTGCTGTAGATCCTGGTGGTGTGGATCAGTGAGTTGATGTCTCGCTCGCTCTTAGCGTACAGCTTGATGTCATCCATGTAGAGGAGGTGACTGATGGTGGCCCCGTTTCTGAGTCGGTATCCATAGCCAGTGCGGTCGATTATTTGGCTGAGAGGTTCAGACCTATGCAGAACAGCAGTGGGGACAGTGCGTCTCCTTGGTATATGCCACATTTGATGGTCACTTGTGCAAGTGGCTTTCCATTGGCTTCAAGGGTGGTTTTCCACAACTGCATCGAGTTTGCAATGAACGCCCTTAGAGTCCTGTTGATATTGTACAGCTCCAGGCACTCAGTGATCCATGTGTGTGGCATTGATCTCCCCATTGAACTCCCCAACCAGAGATTGGGAAGGAAGCCCCAATAAGTATCACGCTGAGCGAAGTAGCGACTGACCTGAAAGATAAGATCATGGCCCGGATGAACACAAGGCAACCCCGATGCCTCTCAAGCTTTCAGGCCCGAGCTGATGAGGGTGAGAGAGACCAACCAAGGTGAGAAACGCGTTTATACATATATATATATATATATATATATATATATATATATATATATATATATATATATATATATATATATATGTATATATATGTATATGTGTGTGTGTATATATATATATATATATATATATATACACACTACATCTTAGTCAAGTGGTTAAATTGATTTGCTTAGTATGCATAAACCTAAACCTTTACTTTAATGTATGGAAGTTGCGTGCTTTGTACTTTCTCACTTCTGCATTTTGCACCATTTCCATGCTAGAGGCCCCCAATTTTCTACCCCATTAGTTTGGACAGACCTAAAAAGTGGGACACAGTGAAGACAAAGCTGTTTCTGCATCATGGTTTCACCTCATGTTTAGAGCAGTTATGGTCTCTAGAGGGGGTAATGACCACATATTGAATTGGTCCTATACTTCTTGCACGTGTATAGTCCATGAGGCTCTGTTTGACAGTGATTAATAATGTGTACATGTGTCCTTCTCTCCGTCTTGCAGGCAACAGAGGAAGCATTCTACCGTTTCCCTCCACTTTTTTCCTTCGTTGAAGAAATCTCCCAAAGAAGCTCATCAGCATTCAACATGCATCGCCAACTCGCTGCATCCAATCACGTGCATACACAGGGTGCGCTTGTGTGTGTGCATGTGCATAATGTTCATTTGTGTCCATATAGGAGAATTCCCTCTCCTGAAGACCCCAAGGTCAAAATACTTGGGAAATCACTATAGCAAGAAGTGGGGATGGAGGATTAGTTTTTTTTATGCAAATGTAGGTTAATGATGGCAGAGACACCACTAGCAGATGCATGTTGGATTATTGATCTAAGTGCATCTCATTACACAGGCATTTCTGGCATGTGTTGGAATTTTCTCCTCTCATAATCTTGGTTAATCTGAAAGGGTTAACCCCATAGAAGGGAACAGGGGTGTAAATGGGGAGAGCAATCCTGGTCTATGAGTCC
Organism: Odontamblyopus rebecca; assembly: GCA_030686955.1. Lineage (NCBI taxonomy): Eukaryota > Metazoa > Chordata > Actinopteri > Gobiiformes > Gobiidae > Odontamblyopus > Odontamblyopus rebecca. The sequence goes on along the minus strand of CM060671.1, from coordinate 21,290,509 downwards.
ATTTTTTCTTACCCAAGATCGCAGTCGAGTTTGATACCCAGTTCCCATGGCAACGGGGCGACCGTGGTGCACCTGACCTACATATGTGCAGTATGTACACAAACCCGTGCGATCCATCTGCTACAGTGGCAGTGGCGGATGGTGAGTGGGTCTAAGTGGATATTATGAGAGCATATGGGAGCTGGATGGTTTGTCTAGTTTCAGGAGCTGTCAATGAGTCTAGTCCACAAAGACATTGAGTCACATAGATTACATTTGTTTGTGTTTGTAATAAACACAGCTAGACTACATGTTAATACTATTACTAGATTACCACTCTGTAATAGTACTGTATTATTCCTGTGTGATTTGATTCAATGTGCCTTCTCTGGCTGCTAAGCTCTAACAATATTTTGAAGCTGAACTCTATATGGCTGTATTGATCATTTGACATGTGGACTATAAACTCAGTTACTACAGGGCACAGCTATGTTTCATTGTTTGATTCTAAAACGGCTGGTTAACTGTTGGTTAAATCAACTGTCTTGTAAAGTCCTGCAGGGTGACTGCTGTTGTGATTTTGGACTATACAAAAGTACATTTATTTCAAGGCAAGGCAAAGAAAGTTTATTTGTATAGCAGAATTCATACACAAATTCAAAGTGCTTTACAGAATAATAAATATATTAAAATCACAATACAAACAAATCAAGACATAAATAGTCATCATAAAATTAAAAAGCAAGAGAGATATTAAATTCGAGTGCGGAAAGAGAAATGAAAACCTTTCAGTCAAATGCACAGCTTAACAGAACTGTTTAGAGCCTCGATTTAAACAGCGTCAAAGTAGAGGCCTGTCTCACATGTTCAGGAAGATGTTCTGACACTCAGATGTTCCAGGTTTTAGCTGGATGAATCTGAAACACTGACTCTTTGTGTTTAATCCTGACTCTGGGCAACTCCAGGAGGCCGGTACCTGAGGTCCTCAGAGTGCAGATGGTTCAAATGGCACTAACATGTCACAGATGTACTTTGGTGCTAGGCCATGGAGAGACTTGTGCACAAACAGAGCTGCTTTTTTTGCCCACAGTGGGAAACCTAAGCACAGGACTTATGTGCTCGCACTTCCTGGTTCGAGTCAGGACCCGAGCTGCAGTGTTCTGGATGTACTGCAGTTGTTTTACAGCTCATTTGGAGAGGCCAGTGATCAGACCGTTACAGTAATCTAACCTACATGGATAAGTCTCTCCAAGTCTGCATTAGACATTAGACCTTTGATTTTTGCTATGTTTTTTAGATGCTAAAAGGTTGCAGATGTTATTGATTTGATTTTAAAGTTCAAGTGAGTCAGTGAGTTATTACCACTAGATTTCTAGCCTGATTTGAAGGTTTTAGTTAGAGAGACTTTCAATAAATTACAAAAGTGTAATACTATAGAAAAATACATTATAAAATATTAGAGCAATGGTTTAACAACCACAGCCCTGTCTCACTACAAACTTATTTGAGAGCAGCAGTCCCATTTTGTGCAGGGCTGTCCTTGCTTTTGATCAAGATCAAAGGGGGCATATTATGTATAACTGACTTATATGAGGTTTTAACCATTTTCATCATCAGTTGCATTTGATTGATTGATGCCTGTTTCTGCTTTCAAAGCTTCAGGTTTTCAGTCAACTCTCTTAGTTCTGCAGTTCTGAACAAGTCAATGGACCTGTTTCTATTATTAAGCCATTTTGGATCAAGATTGTGTCTTAAACAACATGTAAAAATATGCATGTTAATAGTTTAATTAATACCTGAGAAGAAAATCATAATATGACTTCTTGAAACTGTCTAAACTTTCTGAGTATAATAGCCTAAATCTAATTCTGTCTTTGTGCGCAGGCTCCTGGGACTGTGCTGGTCCACTTTTCATCCACATTAATATAACTGGGCTGAGGTGAGCGTCACGGTCCAGCTGAGTAAATGTTTGTTGAAATGCAGGCACAGTCTTTGTCCCATTTACAGCAGCACTATGTAAATTAATGTCTTCACAGCAATTGAAACTCACTCTAAGCCCAACATGCAAATATTCAAATTTTTTCCCTTTTTTGGCACAGAATAATTATCCAAAAGCAAAGGTGAGCATTTAACAATACACACATACACACATTGTCATTTTATAATTTACTGATTTAGAATTTACTCAGAAACATTATATTACACAAGTTTTCATTCTCATGCGAGATACATTGCATTACATACGTTTTCCCATGACACACAGAAATAGAGGTTTCAAGGCTGCTTAGCAAGAACACCACATGTGAGCAGTTTGCAGCACAAGTTCACGGTGTTCATTAGCCTTTCCTTCATAAAAGACATGCCTGTATCTGACGGCAGCTCTGCTTATCTTAAAGGAGAAAAAACATGACACGTCTCCTTGGATGTGAGACAAGAAAACACAGGACTGGAATCGGTATCTATTCAGCAGCTCTTAATTGGACTGATCCTTATGATGCTGCACTCCCCTCAAGACACAACTTTAGTTCAGTTTTCCTTAATGCACAAAGGAAGATATAGTTTTCAAAACAGGTAGGACAAACACAAAATGATGCAAATGCTTTTTACATGCTTAATATGATTTTTCTTGCATAAAAACACTTGACACTTAAATGTAGAAAAATGATAGAAACCTTGATATTCAAATTCATACCATAGATAGTTATGCTTTTATTTAATTTGTTTGCTAAATAAATGCCGTTTCAGTCATTTGAACTGCATCACTTCAGAGCTTACCTGCAACTTGGCCTACTGGCTTGGTGTCACCTGCTTATTTCCATGGAAATAGCTATCTTTAAAGCTATGCTGTGGATTATGTCAGGCAAAGCAATAACATATCCATGGAGACTGATGTCGCACCTGCCACCAGAAAAGTTACATAGTGCACTTGATCAGTCTGATTTGCCGGTCATTTTCTTGTTGTTTGCTCAGCCTTTTTTACCCTTTAGCATTGTTCTTCATTTATCATTTTTGTTACTTATCAAACAAACTTTTTAATAGTATTTTTTGAGTATTATCACACACTCAATATCATCTCTCATATTAGCTACATTATCTTAATCATTCCTGCTCTTCTTTCAAATGAAGAGCTGTTTATTGTGGTGCAAAGAAAGGCTTTCATGTTTACAGCACCACTCTTAATCAAAGTTTGGACAGGCCAACACTTGCCATGTCAAAACAAGATCCATATGATAATGAAGTGCTAAGGCTTGGTGAGAAAATTGCTGTTTATTGTGAAGTTAGGTTGTGAAATAGTCATTAATGCAAATATAATACCATTCACATATGAAATGGAGGATAACAGATTTTTTCCAGTTTTTTAAGCAAAAAGATACATTGACAATATATTAAAAATGAGTAGTGATCTAACTACTTTTTTCTGTTACTGTTACTTTGCTGTTTACTTTCTTGGCCAGTCTCTGTCATGCATTAAGAGACAGGCGGATTTCTCAGTGAGGCGTGAACTCTGTGATGAAGCAGATTCTCTTACCACTTTAAGACAATATGAACTGGGATTTAAGAAGATGGTTGTATTTTTTTTTTTTTTTTGCCACATTTTCCTCCACTTCTTTAAAGGGCCAATATTGCCCTATTTTCTGATCTGTTATAATGTTGTTTCCTCATCACAAACATACCTGGAGTTGGGTTTTGTTTCATTCACACATGTTTAACACACAAACCTGCATTTTTAGGCTGAGTTCTTCTCTGAAACAGAAAACATTCTGTTCCATCTTGTGTTGTACTCCACACACCTTCACTAGAATCATTTGGATGAACCAACCAAGAATTGCCAATCTTCACTTAACTAAAGGCAAAGGTAGCTGTTAACTTGAAAACTACCACTTCATGACATCACATGGTGGAACAGAGCATTTTGACCTTTGGAGATGTGGACAGACTAATAATAAAGACTTACTAAAACATCTGTGAATGAAACAAAACAAAACTCCAGGTATGTTTTTTCAATTACAGGTGTATGGAGTATGAAAGCTTTCAGAAATATTCATGTGCATAGGATAGAAATCTGTGCATAATTGACTGTAGCTGAGCATACAATAAATATTCATTACTCTTCGTTAAACTCTTGAATGAGTCCAGTTGTACAGAAAATTGTGTGTATTTTTTCCATCAGAATACAAATCAGATACGAATTCACAGACGCGACTCTACTGTCTAAAATACGTAATCACTTCACAGGTATTATTTATTGAACAGAAGAAACATCGATTGAGATACCAAATTTTTGCACCGCATATGGACTACACCAGCACTGAAACGGGACTAAATCAGGACTGATCCCAAGGACTGAACCAGGAGGACTAAAACAGGACTAAAACAGGGCTAAAACAGGACTAAACTAGGTCTGGTTGTGCTCAAAAATACCTAAAACAACAGACATTCTGACAGTGAGGGGGTCTTTTGGTCTGGTTTGGTCTCCATGAAGATAGAAAGGTATAATGTCATACTGTGAAACATTCTAGACAAAGCAATAACATCTCCACAGAGAAAACACACAGTGCACCTTTAAAGCTCACAAGAGTTCAATATGTGTTATGTAGAACCTTTTAAACTTTACATCAAAACCTAAGCAACAATAAAGCGTACGCCTCACTTTGGCCATCAATCGCTACATCAACCTCCACTGCCTCTGGAGATTATTTTGATGTTCAGCTGTGTAAGGTCCCTGGAAGCTTATAGTCAAATACGTCATATTCATTAAAACAGAGCTCAAAGGGGGAAGAGCAACCTGTCTGAACATTCATTAAGGTTAATGCTTTCATACAACTGCAGAGGGAAATTATGTAAGACGGAAGGCATTAACAGTATTAGTATGCTGGTATAAAGCACTTCTGGCTTAAAACAATGAACTATAAAAGAAAACTCTACTTTCAGAACAAATTAATTTCCTTACTCGTGATGGGGCAAGGGCATATGGGGAGTACTCTTTGCTCCAGAACCAGAATATAGTGTGTCAAATTAAAGTAGTATAAAGTGGTATTTTGAAGTGTGATGCATTGCTTAAGTAAATATAGATGATAAACGATAATGCTGACACTAATTTATGCCACTGATACAATATCCCAAGAGCATATTTAAATCACAAAATCTCTTCTAAATGTACAATATTGTTGAAAAACATGAACTGCAATAAATAAATAGCAGAATTAAACACTTCAGTACTTTGTTTGTATCTGTAATGAGTCATAAAAATTCAAAATTCAATTTGAAATCTTATCATTTAGCCAAAAGATAGTAGTGCAAAGAAAAATGTACACACAATAAATACTGACCCCAAAAATGTTGTTCCAAGTCCAATACTGCTCCAAAATGTTGTTATAAGTGGATATAGTATTTATCCTGACAGGTCTATGAGCACTTCATCCACACAGCTACAAATATCATTAAATTACGGTACTTTACTTTTACTTGAGCACCTTTTCGTTGTCTATTCTATTCATTATAAATGCATTGCGAACATATTCAGCCATTTTAGACTCAAATATGAGACTTCTTACTATTAGTGGACATTAGATTTTATTGACTTCCTTGCGACTAAAAGCTATCTTCATATTTAGCGTTTTGACTTGGACCTGTGTGTTATTCACATTCGAATTAACAGGCTTGGTCTGACCGTTTCTATTTATGTCTTGTTAAATCATTGTTTTCTTGGACATTTTGACAGTTCACACTAGAACGTACAATAGGATATGTAGATTTCCCTTGCTGGGTGTATGTCTGCCTGAGTAAACACAGCTTTGAATGCAGATATGGGCCTGTGACAGCCTTAAGTTATACACAAACACTCAAGGTAGTTCAATAGTGGCTGCAGAAGAATGACATTCTATAATGTGATGTGTCTTACAGTAGTTTTTGATGGAAAAATCCAGTTAGCTCTTTTCACGCCTCTTTCGGTAATTACTTTGAGAACACAAAAATGGAGCTTTTGTTTATGGGATTGGGCTCAAACTAAGCGTGAAAGCATTCAGTAACCCTCTAGCCTCTGAAAAGTTGCATTCCTCTCTTGTGGAGTGCTGTTGAGTCAAACTGGGAAAAACATAACCTACTATGCAATGTTTTGAACAGCAAACTGAAAACAAGGGATTTTGTCACTAACATTTGTGAAGAAGTTTGAGCAAACTGTTCTGGGCACAAGAATTCCGTGAAGGCTGGTGCATAATTATAATAGCTACTCTAATGGGGTCAATCGTTTTAATTCACTTTTGCTCAGTTAAGACTCAGATATAGTTTTTGCTTTGACACACTTCTCAATTCAAAATTGACCTTAAAAACAGCTCACACAGAATCTCACAGATTTTCCTTAACAAAATTGTAGCAAAATGTATTTATTTATTTATAAGGGACAGTGCATATTAATGAACACATGAGACATATGTAAATATGCCAGATTTTAGCCGCAGGCTAGTTTCCATCTGTAGTCCCTGGACAGGTTGTTTGTACCTTCAAGGCCACACGTAACATAACATAAAGTGCAATAAAAAACAAACAAAATACAAATAAATACACACAGAGCAAAACGGAAGCCAAGTCAAAAACATAAACTCAGAAGGGTTTCAACAATATTATAGGAGATTTTGTATAAAGTGCAATGAATAAAATGTGCATATTGATACATTTATCCTAAAGTGCAGTGTGTATTTGCACAAGTTTTAAAGTGCAGTGTGTGTTGCATGAGTTCTAAAGTGCAGAGTGTATTTCACAAGTTCTAAAGTGGAAAGTGTATTGCACAAGTTCTAAAGTACAGTGTGTATTGCATGAGTTCTAAAGTGCAGTGTGTATTCATGAGTTCTAAAGTGCAGTGTGTATTGCACGAGTTCTAAAGTGCAGAGTGTATTTCACGAGTTCTAAAGTGGAAAGTGTATTGCACAAGTTCTAAAGTGCAGTGTGTATTGCATGAGTTCTAAAGTGCAGTGTGTATTCATGAGTTCTAAAGTGCAGTGTGTATTGCACGAGTTCTAAAGTGCAGAGTGTATTTCACGAGTTCTAAAGTGGAAAGTGTATTGCACAAGTTCTAAAGTGCAGTGTGTATTGCATGAGTTCTAAAGTGCAGTGTGTATTCATGAGTTCTAAAGTGCAGTGTGTATTGCACGAGTTCTAAAGTGCAGAGTGTATTTCACGAGTTCTAAAGTGGAAAGTGTATTGCACAAGTTCTAAAGTGCAGTGTGTATTCACGAGTTCTAAAGTGCAGTGTGTATTGCACGAGTTCTAAAGTGCAGTGTGTATTGCACGAGTTCTAAAGTGCAGTGTGTATTGCATAAATCCTAAAGTGCAAAGTGTATTGTGCAAGTCCTGAATTTTATATAATGGTATAAAAAAAAAGTAGTCCTATGAATTGTGTTCACATGTTTGTGTTGATCTCAGCCACTCCTTTAAGTATCTTTTAAATGTAGTAAAAGTGGGTGCCTCCCTCACAAAAGTGGGCAGAATATTCCAATGTACACAGCCTTTGTATGATAGAACATTTTGACCGAAAGTAGTTTTTCTCACAGGAACCTCACAGTCACCCCTACTTGTGGCTCTGGTGGTTTGTGATGCAGTTTTGTATTTAATGTGTTCTTTTAAAGGCGGTGGTGCCAACCCATGTAAGCTCTTGTATATTATACAGGCATTTTTAAATTTAATAAAGTTTTCGAAGCTCAACAAATTATATTTTGAGAGGATTACAATGATGATAGGTGAAAGATTTTTTGTCTAGACTTTTCAAAGGTTTTTTTTATATAAGGCTTCTATTGGTTTTAGGATTGTCACACCTGTAAGAGACCAGCTTGTTATGCAATAGCTGACATGGGAAAAGATCATACAGTGCAAGAACATCATTGCAGCTTCATCAGTCAAGTTCCATCCATCCATCTTCTCCCGCTTAATCCGGCTGGGTCGCGGGGGCAGCGTGCTGCCCAATACTCATAGTACCTGACCCCCCCTATGAACCCCTCTGCAGGTGGTGAGCCCACAGGAGGGTGGACAAGATGGTCCTTGATGTTAGTTCATAGGGGTCAGTCAAGTTCTTATTTGATTAAAATTAGAAATATTATAATTAATTCTACGAGAGATCATTTTAACATGTTTTTTGAAGGACAGTGTGTCCAAAAGCACACCCAAATATTTAAATTCAGTTATGAGTTGAAGTTCATAATCTCCAAAAAGACGTTAGAATGACTGATGTTCATAACTCTTTTGGAAAAGATCATACAGACTGTTTTCTGCGTATTTAGGAGAAGGCACGATCTAGTAAGCCAACTTTGAATATGTCTTAATGCTGATGAGAGAATTTGAGCTGCTTCTTCTGGTGTTTTTGCACTTGTATAGATCACCGCATCATCGGCATATAGCTGTATGTCCACATCCATACAAACATCAGGCAAGTCATTAATGAAAAAAGAAAATAAAATGGGCCCCAGAATCGATCCCTGGGGGACCCCTAGTGGACAGTCTAGAAAAAGTGATTTCACCCCACTGACCACAGTACACTGTTTTCTGTTGGATAAGTATGAAGCCATCCATTGTAAGGCTTGGTCAGAAAAATTTAAATTATGCAATTTTGACAGAAGTACAGTATGATTCACAACACTGAATGCTTTTCTCAAGTCTAAAAATACTGCTCCTACAAGTATTTTTATCCAATTTACTTTTGACTTTTTCCTGAAACATTGTTATTGCAGATTCAGTAGAATGATGTTGACGAAAGCCAAATTGCATGGGATGCAAAGGAGTCAGACCACTATTGAGATGTTCAATTAACTGCTTTGCAACCCATTTACTTTGGAAAACACTGGCAATATGCTGATTGGTCTATAGTTATTCATATTATTTTTATTGCCAGCTTTAAAAATTGGCATTACAATAGCCATCTTCCAGGTTTGTGTGGTACAATGGACTGTTTCACAGATAAATTAATTAGATGTGTGATTGGTCTTGCTAGAGCCATTTTGTGTGTTTTTAGGAATCCAGCATCAAAACCTATGTGATCCTTTGCTTTAGAATTTTTCATAGTGCTAATAATATTTATAACTTCAGCCTCTGATATTTGTTTTAGTTGAAAGATTTGTTGATTTATTGTAGAGACAATTGATAAATCAGGTGTGGAAAAACACATCGCTACTTCTTCCACAGACCGTATAAAGAAAGAGTTAAGTTCTTCTGCTAATAAAGCAGGATCTTTAACAAGCTCATCCCCTATCTTCAGTTCTAAATCACCATTTTTCCCTTTCTGCTTTACTAGAAGTTTATTAATATTCTACCAGATTAGTGTTCCATTACCATTAGCATTTTCCATAATTGTAATTAAAAAAATTAGCTTTTGCCCTTCTCATTTCTATTGTTACCCTATTTCTCAAGGTTGTGTAGTTTAACCTATCTGTGGTTAATCTGGATTGGATAAACTTTTTTAACATTTGGTCTCTGCTCTTCATAAGCTTTAGGCAATTTGTATTTAACCATGGGACAGATTGAGATTTTTTCCCTCCGTGATTTAGTATTTTTGAAAATGACTCATAAACAACCTGTAATTCTTTGAGAAAAACCTCAGAACACATTTCAGTATCCTCACATGATATTAGGTTTTCCCAGTTTAAATTATTTAGAGCATTTTGTAAATTTTGTTGTTGGTTTTTTGGGATTCCCCTTACTGTTGGCCGTTTGTCCTTTTGATTAAAGAAGGCGTTATTAAATCGTTGCTTGGTTAGTTTTCTTGTACAAAAGATGGCATTGTGGTCTGAGAGACCTGTCAGCAAATTATGTGTTTTTGTAATTCTCTCAGGTTTATTAGAGAAGAGCAAGTCGATTGTGGATGCAGAATGATTCGTAACTGAGTAAGATTATACTGATCAGTTAATAGTTTTAGATTTTTCCTATCCTTTTTGTCATTCCAATTTATGTTGAAATCTCCAAATAATATTATTTCTTTATGCACATTTTAAGAAGATCTTTAAATTGGTCATAAAAATCACATTTAGTTGAAGGTTTATAATAAAGACAAATTACAGTTAGTGACATTTCCAAAGAAAGAGAAACATTTACACCAACACATTCTAATGTGTTACTGGGCCATATAATAGGATTACATTTGTATTTGTCTCTGACATATAACAATACACCCCCTCCTTTTCCATGAACTCTATCCTTTCTAAAAACATTAAAACCTGGTAGGGCTATTGCTGATTCGGGGGAGGCACTGGTTAACCAAAATGCAGTTTTACATTCAAAAATGATCAATCATCCACCATCAAAGTTTTCCCATCAAAACTCTTAGACTGTGTTCATGTGCTTATGTGTTATCTCACTCATTTGACAGAGCAGCTCAGAGGCCTTAGTCCTTCTCTCAATGACCATATGTATATATATATATATATATATATATATATATATATATACACACACACACACACACACACACACACACACACCGTATTTTCCGGACTATAGAGGCACCGGTATATAAGCCGCATTATCCCGTGGGTGCAGGGCGCTACAGCACGGTTTCCTTCCTGGAGCATGTTCGATGCCTTCAACTTAAAACTTGCAGCATAAAATTTCCTTCCTGTGCTTTTCATGATGAAGGGGCGAGGAATTGAAAATAATTACCTGTTAGTAATTTGTGTTATTTCTGCTAAATTTGTGTTATATCTGCTAAATAAAAAGTATTCTTTTTTGCATTCACTTTCCGTCTATTTTGTTTTTGAAATTCCAGTTAGAGCGCCCCTAGCGGTGGAAGAAAAATCCACAGAATAGCCGCACCTTTGTAAAAGCGGCATGGTTCAAAGCCTGGGAAAAAAGTAGCGGCTTATAGTCTGGAAAATACGGTGTGTGTGTGTGTGTGTGTGTGTGTGTGTGTGTGTGTGTGTGTGTGTGTGTGTGTGTGTGTATATATATATATATATATATATATATATATATATATGGCAATAAACAGCTACGCCCTGCCAGTGATCAGATACCCAGCAGGAATCATAAGTTGGCCAAAGGAGGAGATACAGACCACAGATGTTAAGACACGAAAGCTCCTGACCATGCATGGAGGGTTCCATCCCAAGTCCAGCACCCTGAGACTGTACACGAGCCGGAAGGAAGGAGGCCGAGGACTAGTGAGTGTGGGAACCACTGTCCAGGATGAAACATCCAAGCTCCACAAGTACATCAGTGACAAGGCCCAGACTGATGATGTGCTCAGAGAATGTCTCAGACAGTGGACTGCAGAGGAAGAGGTGCTGGAGGGACCATCATGGCAGGACAAACCCCTACATGGGGCGTACCACCGGAACATAACTGAAGTGGCTGATATCAAGAAATCCTACCAATGGCTGGAGAGGGCTGGTCTGAAGGACAGCACAGAGGCACTCATCCTGGCTGCACAGGAGCAGGCCTTGAGCACCCGAGCAATAGAGGCCCAGATCTACCACACCAGACAAGACCCAAGGTGTAGGTTGTGCAAAGAAGTGCCTGAGACAGTCCAGCACATAACTGCAGGGTGTAAGATGCTGGCAGGGAAAGCGTACATGGAGCGACATAACCAAGTAGCGGGCATAGTGTACAGAAACATCTGTGCAGAGTACGGGCTGGAAACCCCAGGATCAAGGTGGGCAACGCCTCCAAAGGTTGTGGAGAATGAGCGGGCCAAGATCCTGTGGGACTTCCAAATACATACTGACAGAATGGTGATGGCGAATCAACCAGACATCGTGGTTCTGGATAAGCGGGAGAACCAAGCCGTGGTGGTGGACATTGCAATACCGAGCGATGGCAATGTCAGGAAAAAGGAACACGAGAAACTAGAGAAATACCAGGGGCTCAAAGAAGAGCTGGAGAGAGCCTGGAAGGTAAAAGCATCGGTGGTGCCTGTGGTGATCGGAGCACTCGGGGCCGTGACCCCCAAACTAGAGGAGTGGTTGCAGCAGATCCCAGGAAGGACAACAGACATCTCAGTCCAGAAAAGTGCAGTACTGGGAACAGCAAAGATACTGCGCAGAACTCTCAAGCTCCCAGGCCTCTGGTAGAGGACCCGAGCTGATGAGGGTGAGAGAGACCAACCACCGTGGAAGGTGAGAAATGCGTTTTATATATATATATATATATATATAGGTAACTGACTTATGTTACTACTGTTTGAAACTTCAGATCCCCTTGAATATCCAGCTTTCTGACTGTATTTGCATTTATATTGTCAGTAGATGTGTTTTGGTTTACCACTTCTTTCAAGCCCAAAGCACAACAAATCCCCATATGCTATGTTCACAACTGCTGTTCCAGAAATCTGTTTATGTAAAGCAATACTAAAACTTGTCTTTTTTCCCAAGTTACAGCATAAGGCTAGATTTTTAAACCAACCATTTAAAAATACTACCTTTCTCCTTGTGTATTCTTCAAGGTTACATGGCTATTACTTGAACTGGAGTCCTGCCTTGGGCTTGCGTCTGTCAGCACAAATGAATTGATTCTGTTGTGGCTTCATGACAGCATCTGATTGGTCACTGCCCTGGAGTATAGTGTGGCGTGGGCTGTGATTGGCTGCCTGTGGCTTAGCTGAAAGTGGTCACAGTAGAACTTGCTAGGTGATATTTCTGAACAGTTTTGGTGAGTTCCCTCGCTCCAAGGTCATGGGTCTGTAATTCTCACCGCATATTCACTTAGGGCCAACAAATTGAACTGTTTGAGGTTAAACTCAGTGCCAGGTTCTCGAAATATGAAACTTTCAATTTTATGTAGCTGCAAACAGAAATGAATAACTGAGTTCTACACAACATGACTATGACTATACACTTGTTACAACTGTATACATAAGGATAATGAAAATGTATTAGAAGGTCTATACCACAGCATTTGACCCTTCACTTAATGTCACTGGGGTCATGCCACAATGTCACAATAAAAATCTAAAATTCGATACCATCACCGGATCTCTAGCTTGGCTTGATTAGTACTAACCTTGCTGCTAAACTCTACTTTGTTTTTATCTAGATTGGGGGACCTGTATCACCAGGAAACCCACCTAGACACAGAGGTATAGGGACTTCCATTACTCACTATGTCCATACAAACTAACTACTAAAGTGTCTCGTTCACCTGTTTATTTCATTTTTGTGAGGATAATCCTAGGGGTTATTGTGTCAGGGTCATGAATTAATTTCAATAATATTGTTTATCATCTATATTTTCTTCACCAGTACATCATGTTTAAAAATGTGAGAGGCCTATATGTGACCACCTTTATGATACTGATGTGATCTGAATTATATGATAAGGATAAAAAGTAATCTAATCTGTGCCAATCATATAAACACTATAATATACTTTTATATTATGAAAAAAAGAGAATAGAACAGCATTGAATTAGATGCACGTCCCAGTCCCTATCCTTACCCACAGTGCTATTCAGTCTTCCATTTCATTGCAGTGCTGATGTTGTGTGCCCAGCTGATGTTGAACAAACAAAGACCAAACAGCTGTGTTATGTGATCACATTGCCTGCAGTGAGACTGTACAACCAGCCTCTTTAGCAGTTAATAGCAGGACTTAGCATGCCAAGTGTGATCAAGCTGTTCATGTTTTGTTAAAAAAAGGGGGAAAAAAAACTGCTATCTTCAGGTCCATTCTCACCTTTCTTGCTGTGTGGTGCTGCTGTTTACTTATTTAAAGGAGAATGGTTGGTTCTTCTGAGAAAGATAGCTATCTTGCTGAGTGTATATTTTAACCATCCAGTTGAATATTCATGCACAGATAACCTATCATCCATTTCTAAATTTCCTGTATAGTGTTACCATGGTGATTTTAGTCACCAACAATGTCAGCTTTGGTCTTCAGTTTTGTTCAGGAATCCCAGTTGACTGGATGCCAAATTGTAGATTGTTGGAGTTGTCTGCAGGCTGTTGGTATTCTGGGTACATTTCACCAGATGCATTCTTCGAGCTGAGCCAATGAGGGCTGACAAGTCACAAGGACTGGAAAATGTTGTTGGCTTTACTTGAACACAGTCGCACCAAATGTTTCATGACACAGAGAAAACTACAAATCTGTGCAGGTCTAGAAACTGGCAGAGAAAACATGGCTGGCAGTCAACAGTTATCCTTAGAAACAAACAAGTGCGTAATGGACATACTGGATTGAGGAAGAAGACATGTTACGCTAATCTTTAGTGGCAGAGTGGTTAGTCTGCTGCTGCTTTGAGCGTGAGATTTCCCCTCCTGTGGGCTCACCACCCACAGAGGGGTTCATAGGGGGGTTCAGGTGCTATGAGGATTGGGCAGCAAGACCCAGTCAGATTAAGCGGGAGAAGATGGATGGATGGCTTTAAGTATCTTTCAATACCCGATATCAACCAATATTTTGTTTCCTTAAAACAAAAATAAAATAAGACATGACCAATCCATATCCTTATCTCTGAAGTAAGAACAGCTTTGTATAAGTACAAAGTTCATGAGGTATCTGTTATACTACTGTATTATACTTCATATACTGTTACTTTAACCTGGGCTTTCCTAGGGAAGATTCTTTTGTTATCTTTGGGGCCTTCAGTCTGGGATGACCAGCTTGGAGCCCATAAAGGGACAGAGCTTGGGAGGTCTGCAGTCCAAAATGCATCTGGAAGATGGTATCAATCTATCACCAGTGGTGATTCAATCATCGTTGGGTAATCTATGGATATTTGTTCTGTGTGAAATATATTCTCTCCTGAAACTCCAGATGGTCAAGAGTGGGATGTCCTGGTATAGGGAAGCTATAAATATAACCCTGAGATGTTCTTCGGGGTCTTTCTTGCATTGGGCTTTTAAGAGGATCCAGACTTAAACTGTCTGTTAATTGGCTGACTCTATTATCTGTGAAATAAATCATATTTACATTTATTAGAGTTGTCGTTAAATCATTTCTTAAGCATCTTCCCTTCTGTGAAGCATCTGGGGGAAACGCGGCTACTAGAGAAGGTAAGCTCCTGGATTGGGGATCTAAACCACATTCAAACATTATAACACTTTCTGAGCCAATTATGACCAATAAATAGTATTAGATATTGACTGGACTGTTAATTCAAAGCCGATATCTGATCCAGAAAATGTGTCAGTTTCTACGCCGTATCGGATCGGTTCAACCTTACAACAACAAAATAAAAAAAAGGTTAATTATTTCTGACCAATATCTAAATTACTTTGTCTTGTAACATTTTAGAGAAGTTAATTGTAACTCAGGTTACAACTTATTTCTATAAATGCTCAATTTTTAAATCTTATCAGTGGGTTTCAGAAAAGGGCATAATACTGTTACTGCAACCACAAAAGTTTTAAATGTCATTTTCACAGCCCTTGATGACAAACAAGATTGTGTAGGATTATTTATTGATTTAACAAAAGCTTTTCATTCATTAAATCATAAAAACATATTGGATCTGACAGTGCTACATGTAATTGGTTTCAAACTTTCTTTCAAACAGAACCCAGGCAGTAGTAGCCAGTGGTCTGAAATAACATTTTTAAACCTTAAGTTAAGGAGTGCCCCAAGGCTCAATTTGGGCCCTCTGCTTTTTACTGTAATAATTCCATTGGTTGCAATTTAACAGAAAGCCTCATACCTTTATATGCAGATGATGCTGTTTTGTATGCAGAGTTCCCTCTGCTGACCAGGCGAATTTAAAACTTTAGATCAAAAGCTGGCTGCATTTTTTGGATTTTCTGTCCCAAAAATGGAATATATTTCAGCATGAAAAACTGGATACACTCCTGCCATTACTTTATTTTAATAATCAGGTGCTGACATTGATAGTCATACCTGTACCCGTCTTTAATATTTTAAATGGACTCAAACAGTTGCTATTATTGTTTTGTTTGTTTTGTTTGTGTTGTCCAAACAGGGCACTCATGAATAAGAGAGTTTGGTTCCCTCATTGGGGTCTTCCTGTATAAATAAAGATACATGAAATTCTAGGTAAAGTAATTACATCACCATGGAGACAAGCAGGTGGCAGTCCCTCCACCAGAGAAGTTATAATGCACCTTTTAGATTTTAATGTTAATGTAAGTGAATGCTTCTCTCCCATGCCTTTGTCCAATCATGCCCTCCTGTCAGTGCTATGTAATGACAATAACAACTTTATTGAGACTTTATTTGATAAAAACATATTCATTTAGGTTCACGACATACGATTTTCTATTTGAAATTATACTTGTATACCTCCTGGTGTCTTGTTGAATTGTTTTTTCCCCTTGGGACATAAGTTCACAAAAAGGAAGGTATCCAGGAAATATGACTAAGCACTGAATTATAATTTTAGTAGATCCTAGTTTACCACTGACATCATTCGACTGGCACTGAGAGCTGAGTCACCAAATCACCCCAGAGTACTTCCTGTTTGGATGGGCACCTTGGTGATGAAAGAGGAATAATATTTGTGTGTCATTCTGAAAGCGATGAAAGGAAAGCACAGGAAGAAAACAGCCATTATATCACACATAAAAATCTGTTGAATAATAAAGCAGGAACATTAGAGACACTCTGAGTTGTGCGGCCAGCTGTTCCCCTTGAACTATTCAGACCCTTACCTCATCCTCATCCTCCTCCTCCTTTTCCTCCTCCTCTGTTTGCCCGGGTTGGTTACCTTGCTAAATGGGTTATGAGGAGAGAGCATGGAGGGACACACAGCTGCACAGTTTGAAGGGGCCAAGAGAACAGGAAGTAAGTGGGCAGAGAACAACACTAAGCTGTTGTTGATGAAGATTTGATGAACTTGAGTGAAGTGCATCTTGGTCCTAATGACCCTCCATGTGTCACTATAGTGGCAGTGGCTCTGACTAGTCTAACTGAATGAAGGTTAATCCTGTCAAATGTTATTTAACTGAAATAGGTTCATTTTAATTGGCGTCATTGGTGCTGCTGTTGTTTGGCTTTTTTGTTGGTTTGTTTGTGTATAATAGAACAGTATTATAGTGTATTATAGCCCCATACCCTCTGAGACCCCTTACTCTGTTTGTAGACACTGCACACATTAGAATATGTTATAGTTAGAATATTGTTTATTATTTTTAAAGCATAGGCATCACATTGCAACAATTTAGGCAAACTCAAGAGACCCAGAACATATTAATTTTGATTACTTAAAAACAAGATGGCAATTTTCTAGGTCATTCTGGGAGTAATCTTGGTTTGGGATCCACTGTTTTAGAAGATATAGCACTTTTTCATCTTTTGGTTTTTATTTATTTATTTATTTTTTTTAGTACACCAGTTGGACTAAACATAATCAAAGTAACACAACAAATGAATTGTTTTGGGTGACAATTTTTCATTGCATTATTTGTACTCTGTCTAAGCGCTTTCATTGTCAGCCTTTTTTGTAAACGCAAACTCTAGCCTGCCAGAATTTTTGCTTATTTTCATAACTTTGCAATTCCACAGTAAAAAATAAATACCTTGTGCTACATTGAAATATAAATGTGGCATTCATTAAAAACATAATTTTGTTCTATGTTCATCTGTTCTGTTGTTATCACCGATTGGTAAAGAAAACTGTATATCATAAATTACTATTTTGAAGATTTGAGCTAAATGTACTTTCATGTTCTCATTTATTTTATTACCAAGATTTATTATTGTAGTGTTGCCACTGCTGTACAAGTCCATATGTCCATCACTGGCAGATAAAGAGTTAGTAGCTCATATCTAAGAATCCAATTGTCACTTTTAGATACCATTTTTAGATATGCTTTTTAATGACCCATTTACTGTGTGTGTTGATGTTATTACCTTATAATTAGAGTAAATATTTACCCGCTTACCTCAGTAGGTTTTATTTTCAATCTTGTGCTTGCTGTTGGTAAGTGCACAGTCAATATGAACATGTGTAATGAGCATCATTATACTGCAGCAGTCTCTGTCCATGCACACAGACAGTTGTATGTCTCTCCTGTGCTGCTGAGTGTGTTTAGTGGAGCTCTCAGTGTTTGGAGGATCAGAGCTGCCAGATTGGACAGATGGCTTTTCCTCTGCGAGCCGCAGCTTTTCATAAAGAGCAGGCCATCAGGAGCAAAAGAGGGAAAGATGCTGTGAGAGTGTCCAGGCAAATTTGAATGGTAAACATGAATGATGAAGTTAGCCTATTATTTTTGGCTTGGTCTTGGATTGCGTGTTTGATTCAGCTCTTCAAATTTTTGGCATGTGAAGTGAAAGTGTTTTTAAAGTTTTTGTCATTTGGTTTTTTTCAGCAAGCATAAACCAGCAATAATTGGCTTTGAGTTAGGATGTTTTGGCAACCTTCACAAAGCTTAATATTTGGAGTCAGATTAAAAAAACAAAAAAACAAACAATAGTATCTTAGTCTTAATGCCTTAGTCATCCGCAAAAGGCTCCAAAGCAAAAGAAAGCTTAATTTAGTCAACTGTTTTAGAGGATTTTAGATTTTTGATACAGCTTTATAAGAGACAAGGAAAAATATCTCTCTGAAGAAACAGTTAGTTAACACAAATTTGAAGTTCTAAAACAAGCAGGTGGCAATAAAAAAGTTCCAAGTAAAATAAGTAAGACTTTGTTTTTTTAATTTGGAGACGTGCTTATCATTTATGTAACAACTTGCTTAATGTGATGACACTCTACTGACAATCAAAATTAGTAAATTACTAAATAAAAATATGTGTAAATTACCGAGATTGTTTACTTTCCTTAGTTAAGTGTCTGTGGAGGTTTGAGTCATTTATGCTACTCACAAGGGTTCTTAGTGTCACCTCACTTGGTCCGGTTTATCCACGGTCTACAGTACGGCGTGTCCCTATGTAGATTTATCCTGACAATTGTGCAGGCTTTAGTCTTTAAAGATGTGCCAGTTTTAATCCATCTTTAGCTATCTGGAACTGAGCACCTCCAGTGATGCTGATAGTGATGCAAGGGCTTCTGTGTGGATTTTGTATTGAGTGCGAGCAGGCGTTTTGGCATTTAGTTTAAAAGTAAACAATGTGCTTATAACAAACTTGGAAGAGGCCTTATCTGAAGCAGCTCTCCTGTGGAATAAATAAATAAATATCTCCCCCATTAAGGCCGAGTGACATGAATTAGAATGTGCATCCATTTTCTAAAGCTCTGAGTCGTCTGAAGATAAGAGCTACGATAATGGCATATAAATCCCTCATAAGGCCACATTATATACCAGACACAGCCGCTGTCTCTTTGCCTCTGTCTAAAATACAGCTTCTGATATGATGTTCAATACTTTCACAAATGGGATTCAGTGAAGGCAAATGTTTGTCAGTAACGTAGTTACAAAGTAAAGTAAATAACAGTAGCTCAGTAGGTAGAGTGTTTGTCCATTGGTCCGAAGGTTGGCGGTACGCATTTCGCTCTCCTCATAAACATCAGTTGGTGCGATTCCAGCTTCCACAGAAGAATACTGTCCTTGTCTCCTGGGGCAAGACCCTTCCTACCTCCTAACCCACCTTGGTCTTGGTGTCTGTGTTGGTGTATGAAAGTGTGTGTGAATGAGTGAGTGGCTCCTTGATGTAAAGTGTGAATGCCTTGAACTTGGAAACGTAAACAGTAATTACCAATACTATAAAAACATGAACACAATTGTACCTGTGCAAAAAGTATAGAGTTTTATGATAGTTGCATTAGAACACATTCTGTTCTACATATTGTCTCAACCAAACACCGGCTATGTTCACATCAAAGATCTGATCATATGATTTCTGGAGTTATCAGGAAACAAAAGTAACTCAATGTATGCAAAATGATGAATACTCTGATGTAAAACCACTTCCTGTTTGCCCAACCTTCCTCTATCTTCTCCCACAGTCCCACATCAAAGCTCTCACCCTCCTGTCTGTGGATGGACCGACCGCAGTACTCTCTCTCTCTTCAGGCCTTTACGTCAAAGCAAAAGAGAGTGACGCAGATTCTATTCATGAGGGGGGATGCTCTGGCCTTCGGGACTGAGAGAGGGAGAGAGAGGGTGGGTGGGAGAGAGGGTGGAAAGGAATTTTATGGGATATTAGGGGAGAGAAAGGGCCCAGAGCAGACAAATATGTTGAAAACTAGGGGAGGAACTGAGAGAGGAACTGTGTGTGTGTGTGTCTGTGTGTGCGTGAAACTGAGGCAAAAGCTCATTTAATAAAGTGAGTTGACAAGTGGTGTTTCTAGAAAACTCTGCACCCTGAGGGAGCCTCTTGGTCCCATCTTACGCACATGCACAACTGTTTTATTTACCATTTCAACATTAAACATAATATAATCAAAGAGATCAGTCCAGTTATTATTTACAGTCTGGGAAAAATTGATAGAAGCTTTGGGTTTCTGTTTGTGTAGTAAATGTATTTTTATTACTCGTCTTTTCTGACTACTACTCTAAACTTAAAGGTGCTGTACCTGATTTTTCTTTAAAAAAAAAAGAAAAGTGAAACAGTCCAAAGTTATTCCTTACTTATGTTATGCACTCTGAGCATCCTAATTATTCTCTGTGATTAGTTTATAAGCATCTTTCACAGCTATCAGAGATCAGAACAGTTTTGCTATCATGGTAAAGCTAACAACAATTAGCATGCCATGACTTAATTCCTGATCACATTGTAGTTATCAACAACATCTTCCCAACTAGGCATAATTTCATTTTGGATAGTGGGAGTTGTCATTTGAGATATCTGTAACGTAATTTTGACTATACAAAACCACAGTTCGAGATATCTGTAATTTAGTTTTGACTAGGCAAAACAGAATTACAGATATCTGCAATTACGTCACTTAAAACATTCTACACGTCACACGTCATAAATGACAATTGCAGATATCTGTTATTCAGTTTTGACTAGGCAGATTGAAAGTTAAAGATATCACAAACATCATTATGACATTATGGCACAGAAAACACCATGTTGTCTCTAGCTTCTAGCAGTGCACCAATCCGTCCAAAAAGCCATTTGCCCCTAAAGCTAAACAACCATCAGTGCTAAAATTAGTTTTTGTCATTCATATAATTTTCAACAAATGGTTCACTAGGGTGCATGAACAAAACGACCCTAAGATGCATTTTAGCTGTCTTACTGATAAATTAACTCTCCATTCACAACCTACCGGTGCCATGTGGAAATGCTCCACTCCCACCTAAAGTGGATAATTTGCATACAGATATCTGCAGCGTCATTTTGCCTTGTCAAAACTCCAATTCAAGATATCTGCAATTATATTTTGACTAGGCACGGTGAAGCTTAAGGATATCTGCAATTTCAGATATCACTAATAAAAATTCATTACAAGATATCTAAAACTTGATAAGCGATATCTACAACTATCCAGAACTCCAGTTTGAGATATCCATAACATCATTTGTTGTAATTCCAGAAAGATTTCTATAACATTATTTCACCTAGTCAAATATTAATTTTAGATATGTGAAAAGGAGCATGTAGATATTTTCAGTTGAGGTGAATTGAAGATACAGTATCTTGAACTTGAGTTATAACTAGTCAGATATCTAAAGCCGGAATTACAGATATCTATAATTCACTTGCAGATATCTGTAACTTACGATGTGGATATCCACAACTGAATTCTGAATGCCCGTAATTATGAAACCTATACAAATGATTGACAACGGTGACATCATTTATCCTGGGAAGAATATTGTTGTGGATATTTAAAATGACAATTATGGATAGGAAGAATATTGTTGCGAATATCTAAAATTTTCTTTTTGGCTAGGCACAACTGAGTTAGAGACATCTAGAATACATATTCATCTTAGTGTTTAAATGTTAAAACGGCTTGCCATAAATACCTGGGGTTTAGGATTTTGCACATTGTATTTTGTGGCTATGGAGCTATCTGAAAGTAGCAGACATGGCCACAGATGTTACAGGTGTAAGTTGGCTTTAGGGACCATAAAACAGCAGCGATCAGTTTGTGACTTGCACACCTAACACATCTTTGAGCTTTAACTTTTTATTTTCAAAGTATTTGAAGTAGCATACGGTGTAAAATACTTTGGCAGTTGTAATGCGATATACTGTAGTATGAAAGACAGAACAGTCAAAGCTTGATTGGAGTTGTCTCAGACTGTGCTGTTTGCATTCTGCTGTGAATTTAAAACAGGTCAGTTTGGTTTCTAAAGGTCAGACAGTGCCCATATGTTTACAACCATCACTATTTAATAGTCATGTGGTCATGGATGAGTTTAAATATGAAAATATATAAGCAGAACCTTGTCATGTGAATTTATCATGGTCACAGGTCTACCCCAGGTCCCCCTGCAGCTAATAAAACAAATATTCTGGTCAGAAGTCTTATATGTGGCTAAAACATGTCTCCTATTGATCCTATCCTATCTAATATGTGATTATAAAATGTGATTTTTATCTGATTTCTGGACATTTCTGGAGGAATTTTACATTAATACATTTAACCAAGAGCACTACTGTATGTGACTTTTCTGGTGGAGAGTGTGACAGATGCTTATCTCTATGACTATGTTTTTCCTTTGCCTGGCATGTACCACATATGGTAACATATTTGGGCTGGGCGATATATGGACCAAAAAATATATCTCGATATATTTTGCTATATCTCGATATACGATATACGAGGCCTTAATGAAAAATAACCGCACTCAGTATGCAGACCATATACTGTATAAAAGAAGTGGACTAAGTGAGCGTGACGTCACTTATAGCGTTTAGCGCTGCTCAAATGAGGCTCGCAATGCTAACGGCTACAGGGGCAAATCTGGAGCCAGGCTCTATGTTATGAATAGATTTTTTTTAACGGACAAAATAGTCAAAATAATGCAGGATTATGTAGAGTGGGTTCGTATGAACATTTTAAGACCAAAATGACGAGGTTCACTGCAATAGGTACAGAGAGAGGAGCGATCAGATCCCAATGCAAGTCAATGGGAAAAAGGGAGAGAAGGAGCCGGAAGAGCCTCCTAGCGCACTTCCCATTTGGCACGCGGCGGCTAACGGATAGCTTAGTCCACTCATATATACGGTCTATGATTCAGACCTTGAGTCCATGACAAGACCGAGTCCAAATGCGCTCGAGTCCAAGACAAGACCAAAACAAAGCTCTCGCTTTGGCGGAGAAGGAAGTCCAGTGGACTGGAGGTGTCTAATGAGTGGTGGGACAGGGGTGGGTCCTGCTGCGGTGCGCTCCTCGTTTAAGGTGGGCGTGGGGGTGTTTTGAAGCGGAGTTTGTTCGTATGAGTGATATCGGCCACACGCGGAGCTCGTACGCGGTCGGAGGTGTCATGTGGTTGTGCATTTAGAAAGTTTAACTCATCACGTTACGTCTGTGCGCAGCTCCTTATTGTGGCTGCAGAAGGACTTGCACAGATGCGTCTGTTTTGTTTTCCACGTTCGCACACCGAAATATTTGCTCGCAAATGCAAGTGAAATGGGCGCACTGTAGAGCCTTGGTCCTAGTCCTGGTTTAGTCCGCGGCCAGCTCCGGGCTCCGCGGAGGAGCTCATGGGACAAAAGGAGGCGGAGGCGAGCGCGGCACAGAAAAGGCAAAACAAGCGAAGCGGCGAAACCAGAAGTAAACATAAGTATTATAGCGATATATCGATATGTCAGAATTCATATCGAGTTTCAAAAATATCTCGATATATTTTAAATATCGAGTTATCGCCCACCCCTATAACATATCTGTCTGTACAGAGACAAGCAGTTGAAACCAGCTGTTACTGGTTGGATCTTTGGAGCAAGGAGTCCATCCACAATATGTTTTCATAGTATTTTAGCAAGAAAACCTTAAATGCAAAATAGGTTTAATGCCATACTGTGGAACATTCCAGGCAAAACAATAACATACATGAAGTCTACAAGGACACCTCGCTAGAAAGTTACATATCGCTCCTTTAAATTAAACATAAAAACGGCTGCAAATTATTGGAACTTTGTCATTGATTATGTATAGCAACTTATAAAAAATATCAGATTCTGTCTCTATCGTCCTTAATGGAGCATTACCTAATGACAATGCAGTCTGAACACCTTACACTAGAGCTCATATGATCAAACAGTGAGGCAGGCGTTTCCTGATAACCTCTGATGCACTCTCAGCCTCTTTCATCTCCTTACACCACAAGATTTAAAATTTACCTGCATGACTGGGACAGGGGCTCCTCTGGTTTAGCACAGTGCATCTCTAACCCCTCTGAATGGAGCTCTGATGACAGCAGCCATAATTGGAGCAGGAGTGTCAGGGCTTCTTCTCTGACACGGGCAAACAACACAATTATGTTTTCAAGTGTCCCAGCTGTTCTCAAATCAGCCAGGCACAAAAGCACAAGAGATATGATTATGCAAAAAGGACACATGTTCTGCTTATTTGTAACAGGATCTGAGCTGATGTACTAGTAGAAGAAAAAAGCATGAGAAGAATGAGCAGCTAATGATTGTTACTACTCCAACCTATTTACAGAAGACTCCTGATGAGAAGTTACGATGAAAACAATGGGACAAATGTATACTAAAACTGAAAGATTTGGCCGTTTTTACTTGTGCATGTTTGTTTAAATGTGTTTGTTGTATGCAGAGGATTTTTGCAATTTTGGAGTTATCAGTGCTGCTAGGGCCAAGATAGAATTTATCTTTGGGGTGAATCTGGAACAGCATGCCTCCGCCTTGATGCTGTTTGATATCAGTCACATTGACAAATATGGATAGAAGCTCAGAGTGTGCTGTGCTGGATGAGTTTTGCATCAGATCAGATCCACATCTGGGGCATCTGAGAGAAACAGAAATATTGGTATGAATATTGGCAGCGATATTGGCGAAAACATCAAAAATATGTCAAGCACAGTGGATCAGTGATGGATCGCCTTGTCTTCTTTCGGCTGCTGCTCTTGTCTAAACACTAGTCACTTCTGGATAGCCTTAAGAGGCCCTTTTTAATTCTTTTAGTTAATGCAACAAATTTACAAGTAACATGTGGTTGTGGTAGATGATTTGATTAAAAAAAAAATAAAAAAGATAAAATAACTATTATATGTAGACCTTCCAAAAATGTCCAACTATGCTTTTTTTTTTTTTTTTACTTCTAATTCACAATGACCTTTAATACCCACATGTATTTGTTAGTTCTGCTGAGCAAACTTTCCTATGCATCTTGTTGAATCAGCATCATTTCACCCAGAGAAATAGATTATTATATTTCAATGGAAGAAGATTTATACTTGTGCCTTCTTTTACTCTATAAACATTTATCACAGACAAGGTTTCCCATGATCCTAATATGTCACTGAGCTGCACTGTCCGCTGCGGCAGGCTGCTTTTCATCCGGCTGCTATGGCAACCCAGATTTTAGAGCCGCTGATTGTGTCTGGCACTGGAGTTTAGACCCACACTCCAAAACAGCACTTCCACTTTGAGCTTCATTTTTACTCAAACCAACTATAAACTATGTCCATTTGGCCACTACTTTAAAGCACTACGCAGGCTGTTTCTAGAAATCCTTATGTAATTGGACAACATTTAATCTCAGCATTGCATAACCAGCGCGCATATAAAGCCCAGAACATATTGTGATTATATCAGGGTGCTACCACATTGGGTCTTTTAATACTTAATTAAATGCATTTTATGTATTGTGTACTCAGGTAGCATATGCTGTGGTTTATATTACAGGGCTAACTCAGGACAGGGTGGTGTTCAGTTCCACATTTGTGTCTAATGTAAAAGAGAAGAAAACGTTGCCAGGAAAAGCTCACATAATCGATATGTAAAGGGCGCTGTAGTCTCCAAATGGTTTTAGATTTTTAGAACGGTTGTCTATGTGATGTTATTAATATTGAATGACTTATTGATCACAAAGTAAATGTATTAATAGCCGCAAAGGTCAGTCAAAACTTTTCACATTGTTGTTGTTGCTTAAAGTTAGCTAATGCTTTTGGCTCACTGCCGTTTCAACAAATTTCCCATTGATTGTTATTGCAAAATCAAACCATTACATAACAAAACAGCTATTATACATTTCAGAATTAAGCTAATTACATCTGTTGGACAAAACTGATTTTAAATCTTTTCTTGTTATTGCTTGGTAACACCATGCACAGCACACAGCAGCCCTTTGTGTGGTGCTCAGATTCTTTTTAATGATGTATTTAAAGTGAGGAGTGAGCACAAGGGCCTTAATTGCCTGGATATACAATGAGATAATTAAAGAGAAGCGTCCACTGCACTCTTTATCGGTTTGACTGGTAATGTCTGGTAATAAAGTAGGCTGTTGTTTGGCTCTTAACACTGTTTGAATTCACAAATACATTTTAATTCAAAAATTTCATGTCATTACAATGTCATAGCCAAATAAACTGTTTTTGCTTTTGTTTTCATATTTCATCTATTATTTTGTAATGGAAGGTTGCATCATTTTATTATGTGGTGATACATGTTGGGTTTGTCAGTGTCGTGTAGCCATTTTGGTACAAATGGGGAAAAAATCTGCAGCTCGCTAACGTGATCCGCAGCTATTTATAGGAGGTGCTGACAACTTCACGGCTCTTGATGACGATTACACTGATGTCAACTCCCTGTGGGCACCGTAGTTTTCTAATGTTGAAGTTAGCAGACTTGTTTCTTTTATTAGGATGTTTTAGATCAACATACTGATTCTTGGTTGTCATAGCTTATAACTTTTTAGCAGAGAAAAGCTTTAATAAGAAGTTAATAATCAATTGTCTGGTTGCAGAATTGGACTATAAAAACAGAGAGAGGGTTTTAATGTCAATTGAAAACTATTCAGAAAAAAAAATCTTATTAATACATTTTTCTTTTTGGATCTAGTTTTATTATCAATAAGTACCTGGGTATTGATTTTTGACAACCCCCTGCAAGTAAATGTACACCACTGAAACTACAATATGTTACTGCTAACTCTCTTAACCTCTCTTGGCCATCACTTTTTAGCTAATACTATCCATTCTCTGCACAGCTATACCAAGAGCTCGGTTCTTGTTGACATTTCTTTGTGGATAACTCTGTCTGTGACCCGCCCTGTGTTATTTTAGGTTATAATGCACCCTACAGTGGAAGTAATGATCCGTGCTACATGTCTCTAGGCCCTGTACTGCTGCTGAATACAAACACAAACTTTTGGGAGATTCAGTTTAAACATGCACTGTGAAGGTTTTCAAATGGAGTGTCCAAAACCTGCTTGTCCATAGAGCTAAAACTGCTTTGCCTAGAATGTTCCCCAGCATGGCATTAAATTATAAACTGTAACTATACTTTATACTTTATAAACATGACAAACAGGTAGCACCAGGCCAAGTTACAAGTCAGATCTGTGGAGAGGCAAGAGGCACTCACTCAATGCTTGTTTCTAAAAGGTAAATTCTTGCCTCACACCTGATGTATTACCTGTAAGAAAGATAAGTCTAATGCCACACTGTGGAATATTCCAAGCAAAGCAATAACATATTTATGGAGACAGGCAGGTGGTGGACCCTCCATCAGAAAAGTTACATAGTGCACTTACCATCCATAAGTTTGTTTGATTTTTTCACCAGTAGATGGTGTGAAATCTGCTCTTCCCTCTTTTTAACTAAAATGTGTAGTTTAGGGTCATATAGTTTAGGGGATATAGATTATTTTCCACTGTTTGATTTTCAGAACACAAGTAATATTGAAGATTACCAGTAGGCATGTCAAGATTATTTGGTCAATTGATAATACTCCAAAAAGGTACATTAAAATACAGTCCTGTTTTATCTGCCTGTTTTTGTCACATTTATTTCATTCATAAAACTAGTCACCTACCAGGGCAATGATGATCTAATATGAAATAATCATGAATAATTATCCAATTGTGAAGTTTCTTCTCATAATATTTCCTACACTAATTACGAGTTTATGTTCCGCCCATTGTACAACATTTCCCCATGAAAAGAGACTTAACATTCAGTAAAACACAATTAACACCAAGAACTGATTTAATGAATGGAATAAAAAGAGTCACACGTGTTCTATTATAATCAAAGCTCAGTGCACAGTGGTAGTTTCACAGCTGCACTGCGTAGATCAGCGGGAGGTAGGGGGCGCCATCTTAAGTTCATTCTGAGATGTGGGTATGAGTCACCTCCACACCTCACCTCTCTATTTTCAGACGCATGATCTCTCAGTCTGGAATGAACCTACAGCTTTGGCGTCATAACTTTTATTTATAAAGCAAACACTAAACTCACGGAAATGTGTTAACAGCACATATGAGTGATTCTGTGTGGTTGGAAAGTTTGTCACTGTGATCAGAAAAAGTAGAGGATAGATCAGGTAGAGGATAGATAACTCTAAAAACTGATCTTTAAAAAGTTGGCAGGTATCTGGGTTTAATGAGTTTACACTGTGAAATTAAATTCAAATAGCCATAACCGCCTGAACCAACTAAATTACAATTCTGCTCCTCACTATTGTCAAATATAGGGATGTCAAGATTATATGGTTACTCTGTGTTTAGGCCACAATATAAGAAAAAGAAATATATTAAGAAAAATATTATCGTGACAATTTTAAAATTCAATATACACCAATTTTGTTTATATATATTTAGGGAATATAATTCCCTAAAATACCCATTTAAATTAGAATAGATAAAGTGGCATTTAATATTAGCTAGACAGGATATCTTGGTTTTATTATAGTATTCTTGCTCCATGTTATCTGTATAGCTGTCTTTTTTTAGTTTTTGTTGACTTTTATGTGTGTTCACTTTGGTCAGCTGAAGTTGTTTTAAATGTTTCATATAAATAAACTTGAGTTGAAATCTCAGGTATTTGTTTGTGTCCAGGTTCATTATACCTGCAATTATGATCACAATTATTATGATTGCACAAAATTATCTAAATCAGCAATCAGCGCTAATCATTTGAACAATTTGAATCTGAACAGCTAAATGCCTTTGAAATTGTAAGCCTTTACTTGTACATTCAGAACACATCCTACTGTATCGTCTGCTGTTTTTACATAAATTCTACTGTGATTTTGCAATACTGGGTCACTACTGGATAAATTATGTTCTGCTGACAGCCGAGTGTATCCCAGAGAGAGAGCTCATGGAGGGGTATGCAGGTCCAGCGGGTGACGTCAAACCAAGATCTCTTCATTAGCTAGTGGTTCACGAGGAGTCAAGCTTCATAAGGGTGCATTGGTATGACATGTACTCTGTGAGAACTAGGATAAAGGAAGGCTTTTGGAAAGAAGAAAGCTTAAAAGCCCCATATTATGCAAAATTCACTCTTGTGAACGTTAAGTCATGTTAAAAACATACATGGAGTTGTGTTTTTTTTCATTCACACATGTTTGAGTATCTCTTAATTATTATTCTGTCTATATCTCCAATGCTTAAAATGTTCTGTTCCACCTTGTGATGTCATGTAGTGGTAGTTTTCAAGTTAACAGCTCCTTTTACCTTTAGTCCAGTTCAGGTTGGCAATTCCAGAGCTGATTATCCAAATGGTTCTAATGAAGGTGTATGGAGTTTAAAAACATGGTGGAGCACTTCCCTTATAAACACATGACATCACAAGGTGGAACAAAGTGTTTTTAGTTTGACAGAACAACACAGCCTGGGGGTTTGCAGGGTTTCTGTGTTAAACATGTGTGAATGAAACAACACACAGGTATGAGGTGATTTGTGGCTTGCAGCAACATAAATATGATTCTAAAAAAGATAAGTGGGGCGGAGGATAGAAACAGTGGATAACACACAAACTCTCTGCTCCACTTTGAAGTCAGGATATGAGCTTAGGGTGGAATAGTTTTGTTTTTCGCAGGTGCCTGAAATGAGGTCAAAACCTGTACAAGGAATTACTATTTATATAAAAGTAACACGCTCTACATTTGAGCTGGAAAACTTTTCAAAGGCATTCAAATGTAACAGAAAATTCATTTTCATAATTTCTCATGCACATTGTAACTTGTCAGGCAGAGAAATATTCTTGCCTTCTGTGGAATGTTTCACAGTATGGCATTAAACATATTTAAGCATTTATTTCATTACAGGTGTATATTGCTCAAAATTACCTTGAAAACATGCATTCTTACTGTGAGTGGGTTCACCACTCCACAGATGTGGCCTGCAACTTGACCATGTAGTGTCCATGGCTTGTCTCCATGGAGATAGGTTTCATGCTAAAGTAGTAGTGCATACCTTTATATATAATCTGGTAGACCTATTATTTAATTTCATTCACACATGTTGGAATAACCTTTTATTATTGTAAAGCGATAGTTTTCAAGTTAAGAGTTCCTTTAGTTCCGTGGAGATTGGCAATTCTAGGGCTGAAATTATCTATATTATTCTAGTGAAGGTGTATGCTGTCTGAAAACACAGTGGAGCACTTCCTCTATTACCACATGACATCACAAGGTGGAACAGAGTATGTTCAGTTTGAGAGAAGAACTCAATATATGCATATTTGTGTGTTAAACATGTGAATGAAAAACAACTCCAGGTATGTATTTGATGAGGAATTAGAGTGACAGAGACAGTTTAAATAAAACCCTGCAATATATCTGTAATTGGTGCATTACTTTTACATTTTTCCTCATGCTTGAGTTTGGCATTAGATCTTTGCAATCTCACTTTCTCTGCCTCATTAAACCTCATGTCAGGGCATTGCAAATGTATCTTTCACTCTGCATCTTTTCCTTATAATTAAGTTTTTTTTTTATTGTATTAAACTGTGCGGGTAAGGCAAAATGCTTTTTCACCATTGTACAAAAACAGACCCTACCTACACTAATACTATATACTTCGAGTTGCCCTTTCTTATCTTTTCACGAGCACAAAAAGATATCAATTCTGAACCTCTCACAGGTGATTGAAGTTATTCCATAATGTTTCTTTTGTAAAAGGTGACTTCAGTTTTTCTTCCTTTGTGCTATCTTCTCTCAACAGGAGCATTGGCTGCACCTCACTGTTCTGTTCTTTATAACCATTCTCTTTCAGCGGGACAGCCCACCAAGGGGGCCATAACTCCTGCCCCCTACATGATATCTAATCAATAATACAAAATCGATTCCACAGCAGGAATCTTAAATATCCTTTGCACTAATTGAGTGTGCAGCTAGAGGGAAGGCCCTGCAAATAAAGCCACTAAAGGAGAGCTCTTCTAAACATATACTACATCAAAATGTCACACCCATTATAATCAGGCTCTTCAAGAAATGCATCTCGATTTGGTTGGCGACATTTCCTATTCAAAGTGCTGTATGGGAAATGATCCAACCAGATGGACCCCTTCGCTGAAAACGTAGCCATGAATTCATCCGTCAGAGCATTGTCTCCAGTATCCACTTGTTACCCAAACTCATTAGAAGATAATTGAAAGCAACAACAATGATTATGAGAAGCGTTCCCGGCCCATCCCAGGGGTCTCTGCAATTTGCAAGCTGGCAATGACACGTGGACAGAGCGTCTGACTACGGTAGTCCAGAGGGGACATGTACTGTTTACATACTAATTAAAAGAAATGGGAGGAAGACAAGAATACCACAAAGGTATTAGCAAAGTATTATCTAGTCAACAGACCTGCATATGTTTTAGTTTAGGGGTAAATGCTCTAGACTTTGGACAACAGAATACTTTTATTTTGCTGTGGTGCCATTTTTTATTAATAATACTCAAAACATTTTCCATTGGCCTAATATGCGCAATTATTTAATAGTTCTAGTTCACCGATAACTTAAGTTGCCTCAAACTGGTATTTTTTCAACTGACCCCTTATGACAGGAGGTCATATTTTGTGCTTATAGGGTAGAATGAAGTGTCCCTTCCTTGCAATGACACATGTATAAAGGAGGAACTGTGAATATCAGGGTAGAAGGATGCAGAGGATAAAACTGCTTGTACAGAAGGGGATAGAGGAAGTGAAAGAGGACAAAGTCAGTACTAGCATGGTCCTTTTTGGTATTTTTCTGGAACCTTGCTTTTTGGTACTGAAGCCAAGACTTTAAAGGTATTCTATGTAACTTTTCAGGTGGGTGTGGGCACATTCTTTGCCTTATATGTTACACAGTGCAACATTAAACTTACTTAAGTAACATGTTCAAAATATACCATGCAAGACATGCATTGTTACTGTGAGTGGGTTCACCCCTTCACAAATCTGACCTGTAATTTGGTCTGGACCCTTATAGCCATGGAGATAGATAAGTTAAAAACATGTGGAACATTCTAGACAGAACCATACCACCATATGGAGACAGGTCCAATAGAAAACCCTTCACAAGAAAAGTTCTCCTTTAACGGACATGCCAACCATTTTCAACAGACACTGAGGATTGAGCACAATAATATTAGATAAGAATTAAACTTTTGTGAAAAGTAATTATCACTTTAACCTCACCCATCTTATTTCATCAGTTCACATTCATCACAATGACAGCTGGGTTAAGGTCACACCACACTATTGTTTTAATTTTCCATTTGAAGTTATGCTGCATGCTAATCAACTCCTTTTCCCAGCACAGCCTTGCCTCATTTCTGTGCTTGTTTACCCGTGCACACTCCTGCTTCCCTTTCATGAGCACGTGGCATGTTGACACAAAACTAAATGTCACTTTAATGTTTGGAAGCTTTGGCGCTGTACCTGCTCCAGTTATAATGAGCCTCCTCTTGTGTGCGCTGCTGAAGAACCATAGACATGTCTCGGTTTGACAGATTCTGGTGGGCACAGAAATGCCATCAAAAACAGCCGCCGTATATTCCTGCCACCAGGAATATGAATATTCACATGAATATGAATGGGAAAGGCACTACCCAGGGTCACTTTAGGAACAATGTGCGCTCTCGGAGTGACAGGGATGTTTTAAAATGCTGCTATTATTTCTTGACAGGCGTCAAGAGCAATTACACAGCAGTAAACACTCCAGCCTACAACATGCCTATTGTGATACATAAGGGCGAGACTGAAGGGAGGAAGAAGTGAAACTTTTAGCGAGCAAAATAAGGGTTTTCATTCAAGAAAAAACAAGGATTATTGATGCTGTTTTGATAGTGCTTGGTGTTGCTATTTTGAGTTTCTTTCTATCCCTGGATATTATGTAATAGCAAATTTAAAACACAATAGTCTATCTTTTAAATACCTAGTTCTCAATAGGTTGCCTATAAACAGAAAGTTGCCACGAATAACTGTTTTGAATCAAGATGTTATGCAGCACTCAAGAACTACAAGATCATGTCTCGGCCCCTATTTTCTCCATGAAGATGTTATTGCCCGAAATGTTCCAAAGTATGTCATTAAACTCTACTACTCAGAGCTGACTTATAACTTGACTTTGTGGGTGACATCACATGCTCATCTTTTTAAGGCCAAACA
Source organism: Odontamblyopus rebecca (assembly GCA_030686955.1). Taxonomy (NCBI): domain Eukaryota; kingdom Metazoa; phylum Chordata; class Actinopteri; order Gobiiformes; family Gobiidae; genus Odontamblyopus; species Odontamblyopus rebecca. Next base: position 21,257,202 of record CM060671.1, on the reverse strand, counting down.
AAGCAATAACATCTCAATGGAGACACAGGGGAGGTGGACTCATGGGCATGAAAGGCCACCTAAAGATCAGGATTAACTGACTACAAACATCTTATACTCATGGGCAATTAGTTAGCCTTTTCTGACATACAACATATAGACTACATATGCTCTGTTTTTCACAACATAGGCCTATGGAGGCAAAACTACAATTCCTACTGCACAGTATGAAGAATCAAATAAAGAAGGCACACGAGCATGCAGTTTGAGAAGAGGCAGTGCGGTTTGCCAAAACAACAGAGAAGAACATTTGAGACTCCTCTAAACTGGGATCAACTCGGTTGCTATAGCAATAGAGGCAGGCGACCACACATTGTCTACTGGTTCCTGTCTGACAACAAGTACTGAGACTTAAATAAGTAGGTGTAAATGATCACTCTTAATTCTGCGTCCTTATATGACCTGATTCCTGCACAATCACAGATGTAAACATACAGTATATTTGGCCCACTTGTTTTTGCTGTTGCTGCAAGCACCTACTTTGCTTTGACACCCTGAGTCTCCTGTCTTGTGTCTCCTGCTGTGATCTGACACTCTTTCACGCAATGCCTCGCATGCGCATCTGAAGAAATGTTGAGGAATATCCCTTTCACTTGCTCTGTCCCAGTTTCCAGGGCTTTCTTATGGCAGCCAGCGTGTCTACAACAGCTGTTTTTCACAACACATCAGTTTTCAGTGGGAGTGACACTAATGGAGAAGGCAGGAAGCCAGGGGATGCAGCAGGCTTTATTATTGTACACAGGTTTCTGTGGTGCAAAACTGATCTTCAAATGATCTTACTTAGAAGGTATCTTTTGTCTATGATGCAGTAATGATTAGGTAGAGTTTGTTGCTACATAAAGCAGAAGACTAGATAGTGAACAACAAAGCCACTGCAATGCAGAATGCTGTATACAGTAATTACAGGTTTACAGGAGAATGGTCTTCATTTCTATAGCCCTATTTTTTTATATATATATATATTTTTTATTTTTTATTTTGGGCAATTAAGCAGTTTACATTCTTTTACAATGGAACATATAACATTAGAGAAATCATGATAGAAATAACAAACAAACAAGCAAACAAACAAACAAGACAAAAACAAGACAAAAACAAAAAACAAAACAACAACAAAATATTTTGCCCAAAAAGGAGTGGGAAGAAGAGAATTTATTTAATCCCACCCCCCTCTTTTAATCTAATGCAATGAGCTTTCCATTATTAACTATAGGAACTATTTACTAGTGCAGACAGTGAAAAACTGTTCTAGCTTGATAACATAATTATCATCATATTGCTATAATAATAATACATGAGGATACCAGCAATGGTAAGAATTTTAAAGATACCAACAATGGTAACAGACAACAAATATAAGTAACGGTAAAGTGCAGCACATCCAGCAATGGTCAGGAAACAACAAGGATAAACCAGCACTACAAAAGGCACGATTGTTCTGATATTAGGACCCGCTCTCTACATACTGTGACCAGACCATATGTTTATACAACAACTTGAATTTACAGATATTTTGGCATTGTTTGAAACGTGTATCCAGACTGTTCCAGAGTTTTACACCACATATAGACACACAGAAACTTTTACAAGTAGTTCGAACATTGGGCAATTTTAAATTTCCATATCCTCTTAAATTATGAGTTCTCTCTCTCATTTTGAACAAGCTTTGTAGATTAGTTGGTAGTAAATTGTTGAATGCTCGAAATAAAATTACAAGCGTATAATATTTTACAAGGTCAGAAATCTTTAGGAGCTTGGATTGAATAAAAAGATTATGGGTGTGTTCTAGAAAATCAACTTTATGGATAATTTGCAAAGCGCGTTTCTGTAATATAATCAATGGATTCACTGTACATTGGTAAGTGTTCCCCCATACTTCGATACAATATGTGAAATAAGGGAGAACCAATGAACAGTATAATGTACGCAAGGCATTTTGATCAAGATAATATTTCACTTTGTTTACTATAGCAAGACTTTTGGAAATGTGTGTTTTTATATGTCTAATGTGGGCTTTCCATGATAATTTACTGTCTATTATAACTCCCAGGAATTTATATTCATTTACAATTTCTATTTGGACACCTTCAATCATGATTGGTAACTCTGTGTTAATCTTGTGATTGCCAAACATCAGTGCCTTGGTCTTATTCAAGTTTAATGACAACTTATTAATATCCATCCACTTTTTTATTTTATTAAGTTCCTCGTTTAGAGTACTTATGAGTTCATTATAATTATGACTACTATAAAATATGCTGGTGTCATCTGCAAAAAGTATAAGCTTTAGTGACTGTGATACAGTAAATATATCATTTATATATATATTGAACAATTTTGGTCCCAGTTAAAACTTTATGAGACATTCTAATCAGCCTGTAAATCTTATTACATTTAATTAAGGCCTCAAATAGAATACCTCATCCAGCATTTTTTTTTCAGCATTGGCGCCTATATTTGATACCAGTATCAGTGCAACCCCCAAAACATGCTTTGTAAAGTGTAAAGTGACTTTGCCAATCTATACCATAATATATAACCCTTTAGTAGTATTGTTAAAGTTTTGATAAAAGTGGTGTGAGGCAGTAAGGCCAGCCATACACACACCAGGATAGTAAGACTATGTGCCACTTCCTTCCACAGCAGTCTTCCCCAGTCACCATGTGGCATCCCAGCAGAGACTGCCACACCTTGTCAAAATACTGGAATTTCCAACTGTGTAGCCCCAAGACTTCTTTTCTAATTGTCTTAATGACTGAAATGAATGGTGTGTGTGAGAGAACATTTAAGAAGTCACACATCCTCTTAATCAGATGAGATGGCAGCTTCTGTAATAGGACAAAACTTAATTGAAGTGACCAGTGATAGTGCAGCAGTGAACTATGCCCTGGTGTTATTTGCTCAAAACTACTTGTCACTGTGAGTAGGCTCGCATCTCCACAGATCGTACCTGTAATATGGCCTGGTAGTGTCACCTGTGGATATAGATACGTTGAATGCCATAAAGTGCAACATTCCAGGCGGAAACATCTCCATGGAGACAAGCAGGTGGCAGTCTCTCCACCAGAAAAGCCGTTTTTTGTGTGTGAATATAACCTAAAATGCATTGGCGTATGAATTCAGAACATGTGAGGCAACCGCATAAATGACTAGTACATTTTTTATGTAAAATGTTGTGCAGTATTCGACACAACACAAACACTTTTGGAGTAAATTGGATAATCAATTTCTTTTCAGCAACTTTGAAGAACATTTTTTACTTTGATTTACACACGGAGCTGCAAGACTCTTGCTGTCTCCTACTTTCAGTTGAACATTTCCAGCACTGATAAAGTCAAACTAGGACAAGTGGTACTTTCTAAACATTCCCTTCAGAGCTGCATAAGCCAAGCAGCAGGGGGAGACTGTGACACCAGTGACAGCTGACATGAATCACAGTCGGTGGCCTCCTCTCCATCACACCTGTCGTATATTTCAACCATTAGTTCACACAGAGAAGACTTGAATGGAGAAAGATTTAGCACTTAGCTCACAGAGACAGCTCCTCTCATTCATATTTTCTGTGCACACATTTGTACCACCTACCACGAGTCTTTAAATTCAGCCCTCTAGACTGTTCGGATTCATTTGGCTTTCAAAGAGGCAGCAATATATAGGAACCCATTCACAAGAAAAGAGTTGACAAATTGCCTCAAAATAGTACTGGCAAAGCATGCAATTTAAGCTTAAAATACTAAATGCAGTTTGGATTGCATATAACAATATTGCCAACAAACAAGAGTTAAGTGATGTGCTCTCAGATTATTCCTGGAGTGAATATATTATACAGTATTAGATGTTATCTGTTGTCAGGATAAATAATAGGCTTAGCTATTCTGTATAACTACTGCTATATTTCATTATTGTACCGAGGTCATGTGAAGATAAGAGCTCTGATCACAGCTGTGAGACTCATAGACATATTGTATGTCAAGACAAATGCATGATATTCCAATCTATCTAATAGCAAACTAACTAAATAGGACAAGAACTACTGATAGGGATGATGTCATGACTTGTTGCCAGATAAATCCCCTGGAGTCTGATTAGACTGTAACGTGCCAAGAGGCCTGGCTGGACCTGTACACCAACGAAGAGGCGCTAAGTCTAAACCACGGTAGCCTCCCACAATAGTTTGCATTTAAAAATCATTGTATAGGCGTAAATATTCATTCTCTGCATGGGAATGTCGGCACAGACTCCTTGTACAAGTTTGGCTTTCTAATATTTGAATAAGTAAATTATCTGGACTTTATTTCTGTTTCAAATGTATTTTTGTCAAGCAAAAACTAATGAACACACAAGGGAAAACCTGGTTTCCTTTACACTGTCATTTTGAACAGTCCTAATTACTCTTAATAAACCAAGAAAAAAGGAGGTGGCACTGCTTCTATATTCACAAACACTCTAGCCACCAACCCTATTTTATTGAATACTTTTACAAGTTTTGGGCATCACTCAGTTGTTTTTAGGAACCCCCAAATTTTATGTTATGATATGCAGACCGCCAAAAAAATGCTGTCTTTTTATCAATGAGTTTTCTGAGTTTTTATCTATTTTATTTCAATCTATCTATTTTATTTCAATTCCTTTAATATGATTATTGTAACCAGTGATTTTAACTTGTACACGGATAACCTTTTAGACCCTGTTGTGAGTGAATGGATTTTACCCAACACATCACACAGTCAACTCACAACAGGGGGCACACTCTGGATCTGGTCATCACCTATGGCCCGACCACTAGTGTGTCCTCTGTTGTTGACTTGGCTGTGTCTGACCACTACTGTGTTTTTTTAATATCACTTTTATTATACAGTGGGAGACCTCTGTGAGACTAAAATTGTATTGAAGTTTTAGATAAAATCCCCTCGATGGTTTTACCTGCCCCCTGTGATTTTATTACTGACCATTTTAACAGTAAACTACAATCACCTCTGAATCTGGTTGCAACACTCAAAACTAAAAACATCAAAACCAAACAAAAACCTCAATGGACAAACGAGGAGCTGAAAAAATCCAAGAGAGAGTGCAGACCACAGATGGGGAATAACAAAACAACAATAAAGCAAATTATTCAGCAATCAACAACAAACATACAGCAATGCAATAAGAAATGCAAGAAACCAATACTTTTCCACAATAATCACCACAAAAATAATCCAGAAGTTCTCTTCTCAACCACTGACAACATTTTAAACCCTGATTTTAGCACATTTTACTTGACTCCCACCGACTCTCTCTGTGAGCAGTTTGCAGACCACTTCATGGGAAATATAAACACTATCAGATGTGATATTTTTTCTTGCCAAAGCTCTGTTTTGAACACATTTGAGTGTTTGTCTGGACCAGAGGAAACACTGGACAGTTTTGTCCTGGTTAATGCTGAGATGCTTAGCAAAGTTTTCTCCTCAGTGAGGCCTACCACATGTCTTTTAGATTCAATTCCCACCCCATTTTTAAGTCATTTTATGGATCTTTAGGGATGAGCTTTTAATCATGATGAATTCCTCTCTTCAGACAGTGGTCTTTGCCACTGCCTTCAAAGTGGTAGTGGTGAGGCCTCTGCTGAAAAAGAGCAATTTAGATTTTAATGATTTTAGCAACTACCGACCAGTGTCTAACTTACCACTTACCATATCAAGCAAAAATTTAGAAAAACTTATTTTTATCCAACTAAAAGATTTTTTTTTAGAAGACCACAACGCAACACAACTCAATCTGGTTTTAGGGTGAGCACCGAGACTGCCTTGGCAAAGATTTTAAATGATTTTAGAATAAATTACGACTTACAAAAGATGACTGTGTTGGTTCTACTGGCCCTGACTGCTGCCTTTGATATAGTAGACTAAAAACACTTGGCCTCTCTGGTGTTGTTCACAAATGGTTCACATCCTATCTCACAGACAAAACATTTATAGTGAGTGTAGACACATGCTCCTCCAAGGTCCATAAAATGACATGTGCTGTGTCTCAGAGCTCCATTTTAGGCCCTGTGCTTTTTAACCTGTACATACACCCTCTTGGTCGTGTCATGAGGAGACATGGAATCAACTTCCACGGCTATGCAGATGATACGCAGCTTTATATCTCCGTGTCTCCTGATGACACCAGGCCAATGGATGCTCTTTTTAACTGCATTTTAGATATCAAATCCTAGATGGCAGAAAACTTTCTCCAGCTTAACCAGGACAAAATTGAGGTTTTAGTCATTGGTCATGAGGTCCAGGGAGAGAAACTTTTACCCAAACTACAAGCACAGTCTTTTAACTCACCTCCACAAGTGAAAAATCTGGACGTCATTTTTGACTCTGAGCTGGCTTTTATCCCACACATTAAAAACATCACAAAAATAGGTTTCTATCACCTAAAAACATAGCCAGAGTCTGCCCCATTCTCTCTCTGGCCAATACGGAGACACTGGTACATGCTTTTATCACCAGTCAAATAGACTACTATAGTGCTCTGCTCTCTGGTCTTCCCAAAAAGAGTATTTCAGGTTTGCAATTATTACAAAATTCAGCAGCTCGTGTCCTGATTATGACCAGAGTGCGGGATCATGAATAATTGTTAGCTAGATATGTTTTATGTCATACCATGGAACATTCCAGGCAAAGCAATAACATCTCCATGGAGACAAGTAGTAGCGCACCCTCCACCAGAATAGTTGCACAGTGCATCTTTAAGGCTGTCTAATAAAGTATACCAAAATGTGTGCCAAAGTGTACCAGAATTGCTCATAAAACATACTAGAGTGGAGTGGAAAAAATGGTTAAGAGAAAAACTGTTTATATCTAAAATAAAGTTTTCATATAAGCGATGTCAATTCTTCCAGCTAAAATGTCAAGTTGGTCTTATAGTATCTTTGACATTGTTAGCCCCCAGCACAACAGTAACCTGTAAAACACTTTCTCTTTGGCTCAGCTTTGTCCGGCTTTGGCAGCATCCACCTTTTGAGCCAAAGTATTATGCCTAACACAATGAGTTAGAGTGAGCAGGCTATTAGAAAGGACAAGTGGCAGCCCTGTGCTCCAGCCCTGTGTGTCACTGCTGACCTTTCCATTATCTTGCACTGTCTCAGCTGATTAGGTTAATTTGAGCCTGACTTACTGCTACAGTTCAAACGGAGGCTTGAGATTGAACAACCCTGAGCTTCTGAAATGATGCCCTTCACTTATTTTTTCACCAACAAGAACATGTACAATGTTATCACATTTGGTAAATGCTGTTTTAAATATATTATGTTTACATGCACACAAACACAAACTGATTTCTGGAGTTATCAGACTCTATCATATCCTGCTCATCCATTGCACTGTTGAGGGACTGAGGAGCTCATTTTCAAACAGGCTCCTATAGCCCTGCTCAAACAGTAAGAGATACAGGACTACATTCATACTGTACTGTACTATACTCAATAATAAAACTCAGTAATAGATAACCCTATGTAATGTCAATCACTATTTTACTACACTGTTTCTCCTTACCCACCTTTTCTGATATGTTTTGTGTTACTACATTTCTATGTTTTATTTTACTTGTCCCTATAGCCTACATTTGTACAATTATGTCTTATTTGACACTAATCTCTTGCTATTAGTATGAGCTACTGTGTCCAAATAATTTCCCTTGTGGATTAATGAAGTCTATCTAAGTTTGAATCTAAATCTAATTATTAAAATGACAACATCTGATGTGAGTAATCTGATTTCTTTCTGGTTGTTCACTGTGCAGGTTTTGATAAGGAAATTATGTAAAAAAGGCAAACTAATGAGGAGACAAAAATGAAAGGAAATTGTCAAAGGTAGAAAGATTTTAAAATTCATCATTCATTCAACATCGGGATTTGTCTTACAAGTACAGCAGCAACTCGTTCAGAATTTTAGACATAGGGCCTCATTTCCTAATGAGCCAGAATGTTGGAGACTGTGGAGACACTTTAAAAAAAAAAAATTCCATCCAGTCCTTGTATTTGCAGAGGTTGCTGGTGCTAGGCTAGCACATGTCACCCACTCAACAGTGCACCCGAGACAAAACAATTATAACTCCAGACTGTGTCAATAGAATAATTTTAGAAGTAAAACCAACCTTGCATTTGAAGGATTTATGTCTGAACAGCAGCAGTGAGTTGTACTTCCTGATAGAAAGCTTGACTGATATCACCACTGCTGTTGAGAAAATAGTCCCTCAACATGCAACAATTCATGTGATGCAAGGTTAGTTTTATTTCAAACATTATTCTATCAACACAAACATTCACATCGATAGTCAATAACAGATTTGCTTTGGGTGCACTGTGGAGTGGCTAAGACTTTTTAGTGGCAGGACAACTATGCCCCTTGACATGTGTTAGCCTAGCACCAGCAAACTCTCCAAGTACAAGCACTGGATGGAATATTTTTTAAAAGTGTCTCTACACGTCTCCAACACTCTGGATCATTGGAAAATGAGGCCTTACGTCCAAAATTCCGAACTGTCCCATTAGTTGGGTTTATTCTAGTTATGCAGTTTTACTGACCATGTAAATGTGCCCTGTGCTGTTTTATATCAAAACAGATAAAAGTGACAATATATGCTCTCATATTTTATACTTTATTATTTATCCTCTTTATAATTTATCATAAATATTTTACAATTACTGGGATTACATGTTTTTATTTTGCAGATTTTAGATAATGTTCCAGGACTTTTTTAAACACCAAAGCAAAAAGACATTTTTCCATTGTGAGACAAATAAAGCCTCTCTCATCTTATCAATATAGTGCAGTACAATAAATATGACTTTTTAGTGTACTATTTATGTCTTTAATGTTTTGTTGACATAGGTGAGCAAGTTTCCTTTTGAGTGCTGTACTGACAAATAATTCTGACTCTCTGCTATAGAATTGCTGTTAATATATCAAGACAAATGGTATAATATCTATGTTGCAAATAACTGTGGTGGGCTCTGTAGTTGGTGGCAGCAGAAGAAGGCTCGCTGACAAAACGCTCTCTTTCAGTGGTCGTAATCCAGCTGTCCTTGAACCTATTGGGTGTATGAGAGCAGCAGATAGTGCATATCTTGTGAAGTGTTAATTAGACTTTCAGCAGAGAGGCGGCATATTAAAGCAGTCTGGGGGTTTGGGGGCACAAAACTCAAAAGCCAGAGGAAAGCACACAAGTCATGCTGACCTTCTTATAAATTCAGGATGGCAATTCATTTTTCCACTGGGCCACAAACCATCATTGTTATAGTGTCATGGGCTATAGACTGAAGATAACACTGAGATTTGCATATGTTTAATCAAATGTAATTATAAACTTGCTGAAGAACAAAATGTACTTCTCGTTCATTTACACTTCTAGTATGTTATGTTAGAAAATACATGGCAAGTTCTACCTCTCTGTGTCCTGCTAAATAACACTACTGAAAAAAATTATTGGCGTTTCTTGCCATTTTGAAGATATAATACTACATACCTTTTATTTCAGAGGTAAACACTCAATCCATCAAGCCATTATTAACACTAGTATCGAAACTAGATAGTCATTTGAGCAAGTATTGTCTTTTATCAAATTATCTTGAGCTTTACATAAGTATAAAACCACATGGTGAAATAAAGGTAGTAGCCTATTCTTCTTTTTTATCATTATAGGAGTATTAGTTATCATTGCAGTATCCAAACCAGTATCAAGTATTGAGCCTATTCAAAATGGAGTTTAAAATTTTAGTTTTGTGACAACACACTAGTATTAGCACACTGTATTTATATCAGATATAGGCCTATTGTATACTAGTCACCATATCTAGATAGCAATTACCCAGAAGTCATAATAAACTATGTAGGTCTCTTTCTGTCTTCCCCTCATTTCTTGTCTGTGATATAGTGTGAAAAGTGCAATAAGCATTCAGAACATATATCCTATAAATGTCCACTGGTGCGCAGAGTACAGGAGGGCATGGTTATGTAATATGTCACTGTATATCTATGGACCAAGTTGACCTGTGAAAATTCTTGTTCTTGGCACAGACAGCACAAGACACAGCATACTTGGTGCATAAATTTATTTCAACATATATTAATATATCTGCTTTATTAAAGACACACTCCCTACACTATTTACACTATTAACAATGTAAATCCACTGGCATTGAAAATAAACATTGTGATTTACAACCAGGAGGCTACTCTGTCGACCTATGGCATAAAGAACGTGAATTCAATTTGACAGCTCTCGTGCCTGTGTACTTGACAGCAGATGTCATAACAGTCTCTTAGAAAAAGCAGAGCACATCAGAGTGACTGATTACAGGGCCTTGATCCAAATGGCAGTGACATACCAATCACCACAGCTGCCCGCATTATGGACCAATCGAAATCACAAGCTCTATTTTTGGACCCATTTTACACTGCAGGCCAAAATGTGAAGATACAATGCTCGACTTTGACAGACCTATCAGCTTCAATCAGTTTCGTCATTTATAAATAAAGTGAAAAGAAAAATGATTGCAACCTTTTGGGGAGCATTGATAAAGCCTGGCCAGAGCAGATCAAAACGTTGGACTTGAAAAAGTGAACACACTAAGTCAAGAATGATCAGAAGTGAGAGAGGGAGAGAGGAGGTGTGCGGTTGTTTCATTTGCACTTGGAAAAAGAAAAAGAAAAGCCGGACAGACAGTGAATCACTACAGAGACTGATATGATGGGCTGTCACAGGAGGTGTCATAGACTGAAGGAAGTGAAAGCATCCCAGCACTCACACAGAGAAGATAGACATTGGTGACAAGTGTTCAAAAGAGAGTACATTTACTCAGGCTCTGGTAATTGGGCTGAGACAGTGTAACTAATGATGACCAGGATCAATGTTTACAGTGTACACACAGAGGTCAGCAGGCGGCACACAGCACCTGGGCTTTGAGAGGGAGAGTATGGAAAGGTTTTCCAAAAACAATATTAGCAGATGTGACAAATTGAACTTGTGGTAATCCAAGCTGCACATACTACAATGTACAGCAATATAATCATTCATGGAAAATCTTTTCGACTCATGTAAACATTTCTAGCCAATTTTTACCAAGTGGTTGGTGTTAAATTCATCACCATAGTGTTACATGGTGAGATAAAAATAACTTAAAATGGCAGTTTTTTAATTAAATAATAGCAGCTGCTACTATGTTTAACATAGTTTAAAGTGAAATTGTTACATTGATACATTTTTTATTTTAATAAACTACATTCATTTGTTGCTACATACAATGCATTGCCTGATGCCGACAGTACCATTACTATCCCATTTTCTCTTGTTTCAGTATAAAATACTTACAGCTACATACTGTAGTTAGACTACCTGATATTATGCTGAATATTTACAATAAAGTATAGTTATTTTGCTAACTTCTTTGTGCAAAACTCTTGTGCTTTTGATACTCACACACATCCTCACACACAGAGCAGGTACAAAAACAAACGTGTTCTCAGCTCATTGTTCATTTGTGTCTCCACTCAGAAAATGTACAGCAATAATCCCTGTAGTCTATTGTGATACAATGGAAATGAATCTCATTGAGAGTTGAAAGGAATCATTAGTCAATAGTTTTCTACACACAAAGAATGCAGAGTCCTGAGGTGATGTCTACTCCCAGTCTAGACATCTACAGTACAAAACATATAAAACTGCTACATTAAAGTTTTCTTTCAACCCTAAGTTACTGAATATCATTAAAAAAAACTCTTGACCTATGTTGGAAGTTTGGAGGAGGTGAGACACAATTATGGAGAGAACCCCTCAGTCACAGGCGCTACATGAGTCGCCTCTCAAAGGGCTCCTTCTCTTCTAAGATATGCTAAAGAAAAACACAGAATGAGATTACAGACGGGAATACATTATCAGGATCTAATTCTAGATTCATTAGCACCACCACAGTGTATGTTGGCAGGAAACACACATGTCTGATGCAGAGGGAGCTTGCATGGCTTCTCTGCTCAGGAAGCAGTCTTTGGTCACAAATCAAGCCTAAAAGGCGTGTGCCGTGATGAGCTGTCCAAGTCCTGATGGATGGTGTCCATTTGCCAGTGCCGGAGATGTGATCCTGAGCTTGTCTTTCATGGATAAAGTACCCAGTCTCGGCGCTGTTCATTAACCGCTCTTCTCGGCTTATTATCTCTGCCAGAAGACATTTGTGTCCTCCGCTCAAACTGGAGCAGTCACACACAGATCTCTATGGCAGTGGCCATGACCATTTGGCTTTTATTCTTGTCTCGTCCTGGAGACTGGTGCTGCCCAGTGTCCTCTCTTGGAGACAGAGGATCAGAGAGGACAGAGCGCTTAAGGGGAGCAGGCCTCATACAGGTGGTGCCTGGAGGAGTGGAGGGCTCAGGGTGTCTGTGTGATGACCTCAAAGTGGAGGAGGAGGAGGTACAGCTGCCTGTACACACCCCCGAGCTGGACCTTTCCCCCCTCTTAGCCCGACATGAGGCCCTGCGTCTCAGCTCACTAACTAGTTCGTACTTGACAAAGCAGAAGACGTCTTTGACTCCGCAGCGTTTCTCTGGCTCTGCAGCTAACAGCCTTTGGAACATGCGTAAAGCATCGTCAGTGAAGCGGCGCCACTGTGATGGGTATGTTCCCAAAGGACATCCCGCCTTCTGCCAGCGTCTAAACTCTTCATAGAAGGCATCAGTGGGTAGTGCTGCCTCCCAGGGGAAGTTACCTGTCAGCATACAAAAGACCAGCACACCAAACGCCCACACATCCAGACTGGTGGTCACTAAGAAGCCCTCGGTCCGACTGGCTCTGCACACCTCAGGGGCAGTGTATGGGATGGTCCCGCTCACACGCTTCACTCTGCAGCCCACGCGCCGTGTCATCCCGAAGTCTGCCAGCTTTATCCTCCGACACTCACGGTCAAAGAGTAGCACATTCTCTGGTTTGACATCTCTGTGAACCAGGCTTTTCCCGTGCATGAAGTCCAGAGCCAGGCCCAGCTGCTGCATGCAGCGCTTCACCATGTCCTCTGGCAGGCCCACCTGAAACAGAGGAGGAGGGCTAAATAAAGAACACTGAGCTGACAGCAGGAGGTGTGCCAGAAGACAGCCTCACAGCCAAACACGTACAGTACAGGCAAGATGAATAGCTAAAGAAATGTCTATATTAAATTGTGAAATAAAGTATAGGGTGAAAATAATAGACTCTGGAGACGTGAAATGAAACAAAAGCAGCTGTGAATACTGTAGCCATTTTTAATGAGTCATTAGAAGAGGCCTGAAGCCTGTGCTCCACCACTAAAACAAAGGCAGGACTCCGAGCCGAAGGAAAAGCGGAACAGAACAGGGCCTGTATCCCGAGAGGACTTGTTAAAAGTGTTGCGCTGCACATGGCCAGTGATTGGAGCGACTGGGCTCTGGGAGAACAGCTGTATGATTGCTTTACCTGTGGGGGGATGATGTCGAAAAGATCCCCGGCGGGTGCATATTCTTGTCCAAATACGTAGCAGTCCTCGGTCTCAAAAAGCACATCTAAGACTTTGATGATGAAAGGACTGGAGCCGAGCGAGCCCGTCAGACTGTACTCCCGCAGGAAGCTCTTCAGCTTGGTCTTGTTCTTAGTCACAAACTTCAGAGCTATTTTAGTGCCTGTAAAACCAAATACATTTGTAAAACATGGGTGTCAATTCAGACACCACAATCAGACATTTTTTAAAGCAAATGTCACATTAAAATGTTTTAGGTGGCTGAGTCTTGGTTTTCTATCTCTTTCTTCATCAATACTGTAGGAAATAAACTGTGAATAGGTCTTTCAAAGTACTTCAAAATATGGATTTTATTCAAACTGAGAAAGAGCAACTTTGAAGTGAAGCCTTGGGAGTTCTTCCACCACATTCATCCTTTTAACTACTGCTCTATTCATACCAACGCATGGCCTGAAAAAGAAGCATGCTAAAACTCTCTCTTCTTGTGTTCCACACAGCTCAGTATAATAGACTGACTATTCAAAAGGACCATGGTGCTATTAGCCTTTTAATAAGTTTGGATTGTTGGCATCCCAGTGTTTTACTATTATCTGGGGGTGTTCTTGACAATGCACATGGTGACTAACTGAACAGCCTGTTCTCTACCTGAAAAGCCTACGCCTATACTTCTCTACATTACATTGTACTGTTCAAGTAACATTGATTAGACTTTAAACACCACATTATTCAATCTGCAGGATAGGTGTTAAACTCTTTTACTGACTGCAATGCAGTATGCACTATAGTTCATCACTAAAGTTCTGACAATATGTATTTCAATTATATTATAAAACCTGATAACTACATTTAGTATGCAAAGTCCTCTTGATGACATAATTAAACAATGAAATCATTTTTGGGTCTTTACTTGAATAATTCAAATCACAAAAACAACTTTGTTTAAAGAAGACATGTCATACTTTTGTCAACTATTTAGTTATAATGTATGGCACCAGAAATATCACATACTGTTGGGTGTCACTGAGTTACTAACACATAGTTACTGTAATTAAATAAAATTTTTAAGTAACTTGGTAGTATAATACATTATTGTGAAAATAGTTGCTGTAGTAATCATTAATACAATACTTAGTTACTTAGTTTCCCATAAACTTCTGCTGTCAGGAACCCCCTCATAGGCAGGGAGAAGGAGATTGTAGCAGTGTTGTAGCAGCATACATGTTTCTATTGTTGGTGTATTTGGGCCACTTTAAACAAGTTATTTATTGTTTAACTTTATTTAGATGCCTTTAATAAAAGCACATACTTCCCAAACCCTGTAGTAATAATAACATTATATTATTGTTATTATTAGTACATTGCATTGTTAAAAGTCAATTTTACATAATATGTTTGTTTTAATTTTCAATAAGATTTGACCATAACCCCAGTGCCTCATATCTCTCCTGTTCTTCTGTGTCGTTCCAGAACAAATGTCACGACCCTGATACCTTGTGCCCTGTGTGCCACCAGGTCCACCTTCCCATATGTGCCCTTGCCCAGCTCCCGGATGTGCTCGTATTGCTTGGCTACATCTGCAGTGGAAAGGGAGGTGAGGGTCAGGGCTTGCATATCCTCCACCGGGACCCTGTCACAGTAGCCCCCTTTGGATGGAGGGGAGGTGCCTGCACTCCCAACTCGCCCTGGTCCAGTAGGTGACAGAGACAGGCTCGCCTTGACTCCGTGGGGCAGACTAGAAAGAAAAGAAATAGATAAAGAGTGGGTTTAGTTACTCAAACTACTATGACAATAAGACCATCAAAGATAGCAATATGAATACTGAAGAATACATAATACATGTGTTGCACCTGTTAAAACTAAGTACGTATATGAATGCATAATATTGGCATTATTAAACCTCATATCAAAGGCATCTCATATGAGGCATTTTGTTGTAGCTGTATGGTAAAACTGTAGAGAACTATAGACCACTATCCTTTGCTCAATTTCAGGACAGACAACATAAAAAATGAAAACAACATAATATTTATTTTTTGTAACATGAGAATACCTACTGTACTGTATATCTCTGCACCAGACCCAGTACTGCAAACAAGCTTGTTATTGTTATAATTAATTATACTGTATTGTGAGTAATAATATTAAGTGAACAAGAATGTTTTGTATTAGAAGCAAAATATGTATAATTTTGGCAGGCTTGGCAAAAAGTGTGTTGTAATGGTTGCAGAGTCTGTGATTTTATGGGGGTGCAATATCCCCAAATCATACCACAAATTCATGCTTTTGTAGCATCTAGATCATGATTCTGATGATCCTGACTTGAATGAATTCATGTAACATAGTGTCTTTATGCCCTAACTAAAACCACCTGCCTCTCCTGACAGTTCATATGTCACTGTGACTGACTAAACCTAACTGTTACTGACCCATCAGTGAGTGGGACAAAGTGCCTATGTTCAAAGCA
Source organism: Odontamblyopus rebecca (assembly GCA_030686955.1). Lineage (NCBI taxonomy): Eukaryota > Metazoa > Chordata > Actinopteri > Gobiiformes > Gobiidae > Odontamblyopus > Odontamblyopus rebecca. The sequence goes on along the minus strand of CM060671.1, from coordinate 21,241,210 downwards.
TAGAGCTACTTTACACAGAAAAATCACCACGCCTGTCATGATAAGAAATTTTGACGCATGATTATACTACTACAGAGATATATATCGATAAATGATATTTAAACTCTGTTATGCCACACAATAACAATAAAGCAAGATCATCCCAGTAAACCAGCTGCAACAATCAAATAGCAGAATGAACTGATAATTAGAGATTACTTATTCAACCTTCTACAGCTCAAATCTGATTACACTCCACCTAAAAGAACAAAAATCTCCCTATTATTACAAAGAAAACGTAAACACAATAAATATTAAACCCACAAACATATTGTTCCAGCTTTCATATACTGAACCAAAGTCGATATAGTAATTATCATGACAGGTCTAAAAATCACTGGATCATGATGTTCAGATATGATCAAAATAACAACAGCCCACTTGGACTTTTTTTTTTTTTTTACAGTATACATTTAATAGACAGGTGGTCCGGTTATTGCAGATCATTGACATTTAGCGAGAATGGTCTTTTGTGATTTATTTCCCCTTTGTGGTTGATTGGTGCTCAGTATTTTTCAGCATAATGTATTTTCCTGTATGCTTCCCAAAGAGGATATAAATCTAGAGGGCTATAACAGGTCTTCATTTCCATACAAGCAATTCCGGTAAGGGCCCGCTCTTTCAGTCAATTCAATGCACTTCCTCTTGTCCCTCTAGATCATTCTGGGCAGCACTGTTCCGATGGCTGGACTCATGACTGCTAGGAGCGGACTGCGATGGAAAATCAATATAACAGGTGGAACGAATAATATATGGAAACAGCTGGGGAAGACTGGCAGCCAGAGGTATGCGCCATTGTATGATTAAATATAATTATTGACACATATTTACTCATATGCACAATATAACAATATAACCACAGCTGAGAGTTTTTTGAGACTTTGTTGGTTGCTATGGTTTGATATAAAACAAAAATAAAATAATGAACCCTATAAGGTCCCAAAGTAAGTAATATATTCATGGGGTTATGATTCTTATTATTTAAATTCTTACTACAGCAACAGTTTTAATTTCTCATTCTGAAACTCATGGATAGGTGACATTTGACTACTGAAAACAATGCATTTTTTTTTATTGTTAATTACTATGTGAACAGTGCTTTCATCATTCTGAAACACATGGACACCATCATTTTCACAGATAAAAACAACTGCCATTTTTGCATAATTGCTGACCAAGCATAGGTCAAATTAATTCTGTACGAAAATTATAGCAGCTTTAATTGGAAACTTGGCCTGAGTGAGATGTGCAAATGACACCAGAAATGAGACAAGAGAAAATGAGAAATGCAGCGACAGGGGAAACATTAAATAAACTATGAATAACAATAATAATTATGTGGAAGTGCCAAATGGACTGTTGATGAAATGGAGTGAATCGGCTAATGATCTCACTGGCCTCTCCGCTCACAAACGCACATTCAAATCTAATCATCTGATCAGTCACACACACTGCAATATAGGAACTAAATCAGTTTTAAGAAGTAGATTTTAGTAAACACAAATGATGGTGCCTTGATTTGGTCTAAAAAAGATGCTTTCAGCTGGTACATTTGCCCACATAACTGTTTTTTTTATTATTAATACAGCCAGACAGAGAAATCTAAAAATAAGAAGGAACCATGTGCTCTCCTGTGTTCTTGGCTTGTCAGAAAATTTTTCGTTCCAATAATTTACAAAATCACACTTCTCCCTTCTACTTCTTCTATCTTATCAGAGGCCCGGAGATGGTTATATAAGCAGACCATGAATATTGGAGCCCACTCGTACTGAAGGCAGCCACACTGAGTCATAACAACTCAACACAAAAGCTGATCATCATCCAGACTCCAGAGAGCACACTCCAGGTTTGTTCAATAAACATCTGAACAAGCATGGGCAGCTCCTGACCTCTGAAATACACAAAGATAAATGACATTAGATACTTTCCAGATACTGTAGATTGTGGATAATAGCCCACCCACGCATTTCCTTGTAGAAATCCAATTAAGGGTCTAAAATGAATGAGGGATGTAGAAACTCATTGGCCAAAGTAACTATTAGACTGAAATAAGAGACATTTAAAAAATAATTGTTGCTTCCATAATATAGTAGTGGGAATATGTCAAAAGGAAGTGCCAGATGTAGTCATTTGAGCTGGTAATCAGGAACAGATTTTACATCAGATGCTCAACCTGATGCAGATTTTTTTTCTTGGAGATGGCAGTTGAAATGCGGCAAAAAGATTTTTTTTAACCTTAGAGAAAAAAAATCAAATAAAAAGACTTTTATCATTTTTGTGTATCACTCTAGTCCTAGATGGGACCAATTCCCAGTGCTGTGTGCAGACTTGTTGAATCATATGAAGATATTCTGAATCTAGATTTGAACAGCTACAGTCTCAAATGTGTGAGAGCTGAAGTAATGCTGGGTCACGAAGAGGTCTGGTGTATCATTTGAATTTCAGTGTCAAAGGCCCATTGTATTGTGCAGCTGTGAGCTTCCACTGCACTAGCCAGCTCGTCTCCTCCCATGATGCACTCTGCTCCTCATCGAAACATGGTGGCCAATAAATACGTATTCAATTCCACAAGATTTCAGTCAGACATTTTCTTTTAATCGTCGGTATAAGCTTGTTAAACCCAAGCCCTGGGCATTTTCTAGTTTTTGTAATGTCACCGCTGAAGTAGGAGGAACTCATAACTTTGGGATAAGAGGTGTATTAAAAGTCCCCTAAACGTATTCACCATTACACTTAAATAAAAATAACCCTAAGATCAGCTTTACGACGCCCACTGGATTTTTTTTTTTCTGCGGAGCTGAGATGTGGCTATCTGAAGGAGGCGATGATCACATCTTGGGGCCAAATAAAAAGCGAAAAGGACTCAAGGGAGACAACGGGAGTGTGGATGCATACTGCTGCAGGAACACAGTTTATAGCCTGGTCAAATCAGTGCAAACTATTTTAGAGATGCACTACCCACGCAGTTTTTAAAGCTTTTTAGCATTCCTTCCTGGTTTGTTTCATATGTATTGCTGAACTGAATATCCAAGAATATACAAGAAAAAGCTAAAGTAAGGCATTTATCCCTCTTCAGCACTATTGCATTTGTTTTTGTTAGAATTTAAGGCTAGCATTACAAAAAATTGCAAAAACAAAATGAACTCTAAGCATAAATATTAATATAACAGTTCTCAATGGGGATGTTTACTCAAATCAGTAAATGGAGAAAACAATTTAAAATATCAGTAAACGTGGCTATGATTATGTTATGGCACACTGAGGCAGCACAGAGTTTCCCATCTTTGTTTTCCCCATTCGCTCCCTGCTCCTGAAAATGTAAACAAAGGACTAATGAAAGAAATAAATAAATAGCTGAGGCTGCTGTGCATTTCTACCTCTGCCTCCCCCTTTGCTAATGGACTAGTCATGGTGCTCTAGGAAGCCCAAGTCATTAAGGCTGAAGACTGATCTCCTGCGTCCAATTTACAGTCAAAATGCCCACCGCGTGTTGCCTCTAGGTCAGGGGGAAAAAACAGTGAGTGAAATGTGATGTGACTAATGTGCTTGTGTTTTGGTGGTACCCAAAATAAGACAAACTGATCCTATGGAGTTGGGACACAGTGTCCTAAATACTAAAACTAGATCACCTTGAGGAGAGAGTGGGCTGAAGTAACCCCCGCGGTGCAGTGAAGGTAAACCTGCAGCCAGAGAGATGGATATTCTGGGTCCACTCCGACATAGACTCACAGTAGAGCCCTGTACAGTTTAACCAGCCCCCGTCCATCCCTCTTCCCTGTCTCATCACCTCCTGTTGCTAGCTCCATATCCAGAGACTAAAAAGAGACCACCTACCAGAGCTACTGCAGATACTGCCGGGAGCAACGAGCACCTGCTGTGATGACCCAAAACTCGCTCAATATCCAAGGTTAAACATCCAATGAGGAAGCTGCACTGGTACAGCGTAACAAATCAAAGCATGGCAACTACACAATATGGTGAGGAGGATTTTCAATGGAAATGGTAAAGAGTGACCAATTATGCCCATTGAGGCTAGAGTTGTTGTTACATTATAAGTATACATTGTTGTGTGTTTGTATTTCCCTCGTCAATCCATAAACAAGTCAATACCAAGCCCAGTTGGACCGATTGACAAGTTGGGTCACAGTGAACACACATTTTCCCTGTGAAGATTAGTTAAGATTTCCTGTTACGACTGGTTTGGTAGTTTTCCTGTACAAATATTTCAAGAAGAAATGTACCATAAAACAACAATACTGCATTAGTGTTGTCATGATACTAACGTTTCAAACTTGATTTCAATACTAATACATTAGTATTAGTATTGAAATCAAGTTTGAAACGTTAGTATCATCATAGGGATAGACTCAAGATCACAAAAAAACACTCTCTCTTTAGACAATAGAATGTAATTTTCAACATTAAATTGTAGTATTTTCTTTTATATTACCATGTGGTTTTATATCCGCGCAATCTCTGTTCCATAGTAGTTCATGGGTCTTTACTACCAGTTTATGTGCTCTTATACATGTTCGGATACAGCTCAAGATCATTCTAAAACTATTCAGGAAAGGTTCATAGACCTGTGAATGTGATATTTTAAGATCTAGTATCTAGTTTTGATACTAGTTTTAGCATTGATTAGTATCTGATTTTTGATTCTTTTGACAACCCTATTTGTATAATAACAAAGTTTGTAAACTGCTCATCATCAAATTAGTTTCAAAGTGACTCGCTCCTTTCCTGTGTCAATCATATCACACTGATTATAATCCTCTCTTGATTTGCTGCAGAGAGAACAATGATGCACCAAAACAAACAGCACTGGCAGATTCACCTCATTAAGTGTGGGATTATAGGGTATCCGATTAGGATCTTCCAAATGCCTCATAACAATCACCATCAGCGGCACCTCCCCCATTCACTAATAATAATCTCAACCTAAGGAAAAATCCAATGCTAAAATATCTTCATCATAATCCTCCCGGGGAACATATTGTACCTCACTCCTCTACTTCATCATCAGTCACCTCAAGTTTCTATGAGGAGTTCTTATGTGATGAGAGAGGAATCCATCCAATGAGACGGAGTCAAGCGTGCCCGAAGTGTAGACCCTCTTTGATGTCTAGTACGTACATGAGCAAATTGGACTGTTGATGAGCCCAGAAAATGAAGTTCAGGGGAATGTTGTTGCAGCATCACTAAAGAGGACATGGCTTCCTACTCATTAGCCTGTGTATGTTCTTTTCTTGATGGTTAGTTAATTATACACCACATATATAAATAAAATATTAATAAAGGACTGCATAACAAGCAAGCAAAAACAAGTGGCCAGTCTTGGTTAAAAGATAGGTCAGAATACATAGTTATTTACATGGTTAAGTTCTTTTGACATGTCGTAAACAACCACTACACCTTAATGTTGTTAATGATGGTTCTTCAATATATATTACATGATAAGCACAATGGGTACATGTAAATGAGGTGTTATAACAGGGTATCAAAGGTGAAATGTGCTCATGCTCAACTATTTCTGGTCTTGTGGCTTCAAAATTGCAGGAAAGACCAATATTTCTTGTATATCCACTGTCTCTATATTGGCACTGCATTCATAAAAAAAAATAAAACATCTGAAGACAACTAGACATCTAATGATGTAATGTGCTGCCACTTTGTGCTTATAGTGTATGTGTGTGTATGTTATATTTATATGATTATGTATTTGTAATTTTCCCATGCTTTTGAATTTAATCCCTTCTTTTATTATATGCTGAGCTGCATATGCCTGCTCATTATGTTAAGAGAAAGGCTGTCCTATCTCACGCACATTAATAAAAATACAAAGGCAATATTTAAACCTTATTCGAACGAACAAATTATCCAGACCCGACACTGCCAGAATCATGCAGCTTTTGCTTCTAGGGGAGCTTTGCTCGAGCGAGTCATTTGCCCATTTAAAATAAGATTTAACGATGAGATATCACCTGTCTACCTTGGACTAAGAATAAAAGGGGTCCTTAAAAGTGGAGTGGCCCGGATCCCCTTGCATCCATCTACTGTACTGCGTGCGTAATGGGCGAAGACTGATAAACAAACGCTAGCGTGCCATAATGGCAAAATAAAATAAAATAAAGAAACTACGCTGGAAAAAAACACACCCTCATGGCCCTTTAGCTGCACTATTTACATAGGCTATTATTTATTCAGCTTGATAGAAATAGAGACAATTCAAATTAGTTAGTTAGAAGATTGGAAGACGTTTTACGTGCACGATGGAAACAGGGAAATTGAAAAGTAAGATCCTCAATTAGTTAACCCACAAATGTATAGCAACCAAATAAGCTACAGAAGATGTAACTGTATTACCTGCTGGCGACCTGTCTGTCTCCTCCATGGTCCTGCATCGGCTTGAGTGGAGCAGAGCCGCGCTGCCCTGCTCCGTTTTGCTCCAGTGGAACCAGCAATGCACTCACTCAACTGTATCAGTCCTCTCTCAAGAAATAGGTGTCTTTTAAACGTTTCCTCTATCGATAGCTATTTCCTGACTCCGGAAATTATTTTGGTATGAATCAGTGCATGGTGTGTGGATGGAGATGTTGAGCATCCTTCGTCCTCTTCATCTCAACCTGCCCTGGAAGCGAAGTCTGTTTATCTTTCGCTACTCTAATGGTCCACCTGACCCACTTCAGCTGTACACACGCCGAGCCGAACCCATTCATTCACTTCTAGGCTTGGAAAGCCTTTTCAGATCCACGTTCCCGCCTCAGCTCTTTCACGCACACAAGGTGGTCCGTCCGTCTTGTCAGTGCGTCCGCGGGGACTTTATGCTATAGGTTGGTGAGGGGGTGGTCTCTGATATCGCTCCGGTGCTTGTGGCTCTTACCAGTCAGCTCCTTCATTGTCCGTCGTCTCCACCCTCTGGAAAACTAATGTGCTCACGTGTCCAGGGTCCTAGTGCCACCATGTTTATTCCACCTACAATCAGTGCGTCTTTTTGAGTCATGCTTTGAAGGAACAAGCTGCTCTGTCGTTGCATAATTCAACATCTTATGGCCCTGAGTGAGTAGTTCAGACTATGACAGTGTCATTGCCCAGTCCAGTAATTCACTATCCTTAGCACTATCCATTTCCATAACTTAAAAATGCCCTGTAACTTTTCTGGTGGAGGGTCCATCACTTGTGTATCACTACTATGTGTAGCCAATTGTTGTCTGATTCTGGACAGATGTCTCTGCCGCTGGTGCTGATAATCATGTCTGCTGAAACAGAAACATTCCAACCAATATTGTAAGCCCATACTGGCCTCGCTTTCAATGCGAGTGCCAGTGGGATTATTAGTTGTGGTAGAGGTCTATCAGTAGTTTGTGTGTAGAGTTTATAAAAGAAAAACATACAATTTGCCTGCATACAAACAGGTGTTTGTATGCAGGCAGGCTCAAGAACATTTTGGTCACTCATTACTCATGCCCACTTACATGTGGGGCCCATACTGGATAGCCAACATGGTTCCCACTATTGGCAAACTCACAGCCCATGTCCATTTGCCCCTCTTACATCCAATGTGAAGCTCACACTGTCCAGACAAATGTGCTTTATCTGGATTGTCCAGATGGGAACCTGGAACCCACGGATAACCCAACAGTGAGGGCCCATATAAGAAGTATCCATGACTGAAATATGAATAGTTAAGCACATAAAAAGAATCCCATACATTTCAGAACATTTAGATATCCAAACTACAGGGTTAGAACACTGGGTTTATAAGTGCATGCATGGGACAGGATGCTCGAAAAGTTATTGTTCCAAATTAACTAACTGCGACCGCTCTGTATAAAATGATGAATGTGTTAATGTTTAGTTGTTTTTTTTTTTTGTAAGAAATCTATGGTTAATAGGAGATCAGACTGACCTCTCAGTGACAGCTTGAGGTGCCCCAGCACATATTCAAGTGGATTCACAGGGTGGTGAAGAAGAGTGCAGTACAATACATAACAACGTATCAATGATGGCACTACGCAATAAAACAAGCCACTCACTCAGGGTCAAGAACACCAGTGGGAGCAAGTCACACCTCTGCACTGTGAATAAAGAGAACTACCACTGCTTCAAACTTCCCTCAGGCTGGCCCAGTTTTGCACTTTTAATGTGTCACCTCAAGTTTTCCTTCTAAAGACTGACCCTGTTTCTATACTGCTCTGTAATTTATCTTCTAGCTGAATTTATTTTAGAACTTGATGCCCTAACTGCTGCATATTTGCTCTAAATCCCAAATTAGTCTATTGGCTGCACTTCCTCTATGTATTTCAGGAAATAGCTATAGGTATGCCTATACAACAACAAATTAAAGTTTCATATTTTTTTATTCTTTGTTTGTATTTAGGCCCATTTATATCTTGGCCATTTAAAATTACTTGCACATTAATATTACTTGGCAAATATATATACGCTACATGAATATCATACATATATCATATATACGCTACATGAATATCATACATATCTCAATACTATGATAAATATTAATGTGAGGTGTTTTTGAAAAATAAAGAACCAGGTGCAAGCAAGAATTCAAGTTTAACTACATTTCCCACAATTCTCCGCTATTTTACTCCCACGTGGTTGGTCAAAATAGTCGATGACGTAATAACTATGCGCACGTAACCTTGTATAGGTTTTGCTTAAACTGCTTAAAATATTTTCAGACGTTATAAATTGTTCTTCCATACTGCTGCCCAGTCATGAGTAAATATATTTTACCAGTTTCTGTTTTTGGAACCGCATTCGGTTGCGCAGTATTGTTAAAGTGAGTATCCACTGGTTACTTCTTGATATGCCTGCACACTGTGTAAACTGCACTGCAATAAGCGACAGAGCTTTAGATTTAAACAGCACCAACCTCAAAATCCTATTGTTATCTTAAAAGTATTTATAGGATTTCTCGGCTTTATATGAACTACTTCTGCACTGACACCCGTTTCTGCTCTCTGTAGAAACCATGTGACAGGTGGTCGATGTAAGAGTAAAGCTACAATACATGGCAAGACTGTGGTGATAACAGGAGCCAACACAGGCATTGGGAAAGAGACAGCCAGAGAACTCGCTAAGAGAGGTGTGGAGACATGTCTAGCAGCATGAAAAATACTGCAAATGTGATATGAGTTGGTGGACACAGCCATTATGTAATTTGTTATTAAGCAGTCAATACAACACTGCCTCTACTCCTTCTGTATCCTCAGGAGGTCGTATTATTATGGGATGTCGAGACATGGAGAAGTGCGAGGCAGCTGCAAAGGAGATTCGAGGGAAAACACTGAACCCTCATGTTCACGCCTGCAAACTTGATCTGGCCTCTCTGAAATCCATCCGTCAGTTTGCAGAACGAATAGAAAAAGGTTAAGCAAAACATGCACCAAGTCTTTCTGTGACTGAAATTAGAGTAAGTTATGATCAATCAAAATCATTTCCCAAATGTTTCTTATATTAGAGAACCGTGTGGATATTTTAATAAACAATGCTGGGGTGATGCGATGTCCAGATTGGAAGACAGAAGATGGCTTTGACATGCAGTTTGGGGTTAATCATCTAGGTACAAAGTATAATAAATCTATGCTTATTGATTAGGCCTGTCAAGAATTTCTATACCGTCTTATCGTTCAGTACATGATAAATGGAACAATATATCTTGGAGCTCAGTTTTTTTTGTGTGTGTACATTTTCTTTGCATTGAGATTTTAGTTATTTTAGTTGTAATATGATAAGTTGTGTGCCGTAAAAAGTTGAATAAGTATTGTCTATGGCTAATTAATGGTTCATTCTGCTATTTATTTGTCGCGCTCCAAGCCTTTTAATGTAATCATATTTAAATAATGGTGTACTAGGATTATCTTGCTTTATTATTATTGTGTCAGTGGCATAAAGTACTTTATATATTATTGTTTATCATCATATCTCTGTAGCAATATCATGCTTCAAAATGTATTATCATGAGAGGCCTGTTATTGATATACTTAACTATAATCTGCTCAATTTTCTTGGGATTATCCTCCTTAATTCCTCCACAGGCCACTTCTTGTTGACAAATCTTCTGTTGGACAAGTTGAAAGAATCCGCCCCCAGCCGAGTGATCAACCTCACCTCGCTCGCCCACATCCTTGGAAAGATTGACTTTGAGGACTTGAACTGGGAGAACAAGAAGTTTGATACAAAGCAGGCGTACTGTCAGAGTAAGCTTGCCAATGTTCTGTTCACTAGGGAGCTGGCCAAGCGATTACAAGGCAAGTCTAGTGGCTGCTGCCGTTTTATGTAGGCATTGTGTGGGACTGGAGACTTTGCTGTTGGATATAATTTTGCAACTATGTACTTTGTGTTGCTGTTACAGGCACAGGAGTAACAGTGAATGCTGTTCATCCAGGTGTTGTTGCCACAGAGCTTGGGAGGCACACAGGTCTCCACCAATCACAGTTCTCCAGCTCTGTGCTTAGTAAGTATTTCTTGTTTGCATTAAAGAGCCTATGTTACACAATTTTCAACACAATAATGTTTCCTCATGAAAAACATACCTGGAGTTGTGTTTTGTTTCATTCACACATGTTTAACACACAAATCCTGCATATTTACCCTGAGTTCTTCTTTCAAACGGAAAGCACTCCATGTGTGACATGATACATGTGTGAATGAAACAAAACACAACTCCAGGTTTGTTTTTGGTGAGGTAACAGCATTAGAACATGGTTTAAAGATCAAGAATCAATTCTGTGTAATGTAGGACTTTTAACAATACAAACCATTGTTGAAACATTTTTGCTAAAAGAAATATTGGCTTTAATAAATAACTGTTGACTTTATAGTGGTTGCAGTAGCTCAGTCAATCAAATGTTGGTGGCTTGACAAAATGGGTATAGGAAAAAAATGCACATTATTTATGCTATATGTTAAGAATTAATATATTTAGCTTTCAGAGTGTGGATGTAGTCATCCATTTTAATACTAAAACTGTGTGTTTTGTACTAAAACTGTGTGTGTGTCTGTGCAGTGTATCATTCAAAAAATCTTAGATTTTCCTCTTCAGTGTTACTGTATGCTTGCTGCATAGTTATCTCTGTGCATAGTTAACTCTTTTTACTGACACGATGAAACTTATTTCTTCTTATAGGCCCTTTTTTCTCTCTTTTGGTAAAAAGCCCTGAGCTGGGGGCACAGCCCAGTATCTTCCTGGCAGTGTCTGAGGAGATGGAAGGTGTGACTGGACGGTACTATGATGTGATGACAGAGAAGGAGCCAGCGCCTCTGGCCCTGGATGATGAGGTCGCTCTGAGGTTATGGGAAGTCAGCAGTAGACTGGTGGGTCTGAAGGAGGACAAACAGAGCCAGTCAGAGCCAGCAGCAGGATCAAACCAGGGCAGTGCTGTAGAGACACACAAGCAGAGCCCACAAATTTCCCCTAATGCAGCTGCCTCAGCATCTGCACTGGAAAAACATTGAACCTACGGAGGTGATGGAATCCCCCCTTGAAAAATGTGTATACTGTATATAAGAGGATGTATTTTAAAGGACAATGCAGCATACATGTCTGCTTAAATATCCAAACGTGTGATACACAATTGCGGCTAAGAATTAAACTCTGAAATGATGGATGCATCCTCCAAATTTTGTTTTTTTTCCCCCTGCCCAAATCGCTTGCATTCATTCACTTGCTGCTTCTTTTCCTCTACTGTACTGCGAATGGATAAAATGAACGACTCTCGCACAAATAGCGCCCTCTGGATGCATACCAACACAAAACAGGAGCCAATAATTCAAGTATGAGACTTACAATACATGTTACATACACATTATGTGTACACATATCTCATAATATATATAAAAATAATTTTGTGATGCTAGCTGATGTAATGAACTTCATTATTAGATCTTTAGTATACAGCCTCCTGTATGTACACAATGTGAGTGAATAAATTCATATTCAGTAGACTATAAAGTATTTTGTGGGATGATAAAGCATTTTGATAAAAATTTAAGCAAGAAGTGATTAGTGGAATATGTTCCTAAAGACAACTGTAAGTGCACATGTGCTGGTATGTGATTGGATTATTTCATTCTAATGCACACTTATGCACTCTCTGGTTCTCATATTACCCCACAATGCTGAGTACTTATTGAGTTAGAAAGCACTCATGTCGTATTTCTGGCGTTTTCTCCCAGGAGGACTGAAGCTCTCAGACAGCTATCATCAGATGCCCACAGAAAATGCGTTTGACCTTGTAAATCTTGACACTTTTTTTGTTTTCCATTTTAGACTTGTTTTCATTCCTATTTCTGGTGAATGGTATTTTAGCGCTATCTGTGATAGTTCTTATTTGGTTTAGGCGTGCTTTCAATTTAATGATATCGAATACTAGTAAACCTGGCACAGATCAATTGATCCTAATGCAAGCTCAGACTGTCTGGCAACAACCCTGAAACTCTATCTCTCATCGTTCAATCACGTCTGATTTTAGAAAAGGAGACCCTCACTGGTGCCTCTGCATCATAGGAGATAGGTGGGTTATATTACATCAGAATATCACACATGGTCGCACACATAATCAAACAAGCATTTAATCAATACATATTCGATTCAATGTTGGGGTGTATGACTTAAAACCAATTTAAATTTACCTCGATGTTTTGTAGTAGTAGTGCAAGAGGCTACATTGCAAAGGTTGACTTGACTAGTTTGAGCTCTTGAATGCGCCCCGTCTTGGTCCAGACTGCATTACCCACAATGCTACAGTGCATCTAAAGACCGTCGAAAATGATGTCCGAAGTTCAAGAAGTCTCTTCGGAAAAGTGCTTAAACGGTGAACACACTTGGGCTTGGGTAAGTTGAACCATGTATATAATATTTTGTAATAAATTTACCACTATGGCAAAGTACCATGATGCAAAGACAACTATGACTAGTCGAAGAAAGACTTAACAGAAAACTGTACTAAAACAAAACAGTAATGTAAGTTATTTGCATTTCGGTAATTGAGTATTTCTTGTGAAAGATACCGTGAAGGTAGCAGTGTGTTTTTGCAAAAAATCCAAACGTTAAACGTTAGTTACGCACATACACTCAAGCTAAAGTAGAAAAAAGCAAGTCAAGTAATATTTTTTTCTCTCCAACTTGCTCATAGTGTAAGCAGCAATTAAAGCATGGCGACCACACACGAAAATAAAGAGCTATTACCTGAAGATGTTGGCACAGATGACTGCCTGTCCTCCTACACGCACATCTACAGTCCTGATCTACTCAAGTAACTACACCTAAAATTGTTCAAATGTGCTTCATAGTTGCAATGGATTGTTATATGCATTTTGTTTTTCAGGGACCAAGTTGCTTTTATCACTGGTGGTGGATCTGGAATTGGACTTAGAATTGCTGAAGTATTTATGAGGTAAGATATAAACAGTACTTTGAATGTGCGAATGAGTAAATTATAATCCAGAAAAATTAAACGCAAAACAAGAGGTGGTTATAGCACAAAGTACCTTGTACTTCAGACTCTCTTATCTCGTCTAATCTTTTTTTTTTAATAGAAATGTTAAATCCTTCTTTGACTGATGACTTTTTCCCGACTTTGTTCAAGAGTTAAAACTGCATATTGTAGGGTGTAATTTGTTTTAGATTCAGAACATATTCAGCATGTTGCATAAGTAATTGCACAATCGCACTCATATATAGTATTTTCTGTTACGTTTCTGCTAGACATGGCTGTGACACAGTTATTGCTAGCCGGAATCTGGACAAATTAAAAGAGGTATTATAAAACAATATTTTAACAGTTCATAAAAATACATTTTGTGTAGATTTATATTTTGTGTTTGCCCTCCTAGGCTGCTCAGAAGCTGTTTACTGCTACTGGACGGCGCTGCCTCCCTCTGTGTCTTGACATAAGGAAACCTGAGAGCATCATGGCTGCAGTAGATGAGACGCTCAAAGAGTTTGGCCGAATAGACATCCTCATTAACAGTATGGACTGTTTACTACTTACAAAATTGTCATGACATCTGTACTCAAATTGATGTATTGGTAGATGCTGCTGGAAACTTCCTTTGTCCTGCAACATCACTGTCCTTCAATGCCTTCAAAACTGTGCTGGAAATTGACACCATGGGCACATTTAACACCAGCAAAGTGGTTTACGACAAGTGGTTCAAGGTACACATTTCTGAAACTAGACAAATATTACCTGTAAAACAACAACTATAGAGCTGTACACATGCTTTTAACTGATGGAATATATACTGGGTCACCAAAAGTCAGAGTTGTAGAAGTTAAGTTGTAGCAGTTGAAAGATATTTCCACCTGCACTCTTCTTCGCTAATGTATTGGGCTTGTATTTTGTATTGGCTTTCCACAGGATCATGGAGGCAATATTGTCAATATTTCGGCTACTCTTGGCTACAGAGGACAGGCACTCCAGGTGCATGCTGGCTCTGCTAAGGCTGCAAATGGTCCTGTTATTTTTTTGTCCAAGATTTTTTACTTGCGTCAACTGTTTTACTAAAGCACTAACTGTTTTTACCTGCTCTTTAACAGATGCAATGACAAAACACCTGGCTGTAGAGTGGGGTCCAAATGGAGTCAGAGTGAATGCTGTAGCTCCTGGTCCTATCTCTGGCACAGAGGGCTTCCGTAGGCTTGGTAAATATTAGTAATCATGATTTATTTAATTATAAAATGAAGAGTTACTAATTTATGTGTCCATCCAAGGTGGACCAAGAGGTGAATCTGCTGGTGCTTTCCAGTCTATTCCCCTTCAGCGTGCAGGCAACAAGACAGAGATGGCCCACTGCACATTGTTCTTGGCCAGTCGAGCTTCTTCTTATGTGACTGGAGCCATTGTGGTGGCAGATGGTGGCGCATGGCTTTCTTCACCCAATGACTTTGCCATGCTTCTGGGTATGGCCTCACAATATGCTAAACTCTAAACGTGGATTGTCTTATTCTCTGTCATGATATAAGAGATTTATAATAAAAACAGACTAGCAGTGTGCAATATCTATAATGTAATATTAATCTATAAGGTAATTGTAATGTAATTTTAATAAAGAGTAATACAGCAACTCATAGTAATCATCTTTTATTTCTTATTGTCTTTCAGGTTATTGGTCATCTGAAAAAGAACAAAGACCAGTCAAATCTGAAAACAAATAGTTTACATAAAATATACAGTTTCTACCTTATTTCTTGTCTTTGGATGTGCTTTTTTTCTGAAGCCATCAATACACCACCAGAAATGTTTAATCTTGTAATTAAAACAACTAAAATATTGCCATAACTTTAGAGAGTAGTCTTTTGTATTGTATGTACTAAATTCTACAGCATTGTTAAACGTTACTGTAATTTTGACCCGTGTAATAAATATTTTAATCACTGACCTAATTTTGTTTGTAGTTTTGTTTTCACCTATATGCAGACAGCGCTCAAGCATTATTGTCTTCTGCCAGCAGAGGGTGCTAACAGTCTAACCATGTAATGGGCCATAAGCGATATTTAGCAGCAGCAGCGATTAATTTACGGTTATAGCAGTAGGGTTACACTATTATTACAGTAAGGCGAACTGAATATGAAAGGTTGCACAAGAATTGTGCAGGATCCTGTGGTGATTGAGCCTAAACAAGCTTACCTTTTGACCTGTGCTAAAATAAAATCGAGACTATTGCCTGTACATGTGTAGTTGGCATCTTAAAGCAGTATTACACATATGAATATCAATAGCTCCATATCCGTGGTACTGCGGGGTGATTTGTACGCGTGCGTGAGACGTCAGCGCTGTGGTGTGTCTGCGGCGGCCGGAGGAGGAGGAGGATGGGGCACTGCTGATGCTGATGCGAGAGCTTTCAGCGTCACAGATCAACATCGCCCAGGAGTCACAGGCGTATGATGAAGCAGGTTGTCGTTATTTGATGTACTTTTAATTATTTTTTTCCACGGTGGACCTAGAAGCGGACGAAGCTGTCGAGCTTCTGATAAATGAAGATCGCGGATAAATAAACCTGGTCGCTTCTGTCTCGTCGGTGGTCGTCTGGCCTGTCTTCTGAGACACAGGTGGATTGGGAAACGACATCAAAATTCATCGATAAAAGGGAGCCACGAAACGGATGCCGCTAAACTTAAATGATCCATACAATATTGCATCCAAACGCATATATGGGCTTTGGTAATGTCGGGAGAATCGCTGTTTGGCGAGTTAGCCAGCTATTAAGCTAATTTGGCTAGCTAGTCAGTCAGCTAGCCATTGGCCAATGGCACGAGAGAAGCGAGATGTCCGAACGAGGAGTAAATTGAAGTCGTTTGCTTAAAATCTTTTCATCGCGGAATGTACAACAGCGACATGAGTTAAGGCTCGCATTTTGTAACTCCCGAGGGCGTATCATGCTTTCTTTTGAGGCTACATATGGCGTACCTATACGCACAGCTCCAAATTAGCTATGGATGGATAAGAGTAAAGCATATGGACAATGTTGTGAAATACTATTTAGCGCGCAACTGTGGCGTATTTTACTTACTTTTGTTGGATACACGTTGCTGTCGTGTCCTTTTTTTTAACCTATTAATGGTCCTTCTTTAAACATAAGTGGGATATGTTGACTTTGGATGAGTCGAATCACTTGCATACAGCCAGGATTGAACCTGCCACGAGAGGAAGGGAGTGAGTCACAGTGACTGATACAAATAAATAATATTCTTAGTCAAGTTTACACTCTTACATCCGTGACAGAGCAAGTGGTTAGTATAAATGACCTTTTATTTAAGCAGTTAAGTTTAGAGTAGAATATTTTACTTTGCCATTGCCAATGGAAAAATGTCTCTACTACTGAAACAATGGTTGTTGACTGCTGTGAGATAAAATTAAATTGACAGCTTTATAAGGATTACCAGGGAACATTGCCTGTCTAAATGGAATCGGCGCTCCTGTCTGGCCCTTTGGGGCACACGCAGTGGGAGACAGAACAACCATTTCCTCTGGGATTTCACTCTTTGGACTCAGACAATGGGACTGTGCTCTGTCAAAACAAGAGTGGCCAGACAGGTTTGGACATCAATGATCAGGATCATACATTCAAATCATTAGGTGATGAAGTCCTTTTTCAAAACAAAGTGACCCATTTGGACTCTCTAATAAATATTGCTGAATTGTCTGATGGAGATTTTAAATTTGAGTCGGACCACCAAAGTAATTCCCAGGCTTGGCCCCAAAGAACAGAGGAACTGTCTTGCTCAGAAAACAGAGAGCCATCAGAGGCGGTCAGTGACTCCACCTTGTCGTGGCTGTTTTCCCCAGGCCTCTTTGAAGTGTCTGGGAAAGGCACTGGCTTTGAGCAATCTAGTCAGCCTCAGGAGCCCACTGATGAAAACTCACATGTTCCTAGTTATGGGGCTAATACACAGACTGTGAGTGTGCCATCCTGTCTAACAGAAAACACTGATATTTCTAAAACCTTAGATTCAGTTTTGTTGGTAGATTTCTTTTCAGATGAGCACTTGTCTTCACGTGATGAGAGTGTCATAAAGGAGGACACAGGACTCTCTCTCCCCCAGGACGCTCTGTCACCTGACATTGGAGACAAAGGTCTATACCCAGATCAAGTGACTGATCTGCCACTAACCAATACCTCCACAACTCTGAGTTTACCTGAGAACTGCCTTCTGCTTGACCACACAAGCACGCTGGAGGACTGCTTTCAACGATCTGTGCCTTTGTTGGATATCGAGGTTCCCCTTTGTGATAACAGCTTGTGCCCTGCCAGTCCTGTTTCTCCTTCACATTTATCGATAGAGCAAACAGGATCCACTGTAACTGCAAACCAAGGTTACGTGTCAGAACTGGAGCAGCTAGTGGAAATTTCATCTGATGATGCCAACAATGTTAAGGATGACACGAGACAGGACGCCGTGGACCAAAATGAGGAAATGAAGAACACAAAATTACAATGTGAAATAATAAATCAGGATTCAACAATGGCTTTAGATCTTTGTCCATCAACTGATGAGGTCCACAACGAGGAGCACCCTGACACTTTACAAACCGACACTTTTACCACTGAAGCAGCGCCAGACCCAAATGAAGATTCAAACCACCTAGAAACATCAGACATATCGGATTTTTCAGCTCAGGACCCATCAGTGGAGGCAGAATGGACTAACAAGCAGACTGTGGAGGTACTGTGTCTCTCCAAGATGGTGGGAGATGACTCAGTGCCTATAGTTCCAACTGTCAACACAAGTGAGGAAGACTGCTCCCCTTTGAAAGCTGTGTTTGATGCTCTGGACCAGGACGGAGATGGATTCGTTCGCATTGAGGAGTTTATGGAGTTCGCAGCAGCATATGGGGCAGATCAGGTGAGATGCTGTTTTCTTCTTTAGTTTGGAGTTGGTAGGGTTTTATAGAAAGGGCCTGCAGAACTAAGTGTTTTATTATTGATTTTCAGCAGGCCTTCAGTGTGCCACCCACTAAAAGCTTTTGTAATAGCATTAGTGGAAACCCGAGTCAGTATTGTAGTAGGTAAAATCACTCACTCAGGTGAAGTCATTTTAGTTTACTTTTCTAACTAAGTTTACAGTTGCTTATCTTTTCAAGCTTTCTACACAAAGGGTACGTTGTACATTTGGTAATAAGTAGCAGGGTAGACTGATAGAAGTTTCTGTACAGGACTGTATAATTATTTTTTTTATTTGCAGTACTTCTAATATTCCAGTTAAGATTCATACAGTAACATCAGTATGTGTAATGTAACATTAGCAACATTAAGTAATCAACAGAAGCTAACTAATGTCAATATAATTGCTATGCCTATCTAATGAATGAATTTCATATGTTTTTGCACATAATTTCCATATAATATTTGGTACATCTGAGTGGAATTTCTACTTGGTCCTCTTTTAACACCCATCTGTTGTCTGCTTCTTTGTAACACTATTAATGCCATTGTGGATTAGACTTCTATCCACATTTGGTGAAGTGTTTTGGTAAAGCTTGGATTTAAGTTTATGAGCCTATTGGCTCTAATAGGTTCAGTGAAGCCTGGCAGTATTTCCATGTGTCACATCATGACAAACCTTTATATTCTCATTTGCATCTCCCGCTTGGTTTACACATAATCTTTTTGGGAAATAATGCATTATGCTCCAACCACCACCCACTTAGAACTTTATTTCAATAGTTTTATACTAATAACTGGAATTTATGTTGTCCCTCATGTCAAACAGTGAGGTGCCTCTGTACAGAAACTTTGACTTAAATAAACCACCAATGAATAATTTAACTGGATGTTGTAATGTGTACAGTTGTCATGTGCACTCAGTTTGGTGTCAAATTTCTTTCCTGTTAGACATGTTGGTGAACCAGTCTCTCCAAATGTTTACAAGAAAAACCACCAACTAATCTCACCATTTGCAAATAATGACGTAATGGTGAGACAAAACTGTTAACCTCTGTTAACTGTTTTTTTATCTGATCAACAAACCTCGCCAAACTTATTGATATTATTTGTCATCTTACACTTAATTTAAAAGATGGCTGCTCTTTCAGTGTTGTATAATTAATATACTAGAGGCTATATACTTGTCTTAATCCTAAACAAAGTGCCCTGAACAACAATTAAAGCTTTCTTCACTCACGATTTGAAAAACGCCACAACCATTTGAGGATAGTAAAATTTATTTTTATCACAGAGATCCTCACAGTTTTTGTTGTCTTTTGAATGAATACTTTGAACCATCCTTTTGTATAGCAGGGTGAGTTTTTGGTGCTGTGGTCCACTAATGCAGTTTAATCCTTGTTCAAACCCCTGCATTGGTCATGGGCTGCCCTGTGTCTAGCTGTAGGCATCTGTGGATTCCCAGGCAGAGAATTGTAAAGGATTAAGAGTAAAATGTGTTTGCCTGAGTCAGATGAACTTCATAGTTTGGGTGCAGGCTATAGACCCTAACTTTTTGGGCGGGGTCAACTCTTTTGGCACGTCATCACATTTACATCACACAAGTGTGGGTCCTGTTTCGAGTTTCAGTTGGCTACTTCTTGAGTTTTGTTTTCTTTGAAGTTTTTGTTGACATCTTAAATGATTGTTCAGATTGATCATCTCTTTTGTTAGTTGGATACCGTTACCAAGGCAAAGAGGAGCCAATCAGGTCATACTCCTACAGAAAACTCCTCTGACTTCTTTCCTTACGGGATCTAGCAGCCAGAAAAAATGCCTGCTATCCCTGTCGGCTTTGGTTTAATATGTTTCACAGGACATTACTGAACCAGCTAAAATTTGGGCTTAATCATGTCAAGAAAGTCCAACATGCAGACGACTGCTTTATCTCCTGGAATTTGAGGAATCCATTTAATCTAAGCAAGTATTCAGAAATATATCATCACAGACTCACAATGCCTTGTGGTGAGGCTGTAAAAGTGTTCCAGTAAATCAGCATTGCATAAGGGGAAACTAAAAACATCATGATTCTGTTTGTTTTTATTTTGTTTTTGTTACACCAAGAAAGCCTTAACATCTCATATGCAAGAGCAGTTTTCTGTAATTATGTTTCACCATAGTAATTTTTGCACAGCGCTTTTGCAATATGAACGAGGAAATCCGTATGGCATAGCAATTATTACGTTTGAGCTAAGACAAACATGACAGCTAGTTTCCCAGTCACACATAATCCTAATAGATATAGCTTTCATAAGAAGCCTGTTTCCAAGAAATAAACCATATTTTATCAGTATCTATCTATTCAATATTATGTCAGACTATAGTTTAGAGTATTTTTTTTTTAGATTTATGGGAATTATTAGTGCTAGTGGTACATTTTACATATACTTCATGCTTCACCACAAATACAGTCTGTGACCCAAAGCAGGATGGAATCTGCTAGGTATTAGCATGTTGGTGCCTTGGTGCGAACTATGCAAATGTCTTCTGCTAAATAATTCCATGGAAAGATAAGTGGGCTTTTGGAGACTTGTACTGCACAATGTGGTTTAAAAATGAACATCATGCCCCCCAACACTGCAGATAAACCACTAAGACTTTACAGCTCTGGTTTCATTGAGTAATTTTGTCTTTGCAAGGAAACATATGGCCAAAAGCTTTTTCCACTTAATATCTACCATATTGAAAATGTATCTGAATTGGAACAGTTTTTTAATGGCTAAATCGATTTATTAATAGCATTTTTTTGTATGAACATTTGAGTCTTAAACTTCAGATCACATCTGTGTTCCTGCCACAAGCTAGACACATGTCAAGCCTTTACCTATTCAGTCATGTTATAGTCAAGGAGAATCTATTTAACAAAAGAAACTTTATAAATTTTTTCCTTCTATTTATGTATAGAAACTCTATTTTGAAACAAATTTCATTCATTGTGCATTAAGCCAACCCTCCTGGAGTTTCTGGTCGGACACAGAATCTGCTCTCCGCTGCATTTTGGTCCCATCCTTATCACTCTGCACTCTTTAACCAGCCTCCCCTCACCCGCTGCTTTTATGCACTGCCCTGCTAATCCACAAAGGAATGCCCTGAACTCCAAAACTGTCCTACTTTTGCATTCATTTTGCTCCTCTTCTTAGAAATGCATATTCAAAGATGCTAAAAAGGTCAGCCTGCCTTTTAACATATCTCTAAGCCTATAATCAGGGATTATTAGTGTTTTGCTTATGCACCATGTACACTTTGACTTAGGAAAGACTCTAACTAAAGGATTCTCCTCCTCTCCACGGGGTCATGCACATATGGCTTGTGTGGACGCAGTGAGGCATGCCCCGGCTCTGATTAGACCCAAATAAGAGACAAACCACGGGTTTCAAGCCTGTGTAAGATGAGAGACTGGAATGACAGTTGGCTTGAGGTGATTTTTTAAAAATATTTTGTAGTCAGCCTTTGGCTTTGGTAAATGTGTCTACCATTGACCCCTTATTGCAAGTATTTAAAAAAGTTAAATCTGTTAAATGTTTAGATTAAAAATGATTTTGAAATGTATGTATTTTTGGAAACCACAACATTGATAGGGTTTCAACAATAGCACTGTAACTCCTACATGAGTTTCAAATGTCACATAAACCACAACTTGGCTTGCAACACCTTTCGCCTCATCTCACCCAGCAGAGGGGTTTCTGAACAGCGGCTCTGAAAGAAAATTGTATTTCCTGCCAACTGCCATGTTCCTCTCTAAAATGGAAAGCACTTGTGATGGCGGCCATGTCTTGTCATACATTTTCCCAGTTGGTTGGAAACACTGCACAAGAACACGGAACGTAAGAGAAGCTAATATGAATGTGTTGAACCACAGTGATACTGATGTCCCTCCCCTGCAGCTGCTTTTTAATTCACAACATCATAAGCCCAGTGCATTGTGGGAAAACGCTTTATCACTGAATCCCTGAGCAGATCAGCAGGGTTTTTTATAGATGCGCTTTCTGGATTCTTGAGTCACTGTGAAAGACCTCACTGGCTTTGAGTGCTCAGTTTCCTCGAAGAATATGTAAATAGTAACCACAAAAACCTCTCTGGGCGGTCCCCCAGCTAATTTAGTCAGCGTTACATGTCTGAAATTATACTGTAATCATAGGTTTTGTGTCATATTGATGATGGACACCCCTTGACTTATTCTGTAGTCTGTTATTTGTGCAAATTGATTTTGATTGCATGGCGCCTTTCTGAATTCTGCAAAGACCACTTTCCATAAAGCAAGATACGGCAACCAGGAAATCCAAGGTTACAAACGGCAGTCTGTTAACTCAAAAATATAATTGTTTGGTGTGGACCCAAATGAATCAGTCATTATACCTTGCACCATTTCCACATAGGACCAGTGACCTTGCTGAGGTTAAGTTCTGTGTAAACTTTTTGTGTAAAATATTTGACATTAACAAGTAAATTATGCAAGCCATATTGTCATCACTATTTTCTAAGATATAACAAAACAAATTGCCATTGTATTGATAGCAGTGTTTTATTTGGTGCATGTAGATCGTGGAGCAGACTTGTTGCCAGGATACGGATGGAGGAATATACAGCATGTAGGTGCACTTACGTAACCCATTTTACACTTGGGTGCTCAGAGAAGCTGTGTCTCTGCCTATCTCTCTTCTCATTAAACATTCATACATTATATTACGTTTTATTTGTCCCGCTAGCCCATAATATCACCAAAAGCTAGCATTTCCTCCTTTGTTTTGGCTGTCACTGTCGTGCAAGCTGATTCTTCAGAATCCTTGTAAAGTCAGCATTGCACAGAATCCAATAAATCCAGAAATCCCTTGACACAAAAGGTCAGCAAAACAGTGAGTTGTTTTTATTGGTGACTTTTTGCTCTTACAGGCACATGATAGGCTCACGCAGTTCAACAATTAAACTGTCTTTGTGAGACAAATGACCATGAACATTTTGTTTTTTTGGCATCTGTCAGTTTGTTTCTTTTCAATGCGGTTCACTCTTTTACATAAGTCAAACATTATAGGTTGGTATTTTCCCTTGTACACAGAAAAAAGCTTTTTCCTTGTATAATTCATTACATCATCAAGGAGTGTCCTCTACGGGTCTAACTGCTGCTGTAGTTGTTGCTATGACAAATAAATAAAATGTATTTCTAATTTGCTTTGTTTTTTCTTTTTTAGGTGAAAGATTTGACCAAATTTCTGGATCCTAGTGGTCTGGGAGTGATAAGTTTTGAGGACTTCCATCGTGGGATATCAGCAATTAGCAATGGAGGTATGTTTTATCAGAACCTGGAGGTTAACTGCTATCAAATCAAAATCACAATTTGCCTGGTTGTGCTTAGCTAATGCAATGGCTGCAAAGTATCATGTCGTGTATTTAAAAAAACAGCTAATCCTGGAGTTTAGTTCTCCACAAACAAGACAATTGTTAATTCTCTACGACTAGTTTGAAATGTGCACTTTGATGTTAACAGAATCCTGTTTTCAAAGCTTTTATCCCAGATATATCCACAGTTACTTGGCTCATTAATTGCTATCAGAATAGTATGTTACTTTTCACCCTATCTTTGAGTATTTTTAACCTTGACCCATTCTCCAAAAATTAAGCTTAATAGCCCTCCAAGAGCCACATTTAACCATTTAAAGTCCACCAAAATTACAGACACAGATACTCCAAGTCTGATGTCACCCATTAGTGTCGTCTTTATGGGCCAGTCTGCCACTCCCCTAATTCTAGAGTAGACACTGCTTGAGCTGTATATTCTGGCATTAACTCCCCAACATCTGGCTCTTAGCGCCTTCCCCTTACTACATCGTAGATGAACCGATATAGGAGTTTGAAGTAGAAGAATGACCCAAACTCTGTCTGTCAGTACTTACTTACTGTCATACTAATCTATTTTTACTTATCATAAAAAGATAAATCTATACCTGATTTTTACTGTCTTAAAAATGTTTAGAAAAAAAACATTAATTTGATCTTGTTTGCAGTGATAGAAATGTGTTTCTCATTTACCTAAGGCACTCAGAGCATGCTATTTCTTCATTTTTGTCATTCATTAACTTTATAAACGCTTTTCACAACTTCAGAGCCCAGAGCAGAGTTTTACCAGTAAAGTAAGGCTAATGACAAATAGCATGCTAACAGCGTACCAGCCGTGCATATGATACCTTTTTTTTTCACATGAAAACATTGGGCACAGTCCCTTATAACAAAATAGAAGCACTTCAAAAATGCATCCCCTTAAACCCTGTAAACGATTTATAAAGCAAAAAATTGGAAGTTTCAAGATTCTCTGTAAAAATGTGAAAAGATCAATTTCTGCACTCACATAAAGTCAAGCTGCACCTACAACTGATACGCAAGGCTACACAAGAAAACCCTCTCTGGGCATTTACGGTCTCTAATTCTATAGAGACGAGGTTTCTATTGATTTTGGTGACAAGTTGACAACAAAACAAACTGTTCAGTGTCATAAGTTTTACCTGCGTTGACACACACACGGTTAGAGCTGGGGCTGACGTCACTACAAAGCCACACTGTTTGCCTGTAGCCTCTCCGCTATTGATTCTGTGCACTGTTTCCCAAAGCTTTCTGGGTTGAACATCTCCAGTTACACCGCCTTTGAATAATTCATGTATCGGAAAGCCTGAGCTGCCTGGCCACATGGGCAAAACTGGCATGGTTTCTTGTGGGAGGGGGCAGGTTCCTGTTCACCTAAATAATTTAGACCTTTCCTGTCATGTACTCTGTTTCTTTTTTTGGCTACATAACACAAATAAAATATGGTTTATGTAAAGATCTGACTTTCTTATTACTTAACAAGCAAATGTAACTTCCAATTACAACGCCAAATCTGTTTTTCCTGGTCTTAAACATTCATCTGTCAAAATACATTTAATTACATTTGCTTAATCTGTTGACCACCATGAATATCTTCCATATCTGTACTTCAAAATCTGATGCATGTCTGAGACCAGAATATGTTTGAGTCCTCTGATAAGTCATGAATCTTTCAGTAGCTCACAGGTAGTTGGAGTGTTTGCCTCTAAACGTAGACTGAAAGACTAAAAGAGCAGTTATGTAAGAGCAGAGGGCACATAAAACATCAGGGCGACCCACAGCCTTTCAGAGTCCTCCTGTTTGTGTTCACTTCTCTCAGCTGGGCGCTATTCGCAGCACTGTTTACTTGATACAGGAGCCGCAAAGGATTGTGGGACATCATCTCTCACATTACAAAGGTTTAGTTTCAGGCTTTGTTTCTGTGTTCAGCAGATAGAGGTTGCTTTATTTGTTTTTTACTGTTTTATTTTATCACAATAGCCTTTAGTTGACACCTAAATCACAAGTATTATAGTTACACAATAATATGCCCTCATAAAGCTAAAGATTGCTGAGTGTAAATATGCCAAAGTAGGGCGGCTAGGACATTTGAAAGTGCTGAGTGCATAAACCAAACACAACACGGTCAACTTTATCAATTCTTCAAATATGAATAATGCTATCACAAGGTCATTTTAAGTAAATTGGATTAAATGATGGCACATCATATTGGTACCTACCCAAATTACATCAAATGAAAGCAAATGTCAGTAGATAATTGACCAAAACCTTTGCTGAGTAGCTCCAAAAGTGAAATTGAACATGAAACACTAAATTTACAAAGACATAGTGTTATAGATAATAATGTGTTCCTTCTCCATGACCTATTTTGTACTTCAACTGACTTTTTGTAATCGCTTCATAACGCAATGATTGGGGGAAAATGCAATTATAATAGTTAGTGGTTAGCTGTTTTGAAAATGTAGTCCAAATCCATTTTTCTTAATCAAGCCAACAAAAACCAAACTGTCAGTACAAGGGCATAGGCATTTTAGTCTTTCTGTGTCTATTATTGTTTATTCTGCACAAATTAAACCTGTCCTCCTCCCCCTTCACACAGGCCCTGAGCCGCAACTGTATGGAGTCAACTTCAGCCCAGGCGATGGAGCTGTGGGCTGTCCCGAGGAGTACGATGAGGTGAGCCTTGTCCTGTGCTCACATTGTTGTAGCAGGTCACACACACTGACCTTCGTGTGCACTCTGCCTTCCCTCTGTAATTCACTGAGCTATCATTACCTCGATGTGAACACAGAGCTTGGACAGCCTGGTTTTGGCAACTGGCAATCCGCACTTCAGGGTATTCTTTGGCAAATATTGAATTAGATGGAATGTGCCAGAAGATTTTGACATGTGTGCGGACTTGTGTTTTTGTACTTGCGGTCAGCATTTCTGGGATTCCTGTCTCCTCTTGAGCACAAATCTTGTATTTTTAACCTCATTGTTGCATGCTGCTTGAAATGTAAAATTCCTCTACCAGTTTCTGCCCGTGCAGCAGAGATTGTTTGGGCACACTTTCACTGCCCTCATTTGGTGAGGTTAAGAAGTGCAGTGCTGGTTTAATTATTGTACAGTCCTCTCCTACTCCAATGTGGAACTTACGTTGTAAAGGCTATCTTAAAGCACTAAGTTTTGTGCTGGTATATGCAGGCAAAGTGACATTTTTGAATTCTTTGGAAACAGGATGCCACACTTTGAGGGTCTGATAAATGCTAATTCAATTTCATAGCTATTTTGGGCATTGGGTTTACACTGAGTGCTCGTCTTCCAAGTGCTTCAGTACTGACTAGATTAAATGCTTTTAGGATTAGACTATTGATGCAAAGTAACAGTTAGTTTACATTCAAGAAAGACACCTTTGCAAGTTGCCTATACTATAGATGCAGCACATTATTGACGTCCAGTCTGTATAACCGTATGTGTTTCCTAGAGTTGAGACCACAAAACAGAACAAAATTAGAAACAACATTGTATTTTATGCCAAAAGCATGCCCAAATCAACAGTGATCTTCAAAATATTTGTGTTCTTGTGGCTGCTATTTACTGGAAGCATGGAGCAGACTTTCAGGGGGAGGTGTGTGTATGTTTGAAGTCGATGCCACACCTGTGTCCCTGGTCTTGTTTTTTCCCGCTCAGCATTTTGGCAGAAAAGAGTTCCTTACGTTCAATGGCTGAGCTGTTCTCGTCCTGTTTGCTCTCAAAACAGCCAAGGTGAGCCTGGCAGAAGTGAGGCGTAATGCCCACCCGATCCACCCAACTTTTTCCTTTTTAACATAAGCCTCTGCATATTTTAGTTTCACAGTTGTTCAAGGATTTTCAAAAACCTCACAAGTTTAGTGATAGTGATTATACTATTATTTTGGTGCTGTGTGTGTCAGTGCTATGGAGATATGTATTACATGGCTTAATAATTGACACTGAGTCAGGAAGTGAACTCCCAGGAGCCACTGAAGATTAAACATCATTCCAGCTGATAGAGTGGAGTTTCAGATGGTATTAGGTCGACTTTGGACTGTTCCCGCCCCTCAAACCGCGTAGTGGAACAACGTGTTACGCTGTTTTTCTTTTCTTAATTTGGCCTCACTGTAAGTCAAGGTGACAGAGCTGTGGAGGTACAGACTTTGTGGAGGGTGAGGGTCTGTGCGGGTGATACTGGAAAGGGACAATGGTTGTGGAAATGGTGGCGCCTTGTCAATCAACTTTGGAGGTTTCTTATCAACTGGTATTTCTCATTCTTTATCTATGACATTTGTTTTGTGGCTTTATGTGTGCAATGGAGCTACATTTTGTTAAAGTGTGGCAGTTGGTCTGATTTTGTTGCTTGGAGGTTTTGGTGTGGCAGGTTGTGTGGGTCTTAAAAAACAGCTGACTTGTGAAGTGTTCCCCAAGACTGCATATTAGAGGGCTGTCATCCTAGTCTAATAATGTTTGGATTATAGTTTATCCTTCACTTCTTTAATCCAGAATACATATTTCATCTGATGAAAGTGACCATAAATGTGGGTCCCTCAAGTAGACTGTTTAGGAGGAGCAAGCCTCTATAATTCTTTTCATACTAAGCCATGATTTAAATGAATAGTATAACAAATGTAGTAGACCACTGTTATATTTAAGGTTCTAGACAATATTTTGCAATGGGTAAAATAAACATTGCACATAACAAAAGAGCTAACAAGCTTTAATGATGATGGTTCATTAAATAGTTAATTAAATCCCTTTTGATAATCCCGTCTAAACAACTTGGCTCTTTTCTTTTTTCCTCTGCAGCAAAATGAGGTGACAGACAGCGCCTACCTGGGCTCGGAGAGCACCTACAGTGAGTGTGAGACATTCACAGATGAAGATACAGGGGCGTGTGTGGCTCCGGAGATGCACGAGGATGTGGAGACAGACAGTGGCATTGAAGCCACACTGCACGACCCAGAGGACAGGAGTAACCGGTATGTACTCCCCCACCGGACTGAAGATCACTGGAAATCATTTGTGTCATGTGAGTTTACTGCAAATGAATGGCAGATTGCTCAACTCTGGGTCAGTCCTGAACACCTGATTCTTGAATGTAAGTGTCCAATAGTGGATCAGTGACTTTGGTACGATTTGGGTCATTCAGCGGGCAGATTAAAAATAGATTACTACTGACCTCCTGTCTAAATGCTCTATTTCACTGGTATCTTTCTACCCACACCGGTAAGGACTGTTTGGTATCATTGAAGAGCAAAACTATTTCCGATGGCGTCAACATTATAAAGATGAGTCCTTGAACATAACACTTGATGAGTGATAGTGTATGTGATTTCAGTGTAGGGTGACTCATTTGTTCCACTCTTATCTCTGCTGCTATTACAATATTACATTAGGAAGTTGATGTTTGGGTTGTTAATGTGAGATAACATGAAGATGAACATAGAAAAAGTTATACTGTAATTTTTTCAACAGGATGGTACTCGTGAATTTCCATGTTACTTATTTTAATAGTGCACATGTAACATTCATTTCTGGTAGAGGGTTCACCACCTTGTTGTTTTCATGTTTTTGCTTGGTTATTTTGACATTAAACCCATCGATCTTCATGAAGATACGCGACTGACTACTAGGGCAAGATGTAGGCCAGATTTGTGGAGGGGGGTGAGCTAGAAAGAATGCATGTCTTTCAAGGTCTTTTGAGCAAGAGCTTCACCTGTAAATTACTAATTGTAAGATAGATACGTAAAATGCTATACTATGGAACATTCCATGGAGAAAAACAGGTCCCTGCACCAGAAATATTACACAGCACATCTTAAGTGTCCAAAAAAGAGCTGTAGTTTGATGTATTGTTATCTTTTCTTAAGTTATTCAAACTTATATTAAATAACTAAATATTTATAGCATAAATACTGGCACAGATATTACCTATAATTAAATGAATTAATGCCTCTATTTATCATATATTTGTAACACAAATCTTCAGCCAGTGCTTTCAATAGCCGTGTACCTAAAGGTTGACATGGTATTTAGGGCAGGCAGGAGGAAGTGTAGAGCTGTGGCTCTATCTGCTGACTGTGACACATGTATCTGGTTGTTTGCTGATGGATGGGGCTGCTCCGCTCTACTTGCCCTCCATCCTATGACTGAGACTTAAATTCCAGGAAGTGTTGAGTTTGCGCTTTTTTTGTTGTTTTTCCTGACATTTTTTGTACACATCACATAATCTCTCCACATGCTCTTTTACTCATTCATACTCATACCTCACCGTGTAGGGCCAGGGAAAGTTTACTAAGCTCTTGCTGATCATTTGAGATTGAAAAACAAGGTTCTTTGTTTGAGATTTAACAGATTAGGTGAAATAATCTGTAATTTCCCAGATTATTATGTATTTATAGCTATTTAGGCTGTTAAAGTTTTTCAAGGTTAAATGGTAACTAACATGTTCATGTAAAAGGACATGGATTGTCTTGGCCAAGGACACAAAAACTATGTACTCTACTATGTTTGATTGATCTACCTATTTTGCCACTATTATTAAAATGTTTCTATTCCAGTTGAATAGAACTTTTCTACTTTTCTTTTACAGAATTTAAGCACTTTGAGTGTCAGGCGCCATATAAATGCAATGATTAATAATCAATAATTAATTAATTAATAATCTTGATATTTATCAGAACCAGTAAAAGATCAGATAATAACTTTATGGAAACGACTGTATACATTTTGTGTTGATTTTGATGATCACATTGTACTGTATGAAGGGTGCATTTTTCAAATTACGACTGCCACTACTAATGCCACTGTTGGTCTTTAGTCATTTAGTCAATTAATCAGTCGATAGTCTTTTAGTCATCCAAATTTTGTATTTGTAGTTGACTAATTATTTTATTTAGACTCTAGATGGGACAAAAGCAGGAAGGAGAAGGGAGTGAATGATTTAGATGAAGATTTGGGAGTAAATCTTGAGTTTAGCCTGCCATTTACCTACAAACACAGTTTTTTCTGTATCTGTATTTTTTGTTTATAAATAGTGAGATTATAGTTTTATGAGACCAGTTTGAGTCAGATACATGGTCAGGTCATAGTGAAACTTAAAATAGTTTTGAAAGCTTTTGTCACCCCCCCTTCTTAATTGATTAATCGATTGACAGAGCATAACTTTAGCCAACTAAGATTTTTTTTAATCAACTACAGCCCGTATAGCCACGACATTAGGATGTAAGGTCACATATGGTGGCACTGTTGTCTAAGATGAGTGTAAGTCTATAGTCACAGTCAGGCATAGGCGCTGTTCTAGGATTAGGCTGTAACAGGATTACCCCCCTCTCCTCTCTGTCCCTTTCTGTCCTACCTTGTCCTCTTGGTCTCTGGGCGGTTAGCGGGACAGGACCATTTCTTAGTCTCAAATCTGATTAACCCACTCATAGACATCTCTCTGTAGTAGCAGTCAGTCATGCGTGCACATAGCTAATTAGCAACATAGGTTTTCTTCTATTTTATCCCTCTTGGAGTTCTTATCTTACAAATTGGCGCGACTCTAGAAACTTCAGGATTCCTCTTTGGTTGTCTGGAGTTTTGTCGCTCGCTTCTCCAAGGCTCCATTGCCAGGGCAGCGCTGGGCGAGTCAGGATGAGGTCTCCCTCCTCACCCTCCATCTGTGTGAGGCAGCTCCCAGTGAAAAGGTCCGGTAAAAAGAAGCTAAACAGGGGGTAAGTGGGTGCCTATAGTTGGTCATTCTTCCACTAGCTCAGACTTGGGTTTGTTGCCTGGTTGGCTTTTAACTAGACGTGGTCATTGCTTATGGTGAACGTTTAAATGTTGTGTCAGTGTATGTGGAGAATGCAGTGGAGTTTGTGCTGATTTGTAAGTTCTTATCCTGTCAGCTAGAGGAAAAGGACAATATCCGCAAGTGGAAACCATTTCTGTTTACCTAAATAAAGTGCAAGATGTTGTCAGTGTGTTTTCAACTAATCATATTGCTACAAACTATGTCATATAATATAATGGATAGTAAAACAAGTGCTTAATGCTTGACCTACATAAGAAAACAAACAATACATCTTCTTGCTTGTTCA
Organism: Odontamblyopus rebecca; assembly: GCA_030686955.1. Classification (NCBI taxonomy): domain Eukaryota; kingdom Metazoa; phylum Chordata; class Actinopteri; order Gobiiformes; family Gobiidae; genus Odontamblyopus; species Odontamblyopus rebecca. The sequence goes on along the minus strand of CM060671.1, from coordinate 21,209,291 downwards.
TCCCAGTAGTAGAAATGTACTAGTCCTCATTACTCATTTTATCTGAAGCAGATTTTGGATTAATGTGAATTAAAGGATTAGCTCTTGTGTGATAGACTAACTTGTCCAGACAGTGGATTCTGACTGCCTAAGAAATATTATTTGTCCTAATTTAGAATTAAGACATCTCCTTTTTCTTTTCAAGCACTGTTCTAGTCATTAATTTCTAGTTGTTAATTTCTGGAGTTCATTATTGATTTGAATTGTGGTTTATATAGACTATGCAGCCCCAGGTGGGTTGCAAGCTATAGTTGGTAAGAGCACTATGCTGCTGATGCCAAGCCCATTATAAATAGAGAGCAGTATGTCTGAGAGGGCATCTGGCACAAAACTGTCAAACAACAGTGTAAATCATACAAATAAGTGCCTATGATTTTCTGGATTAGCCCCCAAGAGAATGACAAAACAAAAATCTCTAGACTAGCTTGGATAAAAAGGTCCATTTTGTTTCACTCTTCTGCACATTGTAGCTAAACCCTTCTCTCTTGTGTGTCTTTAGGTTTTCCCTGAACTCCGAACTGCACAACCACTCACCCACCCTGGTGATTGGAGGAGAGGAGGAGCACTTTGAAGATTTTGGAGAAAGCAACACATCAGAACTGCTGCTAGAGACCAGTGTGGCCGAGACCGAAACAGACGGAGGCCCTCCCCTCACAAAAACACCAGAGCAGCTCAATGGCTCCTCCCTGCTCTCTCCCAGGTACCTAGTCTAACTGATAATTTAAATTATCTTTCTGACACACTGTAGGACACTGTGTGCTTTTCCTCAGACCAAATGTCAACAAGGATATGTTTTGTTTCAACAACGCACAGTGATAAGACAAAGCACAGATGGCACTAACAGCTCTTCTTTGGTTATGGGAAAAGCCAAGCCATAACAACGTAGCCTACTCAGGGCTAACACTCCATTTGATTAATGATGTTAGAATTGAAATTAGTGGTGTTGTTGTTTTGTTTTGTTTTTTTACCAGTTTTATCTGTTCAATATAGGAGACTATGACCTAAGTCTAATAATAATAACAATCTGAGGAATAAATTATGGTTAAATTATACTTTTCTTTTACCATATATGCATCATAAATGTATACGAGGCGTTAAAAAAAGACTGGTAACAATTAAAGGGACTATCCAATTTTTCATGTAATGAAGTAAAATACTAGGTCCATTTCAGCATAACAGCAAAACTGCACTCTGGCCTTGTGGAACGCCTATAAACTGAGCGTGGTGAATAATTAGAATGCTAGTAATGCATTAGAAAAGTGAGAAATTACTTTGGACCGCTGCAAAGTGAACTAGTTCTGTTTTTCATGTTTTTAAGATGCAGCTTTTTTTTGCCATTTTTCTCTGTTATTAAATCTAACTATTTGATCGCCTGTTAAACATCCTATATTGCACAAAATTGACTCTTGTGAGCTTTTAGCCAGGTTATAATGTTGTTACCTCCTCATAAGAATACCTGAAGTTGTGTTTTGTTTAATTCACACATGTAACACTGCATTATTAGACTGTCTACATCTCCCATGCTCAAAATGGTTTGTTAACAGTTAACAGATACATTTTGCCTTTTGTTCAGTAAAGATTGGCAATTCCAGAGCTGAAATTATCCAAATGATTCTGGTGAAGGTGTGTGGAGTTGAAAACACAGCAGACCACTTCCTGTATTGTCACATGACATCACAAGGTGGATGGAGTGTTTTCTGTTTGAGAGAAGAACTAAGCCTAAATATGCAGTGCTTTGTGTTAAACTTGTGGTAATGAAACTAAGCACAACTCCAGGTATGTTTGTGATGAGGAAACGATGTTATAACAGATCAGAAAATGGTGTAATATGGGCCCCTTAACGTCTCGGCAGCCATCTGTGGGAAACATCCATATTGTGGCGAGTTATATTTGGTTAAAGCATCTTTGTTCTAATTAGTGACTCATGGGAGATAGTTACATCATTTGTCTTTCCAGTAAGATTTGTACAGCCTTTCATTGCCTTATAAAACTCTTAAATAGTTCTTGGTGTTGTCACAAGAGGCCATAATAAATCCAGATTGGGAATGAGAAATGACATCACACACATGTTTACCAGTCTTCAGTTGTCAGGGTGTTCCAAGTCAAAAAGACCAAAACAAAACTGCATCCTCCTCCTAACTTCTCCCACTCGGTGTGAATGCGTCACTGTGTTATGAGCCATCGGTGCTGATCACTGGCACATGTCGAGCCTACACCCGCCCACACACTCCGAGCTACATATCGCCGCACTTTTCTCACACTTTCCCATCGCCGTAGCAACAAGTAATCCTTTCTACAGGCTGTATTTTAATAGACACGGCTGCATATGACTATCAACAAGTGACTTTTAAATCTCAAGGTCCACACCAGGACTGAGGTTTTCTGCTAACATAAACAGGAATGGTGCCAATGTGTTACATAACTCAGAGCCGTGTTGCTGTATCAAAAAACTGTTGTAGGTGATATGAGGAGAGTAGTGTATATAATAAAAACTTCCACAGTGGTTTTATAACTTTCTAGATTATTTAAACTTTCAAATCTAAATATATAATCTTTGTTGTTAGAATGTGAAGGTTTTGTGTTAGCAGGGAAGATACCTTATCAGTCAAAATAAAGTATCACATTCCAGAGAACACTGACTCAAGACATTGTGAACTGATGTGGATTTTACCTTTTAATTTCTTCACATACCAACTTGTATAACTTTGGACTTATGACTAAGATAGATTTTGAATATAATTACCAGCTGGAAGCTACATTTACACTCCTGAATCCATATGTTGTAACAAGACTGACCACAGGACACATTTAATTAACACTAACATGCAATAACATGTCTTACTTAAAGGTGTTAAATCTTAAACACGCTTGTCTCCATGAAGATTATTTATTAGTATTATTTCTTAGTATGTTTTTCATTACAGGTGTTTTACTGCTTGAAAAACATGCATTTTTACTTACTCTCCATAGATCTGACCTGTAACTTGACCTGATGTTGTGGTTACATGGTGTACCTTTAATGACTGTGAACTTATTATTCTAACTCCACCACAACACTCTCTATTGTTAGTTTTCCCCAAAGACAGCTCTTACCTTTTGCACATGCCCTGACACTGATGATGTTTACACTATTCACTTGTTGTGTCCCACCACAAAACACCCTCCAGTCTCTGCTTGGTCATTCACTGCCCCTCCTCTCTCCTTCTCTCCCCCTGCCCTGTGGCTGCAGTGGACCGGCACCCCTCCCCGACTCCTTTCAGAGCTTTCTCAGGGAGGAGGCTCTGGACTTTTTCTGTAGCCAGTGTCACAAACAAATCAGTCGTCTCGAAGACCTCTCCACGCGCCTCAATTTTCTCGAGATGACTAGGTAACGCGCTGCTTGTGCCTGTGCAGTGTTGATTAGAAGCCACACCTCCATGTCACACCTCATCTCCTCATGTGTGCATGCAGTGTGGGATTAGTTTGGCTTTTAGTAGAGCCAGGTGAAAGACAAGTCTATTTGAGGTACATTTCTCAGTTTTTTAATAGTCTTCCACCCTAAGCTCTAAACTTAGTGTGACAGGGATTTTTTAGATAGTATTCAAGGTTAAGCTTGGTGAGTATATCAGCGTCACCCAAGTTTCAGACATTGTACATATTAATTTTCCATGCTAAATTAAACCGAAAATATTGCTTATTACATAACATAACAGGTTTGTAGGCATATTATTTGCTTTTATTTTCCATCTGCATCATAATGATTCATACAAAGTGTTGTATGCATTTGGTTATTACAAAACTTCAGTTATTTTGCCAATAAGACATTGCCACTGTGTGTCCTTTAACAGTGTGATACTGTGTGCTGTGGTAGACTGCTGTGTTGTGATTAATAATCTTCATCATGACTTTGGGGCCCATCTCATGTGCTTTGATCATAGGCTGTCATTGAGCAACACTAGGAGATGCTTTCTCCTTCCTTTGTCCTCCTACTCTTCCTGACCACTTCCTGTTTTTTATCTCTATCCAGTGCTGGCAAGAGGCTGTCCAGTAAAAAAGTGGCAAGGTAAGCAGAAATGTTTCTTAGGTTTCACACTGTAGTAAGTGGCTGAGCTGGAATGGTTAGGACTTTTGCATTTGGAGATACTTTTTGTTTGTAATGTTCTTTTTGAATGACTTTGTGCAGACATCTCCTACAGAACAGCTCCATGACTCTGGACACAGTGAGCGACCTCACCCGGGACATTCTGGAGCTAGCTGACAATGACATTACTGACAAGGTGAGTTGATTGCCTTTTTGATGTAATTTTTAATAGTTTTATTTATAGACAATATAGTTGATAATTTACCTTTGCATCTATAAGACTGCAATATGCATTTTTTGATATCTTGCACATTTATTTGCTTAACACAAGTAAATGTTTATAAGTAATGTGGAATAGAGCAGCAATGTATGAATAATTGGTATAAGTGACACAACTCGTAAGAAATCAGATTTGAATTTCTTTCAAAAAATATATATTTTTCTCCAAACCTATGCCCTGACAACCAGGGGTTTGATGTACCTGTACTTGCCCCTTACCTCTTGATTTACGTCCTTGTACTTGTACCCGTTGTGTGGTAGGTGTTGCTGCTGGAGCGGCGGGTGGGCGAGTTAGAAAAGGAGTCAGAGGCCTCTGGAGAGCAACACGCACGGCTGCGGCAGGAGAACCTGCAGCTGGTGCACCGCGCCAACGCCTTTGAGGAGCAGCTGAAGGAGCAGGAGCTCTATGCCGACGAGCAGCTGCAGCATGAGACCCGCAGGCACAAGGACGCCATCAGCAAACTGGAGCGAGAGAGGGGGCTGGAGCTGGAGAACCTACAGGCCAGGTACCAGGTTGGAGAGGGCTTAGGATAGATGTTTTTGGTCAGCTGTTAAACCCCATATTTTAATAATAATAATAATAATGCATCAGTTTTATATAGCGCTTTTCAGGACACTCAAAGACGCTTTACAGAGCATTATTCATTCACTCCAGACCCGGTGGTGGTAAACTACTACTGTAGCGACAGCTGCCCTGGGGCAGACTGACGGAAGCGAGGCTCCAATCTGCGCCATCGGCCCCTCCGACCACCACCACCATTCACGCACACACCACTTTCATACTAGGCAATGTGGGTGATGTGCCTTGCCTAAGGACACTATGACAGTTTTTGCCACTGGCGCCCCATTTTGAATGATTACCATAGCTTTTACTGCATACATTAAAAGTACAGTTATATACTTTTTTTCCTTGATATAGTGAAATCTGTGTATCACCCTGTGTGAATAGTTCTCTAAAAGACCACATTAGTTTAGTCATAGCTTGGGAGAAGCTGTGTGAAATAATGATATCATATATGTTAACTATTAACAGTAATTCATGTCAGGTGGTTTTGTGAAGTCAGCTCTCCATAACGTGGTGTTGACTTTATTGGCATGATGGCTCTACATTGCCACCTTCTGGTAAAATCTGTCTATGAAGATTTAGTTGTAAAATATTTGTCGTTTGTTTCCAGGCTTCAACAGTTGGACGAGGAGAACAGTGAGCTTAGGTCATGTATCCCATGTTTACGAGCCAACATAGAGAGATTAGAAGAGGTTTGTACAAATCGACCATAAACTTTCGATTTACCAAATGATGTTGTAAAGCTGATCTTTTGATTGCTTTTAATATGACAGGAAAAGAAGAAATTACAAGATGAAACAGAGGCCTTGTCAGACCGGCTGGAGGATGAAATGGAGAACAGGAGGAAATTGGCCAATAAACTGAGCCATGAGCGCCATATAAACCAGAAGGAGAAGGAGAACACACAGGAGGTAAGGCTGCTTCTGCGTACAAAACAAACCTTTATACATCTTTAAAATGTTTTGTCACTGTCCCTTCCAGCTGATTGAAGACCTGCGTAAACAACTGGAGCACCTACAATTATACAAGTTGGAAATTGAAACAAAAAGAGGACGTACGCCTGGTGCTGGATTGCAAGAGTACCAGACGAGGACCAGAGAGGCAGAGCTGGAGCAGGAAATCAAACGGCTCAAACAAGTGAGAAAATGCATTCTCAAAACATTAACAACAATTTATGAGGTTGCTGTCTAAACTTAATGCTTAATCTCTTTCTTCAGGACAATCGCAGCCTAAAAGAACAGAATGACGAACTGAACGGTCAGATTATTAACCTGAGTATCCAGGGAGCCAAGACCCTCATGTCAGCCTCTTTCTCTGATTCTCTGGCTGCTGAGATCAGCTCTGTGTCCCGTGCTGAGGTTTGTATCAACAAGAAATGCAGTCTATATATGTATTTTTTCGTGTTGTAATATTTTTGTATCATTTCAGTTGATGGAGACTGTCCACAAGCAGGAGGAGATCAACTACAGACTACAGGACTACATTGACAAAATCATTGTGGCGATTATGGAGTGCAACCCCTCAATTTTGGAAGTCAAATAGACACAGTGCTGCACTCTAGATTGGTAACATACTGGAGATACTGTAAAGAAAAAGTAAACCTACATATATTTATATAAATCAGAAATCATTTGGCCATACAAACAACCATAAAACTACTCCTTATGAAGATTATATTACAAAATAAACTATTAAAGATAAGCTATACCAACCTGCAGATGTGTATGCTAACCCTAAACCAAAATGGGTTCTATTGACCCCCATGCTTATGGCAAGAGGAACCCATAAATCATTTAAAGTAGAAATCTTCCATTTAAATTAGTGTCAATATAAAAGTTCAAGAAAACTGTTATGTTTAAAAAGTGACCACAAACTATGTTGCTACATTCTATTGGACAGAGCTGAATTTGTTTTGGCATTTTCTTTTTATGATGCTCTGGTCCAGAAATGGCAGCGTCTAGATTGGGTGTTATGCTTGCTGTGTTGCCTACAATATTTCTAAATAACCCAAGTGAGGGGATTAAAATGCCCGGAGGGTTTAGCATGGGTTTGCCATTTTGTGGCTTTAAAAAATACACTAGTGGGGAAATGTAAATGATACCCAATCAGTTCTTGTATTTGCTTCCTATTATTTATTTATTTTTACAATGAAACAAGGGTCATAATTTAGGTGGGCCTTAACCTTGATAGAACTGCAATTAAAAATTTTCACTGACTGATGTAAACACTGGAAAAACTGCTATTCCTTCGAAGATTACTGACAATTACTGGCACTTTGTAAATAAATGGTTGTGCTTTATCATAGGTTATGTAAGGCCCACCTGACTAGTGTCCCTTGGTTGAGTGAAAGCGATATAGGGAGCAGATGTCTCCAATTTTTTCCTACACAAAAGTATTATATGATTTTTTTTATGTTTATTTTTTGAGTAAAACACAATGGGTGAAGAAAAATTGTTTTACTTTGCACTAAGTTTTGTTTTATTTTTGTTCATTTGTACCATTGTTTATTGCAAAGGGATTAGAAAGCTGACCAATATCTAGAAGCACTCACACCCGGACATTTCACAGTTGATATAAGAGGAGCAGCAATAAAAGTGGGACACGTTGGAGAGGAGCTGGACTAAATCTTTCTAACTTAAAAGCAACATTTCCACAAGGATGGACGGATGCCTGCCTTGATGGTACTGTGCAGCACTTTGAGACTTTGTTTATTGCTGTCTGAAACTAACTTTAAATTAACTTTTCAATGGACCTCTATGGGAGATTATCCAGACAGCATGGCGCTTGGCATCGGATCTCTGGCCACTCCATGGGAAATGGGCCAGATGTAAATGACCTGTAAAGTTTTCTACTCTCATTCTAGATTCTAGGTATTTTTATAGTGGGAAGAATTTGCTGCTTTTCCATGTGGGGACAGCCGCTTGTACCTACTCAGCATGTAGCGTGTACAGTCCGTGTCGGAATTCTGTCAAATCACAGATGTTTATTCACTAGTGTCTGTGATGTATTCTGCTGAAAATTTGTATATTGGTATTTTTGGAATTGTTTAGGGCAAAGAAGGTGACAGTCCCTTTGTAAAAAAAATCCCACATGAAGAATTTATTAAATCATAGAATAATTTAAATTATATTGTGTTAAGGATGTGCAGAGGCATGATTGTGGCGAGCTTCCTTTTCCTCAATATTAGGTCAATATTCCCTCTTGTTAAATGCTGATGTGGTCATGACCTCATGTAAACTGGGCAGATAACTATCTGCAGTTTGTACTGAATCATGCATGGCACAAACATTTGAATTAAGAAATTTACTATATTTTAAGTGAAAGTAATGTCATATAATTTATAAATGAACTGGTGGTTAGCATGTTAATAATCTTCCATTCTTATTTGTTAGCTTTGTGAATATGGGTTTGCAACATCTCATTTTATGCTCAAAATGTTTTGGTTATGAACAAGGCTCCCATAATGCAGTAAAGTCGCCATGCTAACTAACTGCTAACTTTGCGGTTCTGAAACTAATGGCCACTGAAACAGCTGAGACCAGAATTGAAAACATTCCCATTTAGCAGAGCTGAAGGTGATTGCACTTTAACCTGATTATTTTTCTCCTTTAAACGTGTTTTCAAATTGACCAAAGATGGATGTTTGAATATAAACTGACAATGTTCTGTATCAGGGTCTGCAGTTTTGGTTGTATCACCGGTGCCAGTAAAACTATGAGCTCATCCGGGAGAGAACAAACTGGCCTGCTCTAGTCCAACACTGTGCCTCTGAGTCTTGCTTCTGTGATGAGCCTTTGAGAAAGCACTGACCTGTGACTTGTGTCAGTTTGTTGTAATATTATTGAAATCAAACCTGTAAATATCAAATGTCCTTTTGTGTACTCTTATTCTTTGCATTCTCACTTCCAGTGTCCAAAGAACGTTTGCTCAAGGTACAAACATCACTACTGTAGTAGTGCATGGCTTGCCATTGTGTGACATGGGAGAAATAAAAGAAAATATTGTAGAAAAGAGAAATTTAAGAATTAAAAAATGTATTCTTATTTTCAATAGTAATGTATAAATTATATCAGTATTGGTTACACAGTTGTATAATATTTTGGAGGATTACCAAATCATCTTCATTGTTAATGGAAAAATATACTGTAATTGCGTCGTTGTACAATGATAAAGATTTTACAGTAAGCAGTGGAAGTAAGACTAGAAAACAAATAAAGAAATTAAACTAGTCTGCTGTATCTCATTAATTTTGTCATGTTGTTTATATAGCTGGCAGGTTTGTACATTTTCTTAGCGGGCCTACGCAGAGCGAAGGCAATCTTCCAGGGTCTTTGGTCCTTACTAATCTTCACCTGCTTCTAGAGACCCTTTACCTCCTGACCATAGTGACATAACACACAGATCTTTGACCTTTGAACTCACACTACTCATGTTATATTTGACTCATTATACCAATATTCTTAAGCTAAAATGTCAACAGATAATAAATATGCATCATGGATTATTTAATTAATTTCTCAAAAGACGATGAATTTGAACCCAGAACCAACACGTTGGGGATTCAGTCAGACCGTTACTAAGTGTTACTAAAGAAGACGTTGCTGTCTTGAATGCAGCCTGGTCTTCCCGGAACTTTCGTTTCGGCTAAATATCTACGGTCATATTTTGATGGAGCACAGGCTTCGTTGAACGACATAGCGCGCCACCAGTTAATCAAAAGTGAAAAATAATAAGGATTCATTTAACTCTTTCATAAATGTAACATATTTCAATGAATCTGCACTATCCGGTTTGACAGCGAAGCATTGGTAAGAACACAACAAGGTAATATTACATAAGATTACTTATGTTTACTGAACATTTAGGAATATCCATAACGTTATTTATTGTGTGTTTAGTGTATGTATTGTGTATTTAGAATTTAAGGCAATTAAATGCACGATAACATAGACATAGAGTTATCAATTATGAAAGCACATACCTATTACTAACAAACAAATCTAATGATATTTCTGTATTTTTATCCTGTAGGAATGGAGTCACTCACCCAAAGTTCTGAGGTTCGCCTGACAGTGGGCCAGTGTTTTCGCACATTAAGCACGTCCTCGGCTCAGGACGATGTTACCGGTGCTCTCCAAACACTCAACTCTCTCTTGGACACACAGGGACACAGTCCTAGCTCCTCTGTTCGCCAGCAGGAGTTTAGACAAAGCCATTATACCCGGACACTCCAGTTTCTCATCAATCACATCCAAGCAGACTGGCTTCACAACCTTACAGCAACCCCGAGCACTCAACTATGGGACCGTTTATTTCTTCATGGTCCTCCAGAACAAGCACTTTTTGTTCTTATGGAGGGAATTGGACAATTAAGGCAAGTATTATGCTGTTTAAAGAAAAATAACAATACTTTGTAGCCTAACTTTATTTTATTACTTATTTACAGCCCTAGCTCTAGCCTGGACCACTTGCTGAACATCACTGAATCCTTTCTTCAAAGTGGGCGGCTCACTGATCTACTGTGGTCTTACTGTTTAGGGACTGGTCCTTCTGACTCCCCACAATTCAGAGAGGCACTTCTAGGACGTATAGTGGCCCTTCCAGACCACATGGCCAACAAATTGCAGCTCAACAACAGGACATTGTTTTTTCCACAGAATTATTACCCATTACTGGCTCGAGGGATGCTCACAGCTCTGGAAAGGACCTGTCAGGCATTAAAAGGTGACTGCATTTTTTTGTTATGATGGTTGTTTTTTTAAGCCCCACCACTGCATTACATTTGTTTTTGGGCAATAGTAGCTCAGTTGGTAGAGAGTTCATCCACGGTCAGATATACTGACCCACAGGTTAGCGGTGCAATTCCAGCCCCCACAGATGAATGCTGTCATTGTGTCCTTGGGCAAGACACTTTACTGATGTAAAAGGCTTTGAATGTCTTGGAGGTGGAAAAAACTGTATAAAAATGTGACCATTTACCATATTTTAACAGGTGGTTCTGACTGTTCTTTGACATTTGTTGCCCAGACCCTTGGAAAAGTTTGTATCCAGGGCCACAGTGGTATGTGTCTAAACTTACTAACAGAACATTACATTTTTTAATTTCTATCATGTAGACATGTTGTTTCTTTTTCAGGTTTAGTGATGGCAGTGCTGGCTCCACAGCTGTCAAAACACACTCGTACTGACATGGTGTGGCAGAGGGTTTGTTGCAAACTTATTGAAAACGTGCCACAGCGTTGGACTGACAGTGTGCTTCCTCAGCTAGTGCAGGCTGTCCCCGGGTGAGACAGTCTTTGAACTTTGAATTGTTATAGTATCTAGTATTAATTAACTCATGTTTGTTTTTTCAGACCTGGTGCTTTGGGCAGAATTATTGGAAATTTGGTTGTGTCAAATAAAAAGGCCCAGTTTGTGATAACTCATAAAATGTTGTTGTTACAATACAAATATGAGGTACAAATCTGGCTTTTGTTTACCCAGTTTGATGTCACTCAAAAATATAATGTTTATAGAAATGTTGTGTTTTTCAGACACAGGTCTTGAGGGTTGTCTTGGGTTACCTTGCAGCAGACAGAGAACGAAGACCGCTCCTTCTTCAAGTCTGTATAATCGTTTTTATACCTGATATAAAAATATTGTTCCCGTTATTATTCATTCATTTCTTTGTAGGTATTACGGTCTCTCTGTCAAGCATGGGCCAATCCCAGTGCCGTGAGACATACCCCACTAGAACAACAGATGTATATTAGCAAGGCACTACTACTTAGCGTTGGTCTGCTAAATGACTCAGAGTTGAAGAATTTACGTTCAGGTATATTTTGTTTTGAAATCTGGTTCTACACACTCACATTAGCATGGAAAGTTTTAATGTAAAAATGTATTATTGACAGAGTTGCTTCAGTGTCTGCTGGGAGGCATGCAGAGTCACCTTGACAGCAGCGTGGTGCAGATTCGGCGCATAGGGATGGTGGTGGGCGAGTGCTTGAGCTCTCGCATGGACATAAATGGGACAAAACTCAAATTTGAGGTAATAATTACAGTGAAATTGTAAAAAAAAAAAAAATGAAATCCATTGCTACGAGGTTTTTACCATCTGCATGCTTTAGTATGATGCAGATGATGATACACGGGAGCTCTCATCATTGATGACATCCACAACAGACGATGACCAAGATCCTGAATATCCTACACGGTAAAATTTCAAGTCATTAGAGCTTTGTTCCACAGTATTGCATTAAACCTGTTTTACATTTATTCTTTTTTTTTGTAACATGCATTCTTACTCAACTTAATCTGGTGGTTTGAACTTTTAATCTTTATGCAGATACAAGTTTAATACAATACTGTGGAACATTCTAAGCAAAGCAATAAAATCTCCTTTGAGACTTTATCCTTACATAAACTTTTAAGTTCTTCTTTTTGTTGTATTTTAAACTTATTTAAAGCACATTTTATTTGCAGAATGGATTCACATGACTTGTGTGAAGAGAAAACTTCCTCTCTAGCTTCCCAAAATGAGTGCAGCCCCCCAAAATCAGATACAAAAGACTCTGATTTGGATAGGTGAATATTTCTCTTTTGCAAAAATTAGTACAGTACGGTTGTTTACCTGAAAGTCCTTAAGAAAGCATTAAAATTTTACAGTGATGATGAACTCACTCCATATGACATGTCTTGTGACCAAAAGCTAAGCCAGTCTTCCCCACCTCGCTACTTGCGTGACTGTATTGAAAGTAAGTTCCAAGACAGATATTTAAATGCCAAGTTAATTGTCATTAACTCAACCCTTATGACCCTCTGATATGTTCTGTCAGTTTTAACTTCTTCTGATGATGCTGTCCGAGTTGAGCTCAGTTTGAATGTGGCTGAGAATTTAGTACGGAAAAACCCATTTGCAACCAAAGAGGTAAACATATAAAAATATAAATATAGCTTTTATTATTAAAACTATATACTACATTGGGACATTATTTTTACAGCAAATTATGTATAAATACTGCAATATGTTTCTATTACAGATTAGTGTCCAGATGTCCAAAGTGCTGATTCACATAGAAAACAAATTCAACATTGATAACTTCCTAGCCCTCCGACAAGCAACAATGGTGGCACTCACTGTCACTGACTGTATACCCGTATGTATTATTTGTTACAGTTTTACTGTGAATACAGATACATGTTCATTTGCTTATGTTTTTTCTTCATAGGTGACTCAGTATTTGACTACAGAGTTTTATTCCCTGAACTATAGTCTTCGCCAGCGCCTTGATATTTTGGAAGTAAATAATCATAATAATAACTAGTTGCTTTTTGCTGATTTAAATGAAAAATAACAGTGTTTATTTGTGACTCATTTAGGTTCTTGCTCTGGCGGCTCAAGAGCTTTCAAAGCCAATTAGTAACAAAACTGAGTCTTGTATAAGTGTGGCCTCCACCTCTAATTTGACTCTGTACCCTGGTGATAACCCTCAGCACTGGAAACAAGTCATAGAGAAGCGCATTCAAAGCAAAACTAAACGTCTAACAAAGGTACAAGCTCTATTTTCTACAGCCAAAATAACATCTTTGGATTCCTACATTTGATTTGTGTTTCAGGGGTCCACTCAACCTCTCAAAGCTGCTCCAAACCGCTATGCTCCAGTTGCTGGACATTTCTTCTTCCCTTTGCTCAGAAATTATGACAAGTTTGTTTAATATTTTCATAAAATAATATAATATTGTACACCTTGAGAACTAGAAGCACTCATTGTCTGCTTTGTCTAGGCCACAAGTGACATTTGATCTTCTGGGCAGTGATCACCTAATACTGGGCAGGCTGATCCATACTTTAGGCCTTTTCATGCACCTTGCTCTTAATGCTCCAGTAAGTGAACTATTATTTTTACTAATTAATCAAAATAGGGAGAAATCCTTTAAATGAGAAATTCTCGTGACCACAGGTAGCTGCACAAATGGGATGTGCATTGCTGGACTTTGTGTGGACTGTTCGGTATCACTCTGAGCAGTAAGTAAAAGACTTTAGACAAGAGAAAACATTATACAGCATGTATTGTGTAAACTGTATTATGTCTCTAATAGAACAGTGAGGCGAGGCGTCCTATTTTCTGTGTGTGCCGTGTTTTTGAGCATGCCCAGTCAAAACCTCCTGTTGGATCTTGGTGATCAGCTTTTTGAGACTAGAGCTTGGTTAGCAGGTAAGACTCTGTTGGCTTAACAGTTAGTTAATCAGTAAATGATTCCACATATATAATATATATCCATCCATCCATCCATCCATCCATCTTCTCCCGCTTAATCCGGCTGGGTCGCGGGGGCAGCTTGCTGCCCAATACTCATAGCACCTGACCCCCCCTATGAACCCCTCTGCAGGTGGTGAGCCCACAGGAGGGTGGACAACGTGGTCCTTGATGTTAGTTCATATTATATATATGTATTCTATATTCTATATCAGAAGTTTTCAACTGGTGAAGCGCGCCTCCCCTGGGGGGTGCAAAAAAAAAAAAAGGTACACATCTGTACACTTCGGCAGTAGTACTGATATCGGGATTAGCTGTAAAATGCATCATTTTCTGATTCCAACTCAATAGAAATTAGCAGCAAGGGAGGAGACAGGACCCAGCAAAATCGTAGGAACTATGATCCTGATTATTTAAAGTTCAGTTTTACCTGGTTGGGTTCCGAGACTGCACCTCTGCCACAACATCATGTTACCAGCGTTAGCAGTTATGGTTCAGGCCGGGCTCAGATGAGCTAGACCAGGGAGTGGTTAGGTGCCTCAGCATGAGAAGCACTTTCCCTTGGAAGAAGTAAGCACACGGAGGACTGACCGCTCAGAACAATATATAACGAACCAGATCAGATTCACTCTTCTGTCCGGATGCTTTGCACCACCTCGGAACCAGCTGCAGTCCTCGAGCATGGAGAATCGGACCAACCCACCCCGATCTATAGTCCACTGCACATTCTCGCTTTCCCCACACAGAACTAGCGCACAGAGGATGGCACAGACCTGCCCAGACCCAGTCCATTGCACACTGGTCTTGCTCGTCTCCATCTGGAACAGCACATGGAGAACAGAGCCTTTGTATTGATCTGACCAACGGACTCAGAGGACGGCACAAGACCAAGGAATGGACCCCCAGGCCCGGAACAGTGGTAGCGCTTAATATAAGGCCAAGACATGTGCGGATTTCAGCCATCAGGTGTGGTCAGCAGTAGTTTTGGCACCGTTCACAAATGTTACGCATGTTCTGTTGATTTGGATAGGCCTTGGATAGGTTCAGTGATGTTATAAGTAGCCTCAATGAAGTTAGAAATTATTGTTGCAAAAATTGTTTATGAATGCACTTTAAAAAAAAAAAAACAAGAAAATACAATGTTAAAAAAAATGATCAGTTGTTATTAAAACTCATCATTGCCAGGAACACAAAAGATGCATTTACTTCAAAGGCCTGTGTAGGGTAGGGCAGGCAGATGAGATTTTGGGGAAGGGGGGAGGCTCGGCTGTCTTTACCTACTCTAAGGGGAAGCTCACATTCACCCAAGTTGAAAACCATGTTCTATATAATTCCAGAAAACAATGTGGTTATAAACAGTCAGTTAATGTATTATCTTAATAAATTATTTGTAAATACACAAATATGAACTTGCATTACTGAATACCATTTCTGGGAAATGGATGAGGAAAAAGGATGTCCTGTTCAACTTGCACTGTCCATGACGTGGCCCTGAAAATAACACGTTTAGACTGGAGGAAATAACAATGTAACACTTTAGTGCTTCTTTATAGCCTTGTTTGTGTGGTTATTTTCTAGATGTCGCTGAAGGGGATGCAGATTCTGATTGCCGCAGCTTGGCGATACAGAGCCTGGTTCTGTTGGATAAGGGCCTTAAAAAACAGCTGCAAGATCCAGAAGCTCTGAGCTTAGAGTCATAACCGAGTTGGACTCTGCACTGAGGATTAGCTCAGGGTTTGAATGTGTTCTCATTGGAACTATTTACTGACGGAAATGCATGATCCCAGACACAGTAGGATGTTTTATCATTTTCAGGTGCTATGGATTTTTCATATCCTGAAGACAGCCACCCAAAGGAAAAGCATGACACAAATGTTTTTCTAGCCCTAAACCGTTAAAAATAAACTAAAACATATTGTTTTGTATATCGTACAAAACTGAAAACTGTCATGTATTGTAAATAAAATCACTGCATGTTTTTAAAACATTTGCCTGCTGTATTTTATCATCTTTAGTGCTAAAACATCACCACAATAGAAAAATCCTTCATTTGGTTCTTTTTTGAGCAAAGAGCAACATTCAAATAATCTGAAAAGGACTTTTATTGCATGCATTGGCAAGAAGATTATTGAACAGAAACAATAGACTGTTTTATAAGACTATATTTACACTTTATGACTGAAACGAACACTTCTCGGAATGACTCGTTGTTTTCCGTAACTCCGCCCAGAAACCCCGGTGTTGTCAGGGGCAACAAGGAAAGACGCTCTCCTCACAGCTAGCGCTACAACAGAGGTTTGTATCACACGATTGAAACTGAAATACTCCAAGTTAATGAGAATTTTAAAGAAACGATCAAATGACGAACTGAGCAAACTTTTTTTTTTTTTACCACGGCTATAAAAAGTAGTACACGTTACTATTGTAACACTATTTTACGAGCTTAGCAAGCTAGGCTATCGTATCGGCTAACGGGCTAACTTATCTACCAAGCGCATGTAGTACTCATTACAGTTATATATCGTTAAATGTATAATTCAATTAACATGCAAATACTTAATAACAATTGTATTGCACTATATCAAAGACAAAGGCAACCGTATAAATTTTACATTGTCGACTGTTGACATTTTAAGATGGATCATTTTATTTGACTTTTATTTATATGCAAATGCAAACTTTTTCTCTTCTCTTTGAAATTTTTGAAGCATCACGCCATTGGGGACATGGCGGTGTATTTTGACCACCCAGTTGATGCCCCAGAGAGCAGTGGTGCGCCCATACAACTGACCTGGCACCCGGTCTCACCAATTCTGGCTGTGGCATCAAATAGCCCCAGCTCTGGAGGCACTGTCGATGTTTACATGCAACAGGTAACTATTACACTATCCTCTTTGAATTGTTTTTTTATTATTATTTTTTTTTTACATATAGTATATATAAACATATAAACAAAAATGGCTCATAAAGTCTCATGTCTTATTTACAGGGTGAGTTTGTGGAGAAGTGTCACTTAGAAAGGTCTCACAAACCCACTGTGGCACGCTGGCATCCTACTAAGCCAGTGCTTGCTGTTGGCTGGGAGAATGGAGAAGTTATTTTGCTGGCCTACCCCTCTGGAGATCACACAGCCCTGCCTAGCACACATTTGGTCTCTTGCACTCTGCTCGAATGGAGTGGTCTTGGAAGCCGCTTAGTAACAGGTGACCAGGTAAGGGCTTCATTTGAATCGCACAGGTCAAGGTTATAAATGTGTTTTAATCAATTAATATATAACTCTGTATTGTACATCTAATTGGTGGTCTTTTGAAATTAAGAATGGAGTTCTTGCGGTATGGAATATTGATGGAAAGGGAAGACTGCAAGGAAATTATCTAACTAAGCATGATTACAAAATACCTTTATCCAGCTGTATATTTAAACCAGCAACGCCTGGCGAGTAAGTTAAGCTATGCACAGACTTGCATTACTAAGTTGTATAATTTTAACATGACTTTTTAAAACCGTGACTCTGGTTTAAGCGATGTGGCAATGCTTGCCCAAGCATCTGTACGGGGGGATTCAAATGCTTTGGACAAGTTTGGTTGGAATAAGGCACCTCTCAAGATAGGCCCACAAGAAGAGCTTACATTTTATGTAAGCAACACATATGGTAAGTCTGAATCTTTGTCATTATTATTGTTTTAATTCAAGGGCATTGCCTTGTAAAATTACTTACTAAACATAATTCTCTTTTAAAAATGTCTATGTTTTATGGAAACAGGTACAGTCTATGTAGTGGATGAGCACGGTAAATCAAGCGAACTTCTGAGTGTGGATGGAGCCATTAAACATCTGTACTATTTTGACAAAAGAGACGTCCTTGCTGTGATCACCGAAACTATGGTACTCTCACAATACTCATTAGGACCCCCAGGAGGAACCCAAGAATTCATGAAGGTATATTATATTATTTATTGCATACCATATACACAATTTTTATAGTATGTTTTAAAATTTTCATTGGTATATTCTCTGACGTCTTCTTATTTACCATAATAGGTCAAATTATGCAGCAAGTTGAGGCTGAATAACTACATTGCTTGGACTGACAATAACCTCCTTATTACAACATCAGGGGATCAGACCATTAGGTAAGTACAGACCTGACTACAGTCTTTTAAGCTTGTCATAGCAATGATCTTGTGAATTCTTCCATAGGCTGTGGGACCTTGAACGAGATGACAACTATGTTTTGTCTCTTGAGGAGGCTGTAGGCTTTGAGAGAGATGAAATTGTCAACTGTGTCGCTTATTGTTCAGGGAAAGGTACAAGAATTAATTGTTAAGTTTTTAAAAAAAAATGTTTTATCTACATCCTTGAGATCATATTTTCTATTTGTTATATTTTACAGAAATACTGGCTGCAGGTACCAGCTGTGGTCGCATAGCAATGTGGAAAATGGTGTTTCAGTCAGGCAGCACCAAGACAGACAATAAAATCCAATGGAAGTTACAAGCTCTTACTGAAATACAGGGCAATGTCACCCAGCTAGAGGTAATCTCTGAAAAATATTAATGCATTCTGTAATGCATGTTATGTTTTATATTTATGATGTCTCTTTCTTTTTTAGTGGAATTCCAACTTAAATCTTTTAGCTGCTAACAATTCCTACACTGCCCAGATCCTGTCTGAGCATGTTATGTCAGCCCACTTCAGCCAGCAGGTGGCAGCAGTCCAAGTTTCACCGACTCAGCTCAGTGTCTCTCAGTTCAGTCCAGAGGTACACTTGGCTCTGCAGTCGGACTCACATGTCAAGGGTGTCTGTGGTACAAAGGTAAATTTGCTCCATTATTTTTGGATATTTTTTATTATTATTTTCAAAAGAACCATTTTTGTAATCTATCCAATGAAACAGGAGTCACTGATAGTCTGGAGTGGCAAGCAGATTACTGTTTATGACATTTCAGAAACAACCTTACACACTTCTGGTAAAAAAAAAATAAAAAATTCTTTAGTTACTTGAAAACACTGGCTAATTTGTATTTATTTTATTCTGTGATTAGGCTCATTTACTTGTGACTCCCGTGTAGTAGCTGTACATGGAGAGAATCTATACACTGTGGAACCCAATAGAGTCCAGATTCGTACACCCCAGGTTAGTACTGATGAGTATAATTTCAACTCATGATGATGGTGGCTATTCTAACATTTTTTTCTACTTAGGGCACTGTGAAGCAATTACTAACATTCTCCAAAACTGAAGGAAACCCAGTACTGCTCAGTGTGTGTCAGTCATATCTAGTAGTTGGCACAGACACTGCTCATATAAGAGTATTTGATCTCTCCCGGAGGTAAGGGTGCATTTTATAGTTTTGATTGCATATTGTTGTAACAAATCAAATGCTATGTTTATTTGTGTTTTTTAGAGATGCCAAAGCTCATTCAAGTGCCAAGAACATGGCTGAGTTTATTCCCAATCTGGGGGTCTTGAGTTCAGTTAAGTGTAATGCAAATGGCAGTCAAGTCAGCATCCTCATTACACGGGTTTGTGGCTGTATATTAAAAGGTCCAAAATAAACCCAAATAACTGGAGACAAAACTATAAACAGGGAACCTACTTTGTCTGTCCAGGTAAATGGAAAGCCAGACCTCAAAGTGTACTTTTACGATGTTGAGATGGACACTATTACACACTTTGACTTCTTTAGTGGAAGACCCTCCAGTGGTATCACACCATCTGAAGAAGGTGACAGGTAATTTTATTCATTGAAGTAATATATTTGTTTTTCTATTTTGCATGTAATTCAATTTAATCTATGCATTCCCATTGTCTCTCAGGCAGCAGTTAGAAGGGACAGAGCTCAGTGGCCGCTGTCCCATTTCTCACTTCTGGGATGAGAGTGAACCTCGTCTTTTTGTTTGTGAGACTGTGCCAGTCAGTTCTGTTAGTTCATCACCTGTTCCTGTGGATGGGGTAATGGCGGCCAACATTACAAATACCATGTGCAAAGCTGTTTCAAATCTAATGGAGACGTTTGGTTTTGTTTCAGGCTGATGTGTCCGTGGTGACCCTGTTCTGCACTCAGGAACATGGCCTTCTACTACACGACTGCTACCTCAAACCAGCTGGTCTGCAGTCTCTGCTTGCAATGGATGTGCCGTACTATTACTTCATCTGCAAGGTGAGAGCTGTGTGCTTCTCTGTTAATAATGTAGATTATATGTAGTGGTTTCTTGCCATTTTATTTGTATCATTTATTTTGTGTGCATTTCTTTGTTTGGCTCAATACAACCCAGCTGTATAGAGGCATAAGTCAAAGTCAGTCATGTCAGTTGAGAGAGCCTGCTTACAGCAAGTGTGATTCTGCTTTTCGCAATAATGCAATGTGTCCCTACTGCCAAACAGATCTATTCCAATATGTGTTTGTGTCATTTTGTCTTCTGGATTGGATGCTACAACATCCAATTAAACTGCTGAGTAGCACATGTGAATCTTGATGGTTGTTCTTCTTTTTATCTGAATCTTGTTTTCAGCCTGGGGAGAGTGATCCATCATCCCAGTCTGAAGCAATATCGCCACACCTTCACCTGTCTCCCAAAAGTCCCATTGCTCCAAAGATGGTGTCAAGACGAGCACTTCGAGACTTTGTAGGGCTGGAGAATTGTGAGAAAACCACCCGAGACGCCATGTTAAATTTCAGCTTTTACTTGACCATTGGGGATATGGATGAAGCCTTTAAGTCTATCAAACTAATTAAAAGGTAAGCGCTCTTTACTTTTTTCATGATTACACATTCATACTTTAGCATGACTACATAGGAGTCTGTACACTTTTGGCTGGCGAATTCAGTTAAATCCTGATGTATGTTCACAGTTCAAATTTAAGACTGAAGGTTTTAATAATTTACTTTACAAGTCAGACCCCTGTTAGGTGAAGTAAAGAAAGTAGAACTCAGTAAATAAACACAGGATGTAATGATTCTTTCTGTCCAATACTGAAAATGCTAATGTGAGTACAGTAATGTCTGTGCCTGTGGCCACGTTCAAAGGGGATACACGTCTCTAAACATTTACACAGTAGTACATAAAGTAGTCTTGTCAGTATTGTCTTAAAGGAGTTCACTTCCCATTCCTATGCTCAGGTCACAATGTCTGATGTACTTTGAGCTTTAGCGTTTCCCATAAGGACAACAAGAACACAAACAAATAGGAAAGTTGGCCGGACATTCTCTGGTAAATTTTAATAGCTCTGATGACAGCTTTACCGCCGTCCTCATTCATGGCTATTTTTGCTGCTGTTTCTGTTTCAGCATTGTGCCCAATTCCCTTAAATCCCACCCAAAGGAATTCTGATTTCCTGATGTAGTATCTGCAGGGATGAGTCTCAATCGTGTGGTTATTTTAGTTTCGATGTTATAGTAAAGTCACCATTTTAGAAACCCAACATGTATTTATTCTCGACTCCTCATAATTCAAGTCGAGTTGTCAGCTCTTTCTAAGCTCGAGTACAAGTCTATAACGTGCAGGTCATTCATAGTTTTATTAGTCACTTAACAGTAACAGCAGTTAAAAATCTAAATATCAAGTCCCAAGAACATTAACAGGGTAAAAGAAGAGAAACCCCATTTGAACCTCAAGTTGAGTGTTCCCAGGGACTTACAGCAGCAATACAGTGAGTGCCCAGTATAATTAAATGTCATTTTAAGTTGTGATATTTTATGTTTTTAATTGAATTTTGTTTTAGAAAATCAAAGTAGTGTGAAAATTAGTAATTAAATGAAATGCTGATGCTGGTAAAACTAATTTTGTTATTCATATGTGCATTTTGTCTAGAAGATAATGAGGATGAAAATATAAAAAAATATAATTATTTCTATTCTCTTGCTGTTCTTGAACTTTGCATTACAACACTGCAATTTCTCAATTGTAGGACAAATAAAGATTCTCTTCTCTTATTTAATAATACTCAGAAAAGCATTTATATCTATAGTTGTTTATATTAACTTAAGTTTACAGTATGTACCACCAACATAGGATATAATTTTATACACTTTTTTTATCAGAGCATTAAATTACTTTCATTTACTATGTGCACAATACATTTGAATTGACCATTTTTGTATAATTTTCTAACATATCTTCTATGTTTAAGAAAATCCTATATTTAAAATGTATGAATAGTTTTCTTTTTTGACAGTAAATTGCCACACTGACCCTTCGGATCTATAAATTGTGAGGTAATGTGGTATTTTGACCCAGTATATTAAACAAGTAACTGTTCATGTATATTCATTCATATTTATATTAAAATATACTAGTGGCCATTTTACTCAAAATATTCCAAATTACGATACATCAAGGTCCAGCTTGAGTTCCTCCAGGCAAGTTGATAATTCAGTGGTGAAGTCCAAATGACATACTGTAGTTATCCACCATAAGATTTTAAAACTCAATCAACTAAAACTTAAATATACTGTTTATACATGCATAGTACTCTACTTTGTGCCTGAGCTGTATTATAATCCTTTTCTATGCCTGTTGAGTAGTTGTGATATGCAGATTTGATAGTTCATCTTAGTAGACTGTAGCGACCTGTACAGTGCGTTTGCTGCTAACATGGCGACTCCACATAGTCATTGTCTGGACGCGGATGGAAAGGAGACGTGAGCGAGCGACTGATGATGATGACGCTAGGTGCCATGCAGTCGTCACGGCGATGCAAAATGTTCCATATGAGCATGGCTGCAGCCATTGTAGCCAGCAGACATGCAGCAATGTTCAGGTAGCACGAGTAGGACAGGTGCGTGTATGGGCCGATCCTGTAGAAGGTGACAAGGCCGATAACCAGCACCAAACCTAGACAGAGGGACAGTTTGGTTAAACATGCTCTTTAAATTCACTTGTGCTTTCATGCTATATTTAGCAGGAAGTCTGTAAGCGGCCTTTGTAAACATGTTTCCTTTAGGGAACAAGCTTCAGAGATGTATAAAGGAAAAATATCAAACTTAGAAAGCTTCTTTCAGATGTATTCACTTTGATTCATGCTGTGAGGAACTCTTTGAGTACAATCAATGAATGCCACACCACATTTGGCTCTTTGAACCTTGCCTTGTCCTATCTACTATTAATGAATATTTCCAAATTGCGTCACTGTTCCTTGTTGTGGTTAATTCTGTGGTAAAACCAGTCATCCAGAGTGGTATAAATTTAGAGTGAAATAATGAGTGGAAATGGACATGTTGGTGCCTTCGGATATGAATCAGTCTATTTCCTGGAGTGGTTTATTTGTGTGTGTACCTTTACAATCTGATGGTCATTGTTTTAGCGGAGGATGTGGAGACTGCACCCCATGGATCATTGCGTGTGGACACTGCTCTGGGTGCAGGTCATGTTTAATCTGCGTGGGTCCTTCTCCAAGAATATGAATAATCTCCTCTCCAGTACTGAGCCAGGGTGGGCTGTGTGAACATTTGGATTTGGCACACACTTATCTCCCAAGGTTCCTTCCTCTTCTTCCTCTTTCCATCCTTCCTTCCTTCCCTTTTCTCCACACCCTGAGCTTGGGGTTAATCTATAACTGGACCTTGGATGTGATCTGTCACCACAAACTTGTAAAAATTAAGGAGAATGTCTGATCCCATTCCTCCTTTTTATGGCCACATGTTTTTTCTTAAAGCATGCTTGATCTATAATTTGGCTTTTGACATTTCAGAATTGTGTCCATTCACAGAGCACATTCCAGTCTTATCCAGAGGAGACTGATGTCATGTTTCAGAGAGGAGCATTGAGAGGGGATTGTGATTGTAATGCTAGAACTATTTTAACATTCTTAAAATGAATGAAAACATTCACAGGAAGGGGAATAATAGAATCTGCCAAAAATATAACATCCATTCACAATGA
Source organism: Odontamblyopus rebecca (assembly GCA_030686955.1). Taxonomy (NCBI): domain Eukaryota; kingdom Metazoa; phylum Chordata; class Actinopteri; order Gobiiformes; family Gobiidae; genus Odontamblyopus; species Odontamblyopus rebecca. Next base: position 21,185,224 of record CM060671.1, on the reverse strand, counting down.
CAGGCCATTGACTAAGTAAGAAGCAGGCCTATTGATACTTTGAAGCTGACCCTGGGGGTGTGATGCTAACTGTAGGCACTGCCATATCAGAAGTTCTATTAGACTTTGATCGGATATTTATCTTTATCTGGCCGAAAAGAGTTAACTTAGTTTGAACTACAAGAGTAGGGTGACCAGTTTTTCAGAATAAAACACTGGGACATCCCTTGTTTGGGTTGGTCGGTAATAATAAAATTGTGAAACGAGTGTGTAATTAAGAAAAATTGTTCTGCACTCGGCACTAATGTGAGTCAGTATAGTCGCATTTTCTTTGTCTTGTGATCATTTTTAAGCAGGTTTTCTGTATTTTACCTCAACAAATGACAATGTATGCCTCTCTTTACTGTTGGCAGGTCTCAGATTGGTCAAAAATAGAGACACCAGGGACATTTATTGTATAAAACTGGAACAAATCACAGGTTTTGGTCAAATCTGCTGGGACAGGAGGCACAGGGGTCAAAACTGACTGTCCCAGGTAAATAAGGACCTTACCAAACCTCTGACACAAAAGAATACAGTCACAAGGTAGCTAGCATTGGCCAACAGGTCTTCACTTAGTCACTCTGGCCTTTTTTTGTCAAACACTAAACTGGACCGTGAATGTTTGTATTGATCACAGGCTCCTGAAAATGGGTTGTTTTAAATCTATTTTGTCTGTTTTCAGACTACTTTAAAACTTTCTTGGCAACTTGTTAATGTATATATTGTGTCACTATGGAAACTGCTGAACATTCCACCCTTCAGATATATGTAGAACACCCCCCAGCATGACATCACTGCAAAGTGTGACTTCTTTTTAAAAGTGTTCTCCTTTAAAACTATGGATTTTTATTGTTGTAGCCTTAGAGTGTTCTAGCTTCCAGAAGTTCTACATTTAGAGATTTGTAAGCAATAGATGGTTGGTTAGTTGTTGGTCATATTTTCTACAAACATGTATTTTGTAGACTCATGCCTTTTAAGGTATTGAAAGTGAAGTTCTTCAAGGAGGGTGGTGGTGTTGAGTACTGAACAGCTCTGTAATGTTGGGTGGGCCACCATCCTCAAACTTTCAGAGATAAAAGCTGTGGTGCTGGTGAGGACAGTCTGCTAAAGAGGAGATTCTTTATTTGCTGCTGATGGCGGACCTTTTGTAAACACAGACATAAAAGCTGGGCCAGCTTATCAGAGCGGAGGCTTTCCCACCCTCATGTCGTGTGTAGCACAGCCACACACTCTAAACACACTGATACACAAATATGGCAGCGCATACAAACATACAACAGTCCAAACTGTCTTTCCCGTCTGTGCCCCTCCCCTACTTTTCCTTCTTGAGCGCAGCCCTTTGCATAACAGGTAGTCACAGACATTTCCTTGTCCTGAGCAGGGATATCCTGGCGCCCGACAGTCGCTCTCTGGCCCACTGCAGCTCAGCCCCCATGAATTTTACACTTGGACTAAATATAGACCCGTGTGGACCTCTCAATATTGTGCCACACAGATACAAAGTGGCAAAGGTCCAATACTGAACAAAACATAGTTCCTAAAATGGCACAGGGGCAGCCCCTAGAACTTTACTTTAGAGAAAGGTATTTGTTTGTTGTCTGTATTTTGTCTCTGGGTACTTTTTTCATTTGTTTTTTAAAATATTCCATTCCATTTTTAGTCTTGCTTTTCCTAGATAATAAATAAAACATAATAAAAATGGAGGTCTATGGTATGCTAGTTGATGAGACTCACTTGCGAGCTGGAAGAGTGCAGCGATGGCCTCCTCCCACCACTGTGACTCCTGTGTGACGAAGGGCAGCTCCATGAGGCCCAGGAGGAAGATCAGCTGACCAGCTGTCAGAGCCATGGTGGCCATCAGGTTACAGGCTCGCATCATGTCGAACTGCACTGTGGGCATATGACGGACACTGTGATTCCCTTCATCACCACAGTCACTGTAAACTTCCACATTTATGAATGGATTTATTTATTGAAGCTCTAGTAAATCATGAATCACACTGTGTGCATGCAACACCGCCAACAACCACTTTATCATTAAATGATCACAATCTAATAATGACTAGTTACTGAACTGAAAATACATTGTTTTCTTGTTTATAATGCATGTGCACTGAATAGTATTTGCTGTTACTTACATTTGACAGTACTGCGTGATTCTTGGTAGCCTGCGAAGTCTGCACCCCATCCCAGCTCCCCACACTGTGTTTGGGCCCCGTGCTCTTTGTGGAGCTCCTCTCTGCTCCTTTCCACTCCCATTGGGCACATCCTCCACAGACCCACACTCCTCTTGCGGCCATCTTCCAGAGCCTGCAGCACCCAGCTGGGGGTGAAGGCTGCCACATTGTTCAGCACTAAAGAGAGCAGGGCCACTGCTACCGCGGCTGCCACCAGCCTCTGCACAGCCATGGACCGCCGCACGCCCGCCACCTCTGCCTCTGGTCGTGCCTCAGACAGCAGCTCCTCTGGGTGCTCTTCTGAGGCCTCCTGGTCCCTCTCCTGTCCCCCCGCCACTGCACTTTCTACGGGCTCCAGCAGCTTTATGGGGCTGCTTGCACACAGATGGAATGGATTTGAGTCCTTAAGTTGTCCTAAAGAACATCTCCATCCATTGTCATGGGGAGGTGAGACATGCAGGTCCTTAGCCCTCTTCTTCAGACAGTGCTGCAGGCTTAAAGGGGTTTGTCCAGCAGGCAGCTTGGTCCATTCCACTGGCTTGAGCTGGCTGCAGCTTCAGAGTTGTCTTGGTTCTTGTTGGTGCTCTTTGATCCTCAGTCAATCTGTTTAAAGTCAGTGCAGTGCTGATGCAGCCTGCATTTTTTTCCTTTTCAGGCAATGGTTCTTCTGGTATCTTTTGAGCTGGTCCGGAGAACAGATGTAAAAACAAATAAAAACTTGTGCCAGGAGTGAATAGTTCTAAGTTTGTCTCATAGTCGAAGGATCCCCTGCTGCCTGGACCAAAACTCTTGCCGTTCTCCTCCTTCAGTTTGTGTCAGTCGTATGAGTAGTAGAAGTATGCAGAGGCACATTCCATCACTGGTTCACACACCAGTTCCCAGTCTCAGCTCCAGCGCGTGCTGCCGACTTCTCCTGGAGACTTTAAAAATGTGTGTGAGTGTGTTTGTGTGTCTGTGGGAGAATGTCCAAAGACCCCCTCTTAGACGTCACAGTTGTGTATTCTTTTGTCTGGAGCCCAGGGGGCGTTTGCTGGAGTCCTCTTTCTCATGTGCAACAAACATATTGGCAGCCTCAGTCACTCTGCTACAGGATGTGTTTCCTGAGAGGAAAGAGGATGGGAAGAGAGGCCAAATGTAGACCTGTTCTTCTCTTGTCTTTCCTTTTGTGGACTGCTAGATCTTGCCGCTTTGTTCAGCTGGCCCTGTATTTCCAGCACAAACTATGCAATTTTTATGTTTTCTGTGTCCATGTATGGAATTGGTTGGGGCTTGCTTTCATTTTACTGCATCTATATCTCCCCCTTTCTTTTAGCCCCTAAAGATTTGGGCTATTTCCTGTTGCCTAACTTTAATAAACACCCACATCTGTATCAGCTAAAGTTAGGAGGTAGGAGGGGGCACAAATATGGAACAGATGGCTCAGGAATCTTGTATCCAAAGCAATGGTTTACGTCAGCAAAGAGAAGAACGAACATAAGAACACGTAGTGCGATCAGATTTCAAAATTCATCTGCCATGTTATGCAAAATCAAATTTAAGGATCTTTTAAACATATTTTTCTTATGGGAGTATTATTGGATATAATTTGTGCATGTTTGAATAATCCAGTCTTGTCATTTATTTGAGGCTTGATTTCTCCCAAAATTCCTATTTTCACCCATGCCTTATCCCCGCCCACATCCCTGTACTTGACTGACTCCAGGTCACATATGTCAGGTTCCAATAGGTCATGTCTCTTTCCAAAGAAAAAATTCTTACATGAAAATTTGCTGCTTACTACAGTGAAATGCTATGCTATGCCCTATTACTTCTGTAGTTTTGAACAGGAACATTTACCTGTTTCTGTTATCAAGCTGTTTTAGATAAATATTGGAGTTTACAATGATGAAATGGAAAATGAAAATCTTATGTTATATTTAATATTGCATACCTGAAAAAAGCATGTTATTTATTTTTTTTAAATACTTGTCCAGGTTAGATTACACTTGGGGTGCATTTAAATTCCATTGTTAAGTTACATTGTTCCTTGGTGAAGAAAGTGAATTCTTTTTGCCCCTCTCTTCAGTGCAGCAGTATGGGAAAACATGGCGCGGATGTGTGTAAAAACCCGGCGCTTGGATGTGGCACGGGTTTGCCTCGGGAATATGGGAAATCCCAGAGCAGCGAAAGCTTTGAAGGAGGCTGAGGTCGAGCCAGAGCCTGAAGCACAAGTTGCAATGCTAGCCATTCAGCTTAACATGGTGGTAAGACAACAAGACGTTTACATTGTACGTCGTAGATCATTTGATTCCTTAATGGTGTATCTAAAAATGGCATGTCCTCTTGCATTCCACCATGCCAGGGGACTTCCCGCACCAATAACAATTATCTTTTCCCCTCATCTTTTCCTGTCCCTCTACAGGAAGACGCTGAGAAGTTGTACAAGTCCTGTCAGCGATATGACCTGCTCAACAACTTCTACCAGGCCTCAGGAGACTGGCTCAAAGCTCTGGAACTAGCAGAAACGCATGATCGTATACACCTACGTACCACCTACTACAATTATGCAAAATACCTGGAAAGTGTAGGGAGTAAAGCACAGGCCATCACATTGTAAGTCACAAAATCGTATTGCGTTATGTTAAATGATCACTCATTCAGCAACATTTCATTGTTCACAGCTTTGAGAAATCCGACAGCCACAGGGTTGAAGTGCCAAGAATGCTTCAAGATGACACATCCTCTCTGGAAATCTATGTGAACAAAATGAGAGACAAGTAAGTCAACCGGAGATATCCCTGCCTAATAAATGTTTCTAGATTAAAGCTAAGAGCCATGAATATCAGTTGGATCAGCATCTGTATTTTAGACTGTGAAATATCTAACTACAGAACTGTTGATAGAGTTATAATCTTCATGGACTTAATGAGCCACTTAATGGTCATGTAATTGTACTTGTACTCCCTAGTGGTAGTCCAAAGTATCACAGTTTAATTTGATTGGGGGCCTGATTTCTCTCTGATCATTCAATCATCAGAACCCAAATCAGTGGATTTCAAATGTTTATATTGTTTTATATTTTTTATAATATTCAGCTTTCCCAGTACTACTTGATCTGAATTTGAAGTTTATCGGGTCTAAATTAGGGCTAATGATTAAAACCCAAAGGAGGACAAAAACATTAATAAATTTGTCTCTAAATAAAACTCAAGTACCCATAAAAAAGTAGAAATCATAATCTACTTTTCATACTACACTATTAGAGAATTGAAATACATCCTTCACTTTAATTTCAGGAATGTGTACAAATGGTGGGCACAGTATCTTGAGAGCCAGTCGGACATGGATGCAGCTCTGCGCTACTATGAGTTGGCTCAGGATTACCTCTCTCTTGTTCGGGTTTTCTGCTACATGGGAAATATTCAGAAGGTAATATTGTTCAAGCACTATGTTTGAAATCCACAAATGACAAACAATATTGTAACTTGTCAGGCGTCTGAGATTGCCAACGACACAGGGGATAGGGCAGCATCCTACCACCTGGCCCGGCACTATGAGGGACATGACGATATCAAACAGGCTGTTCACTTCTACACACGAGCTCAGGCTTACAACAACGCCATACGGCTTTGTAAGGTACAGTGCATGCATGATGCAACTCTACCTTTAAATTGTGCTAAACTAAATGTCATTTGAAACATTAAATCATTAACTTCTCTGAGTAGGAGAACAGTCTGGACGACCAGCTGATGAACCTAGCTCTCCTCAGTAACCCAGAGGATATGATGGAGGCTGCCTGTTACTATGAGGAGAGAGGGACACATATGGACCGAGCTGTGGCTCTTTACCACAAGGTCTGTCAAAGAGCATGTTTTTGCTTGTCCACAAGGGGGCACTGTTGAACAACATCTGATGCTGTGCATCTGTTCTATAGGCTGGTTATGTGTCCAAAGCCCTGGAGCTGGCCTTTGCCACAGAGCAGTTCTCTGCTCTGCAGCTCATTGCAGAGGGTCTGAACGAGGGCTCAGACCCCGCTCTGCTGGCACGCTGCTCTGACTTCTTTATTACACATGCCCAATATGAAAAGGCTGTGGAGTTATTGGTGGCAGCTAAGAAGGTACAGTTCAGCATGATGGTAGGATACAGCACAATGCTATATGTTCTACACATGAATGTGTGATGTTATCACAGTATCAGGAAGCACTGGAGCTGTGTGTGAGCCAGAACCTGGACATCTCAGAGGAGCTAGCAGAGAAGATGACTGTGTCTGAGTCAAAGGACATGTCTGAGGAGGCCAAGAAGGAGCTGCTGGAGAGGATAGCAGACTGTTGTATGCGACAGGGCAACTACCACCTAGCAACCAAAAAGTACACGCAAGCAGGGAATAAGCTCAAGGTAACACACTTCCATTTATTATTATAATCATACAACATTTTTGTATGAATTGACAACAATGTCTCTTAATCAAATACAGGCTATGAGGGCTCTTCTCAAATCTGGTGACACAGAGAAAATCGTATTCTTTGCCAATGTTTGTCGTCAAAAAGACCTTTTTATTTTGGCTGCAAACTATCTTCAGTCTCTGGACTGGCGCACAGACCCGGAGATTCTCAAAACAATCATTGGTTTCTACACTAAAGGCAGAGCGCCAGAACTGTTAGCAGGCTTCTATGAAGCCTGTGCACAGGTATTCATGACCATATAATGCACACTGTAATCTAGTGGATTTTTTTTTTTATTTGACTGCATTAAAATACTTTTTGTCTTTTGTTTAGGTGGAAATAGATGATTACCAAAACTATGAAAAAGCACTTGATGCTCTGACTGAGGCTTATAAGTGCCTTTCAAAAGCGAAGGACACTTCTGGGAAACAGGAAGGCAAACTGTCAGACATGCAACACAAGATCACTTTAATCAAGAAGTTTGTCCATGTGCGCAGGTAAACCCAATCATGCTATTAACATATTTTGTTCTTATAAAAATAAATATGTAGAAATATATGAATGCTGGCTGCAGGTTGTATGTGGAGAACGCTGCAGAGGCTGTACGTGTTTGTGAAGCCTTGTTAGAAGAGCCAGACTTAGACCCAGCTGTCAGAGTGGGGGATGCTTTTGGCTTCTTGGTGGATCACTACTGTCAGCAGGGCCAGTACCAAGTGGTAAGGTACTCTATTTATTAAATAATTTCTGTTGAATCATGTCCCAATTTTTGATTGTAATCTGTACTGTTGCAGGCTTACCGCAGGTTTGAAGAGCTACAAAAACTGCTGCCGTCCCAAAACCTGCGGTACTACATTAGCCCGACTAGTCTGGAGGCCCTGCAGAGAGAGATGGGTGTAATCCTACACAACTCTGAACAGAAAGTAATCATGAAAGATGACGACGAGGTCATGGAAGAGTTAAACGAATCTCACTCATGACTTCTTTTCTTCTTTTAGTTTTTATGACAATTTTATACATTTGACTTCTTCCTCCATAGAGTGAATAAGCAATGTGACTGCTATCGGTGTTTCTTGCATTTGTTGAGCATAGTACTTCTGTGATTAATGATTCTGGAAACTTGTTATTTTTGTCTTTTTTGGAGCAGACCGGTACACACTGATCAGAACCAATTGTTGCCTTATCTGTTTGATAGGGATTAGTCACTGTAAATACTGTGAAGATTTTGTATTGTGGCTGTTCTCACATGTAAATTGGTGCCATTTTTACATTTTGTAAAAAGAAGCTCTATCTTTCCACGCTTGGCTGTTTTGGTGTGTAAAGAAAGACAATTGTGTAAATACTGTAATATGAATAAATGTTTGTATCCTTTTTGCAGTAGGCTTTTATATTGAGTGGCATTGATTTAGCTCCTCATAGTGCTTATACAGATGTTATTATTGGTACTTATAACTTTATTGTAATGGGCCAAATCTACAAAAGATCAAAAGAGTTTGTAGATGATTTTTCATTGCGCATTATTTACCACCCACAAGCTAAGTAGGGTTGGGCCTGGTTGGTACTGAGAAAGGAGACTGCTGTCAATACCAGCTGCCACAGTGGGGCAGCAGTGGCTCAGTGATAAGAGCACATTCTCACTCGGACCAATTAATACTGCCATTGTGCTATTGGGCAAGACACTTCACCCCTCATTGCCTCCAGTGTCAATGTACGTTTGTGTATGATTGTGTGTTTGTGAGAGTGAACGTGTCCCCCACCAAATAAACAATAAAATCATATTTTAAGAGGAAATGGATAATAAGGCATATCATGTTTTTGTGATACAAACTGAGGTCAGGTGGTATGATAGGGCAGTTTCCACAACAAATTATTCATTTATATTATATTAACACAACAGTATCTTGTGTCTTTACAAGATAGATTTTTCATTATCAAGTTTTTTATGACTATCAGAATATATAAAGAGGAATATGCATGTAAATGAATGTTCATTCAGGTTCATTATTAAGTTAAAACATGTTCATTATTAATAATATTAACACAACTAATGATTAGTGTTCTAATAATGTTATTTTTATATTTCTTTTCAGTGTAATTTGAGACTCCAGTAGTGTAGGTCTATTTAAGATCAGCAAGCATAACATTGTGTCATGGTTACTAAAACTTAGCAACCCAAAGTGGTTGTGTTGTGTTATAGTCTGAAGAAACAGGGTGAGAATGGATGTACAGGATGAGCCGCTGATCACAGAAGAGGTTCAAGGCCGAATCCAAACTCTGACCGAGGTCAATGTGAGTACTGAGCAGTAAATCATAATTAATCTTTATCAGTGAATGTCAAACTTTTTTCATAATGATGGAGATTTGGTCACACTGTGTGGTACAAGTAGTTGTTTCAGTTATAACTCAAATTTCTTGACAGGCTTACAGAATTCTGCCATTAACTGTATTTACATTTAGTCTTGAGGCTATACTGACATTAAGAACTTCTTTACATTGCATAGGTATGGATCTAGTGCCTACTATAGTCTACTAAGTTTTCCCCAGACTTTCATTGTTCTCTTGTGTTAAATAGTTGCGGACTGACATTGAGAAATGCCACTTTACTTTTAGATCGAGCTGTGTGACAAAAATGAGCATCTTGTCACCAAAGTGGGTTTACTGGAAAGCAGACTCAGCCGCCTGACCATCTCCAACTCAGAGCTTTCCTCAATGCTGGTTCACAGCGAAGAGGAGAAACTCAAGGTATGTTCATGTGATAACTGACTTTGATTTGAACAATAGTTTCTAAATGATTATGAGGTGATAACTGTGGCATGTTACAGCTGTCGAAAGAACTGGTTGAGGAGAAACAGCAGAATAACAAAATGATGGAACAACTTGAAGAAGAACTGTTGAATTTGAAAGACAAGGTAACGTCATTTGGGGAAGAAGATGCTTTGGATTATATTGTGATTTGTGGTTGTAGGCGATTTATGTAAAACCACAACTTTTTGGTGGCTAACTATAAATACACCTAATAGTTTGAAGTAGCCCATATACAGTATTTTGTAGTGGTGTGGACTAGGTCTTCTGAACAACTACTGAAGCTAAAGAACAATCAGTTATTGCTCTTGGGGGTAGTTGGTTTGTTACTTGAAAAACAATGAAGCACTAACTTAAGCATACATTTCACAGCTGTTGAATCAGGGCAGTGTAATAACACAGATAGAGATGGAGAGAGACAAGCTGAAGTGGGAGCTGCAGTCTGGGAGAGAGCTGAGCCAGGACTACAATCACCTAAAGGAGGACTATCAGAGTCTGAGCCAGGCCCATCACACAGAGCTGGCCCACAACCAGGAGCTGAGCACAGAACTGCTTGGCCTGGCTCAGGCTCAGGACGCCCTCCGCAGGCAGCTGCAGGAACAGCAGCAGACGGTTCAGACCACCACCAAGGACCTGCACACCGAGCTGGATCGTGTACGGGCCCTGGTCAGCCGGATGTCACAAGATAGAGTCAAGGTACTTTGTGTTTCTGAAATACTTTATAATAACTACACCTGATTAGACTTAATAATATGAATTTACAATGGACTAAAAGTTATTAAGACTGATTCAGTCTTAACACCTTAACGTTAACTCCTAACCCTAAACTCTTAATTAAATAGATATTAAGCCTACTAAACCATTTTAGTACACTATTAATAAACTATTTGTTATGATTTAAGTATTTAAGTCTACTTCATGCTTTATTAAGGCTAGCTAAGGTGTAGTCATTTTAAAATGTAACTTTAACTTGAATTTGCAGCAATAATTAAATGTAGGTTTTCAGCCACAGCAATAAGCAGGTTTACTCTGTGAGCTTGTTTCAAACTAAAATGGACACATACATTCTACCAGCAAAACTGTTTTTCGTCACAGGGCTAGCTGTTATGACAAAAAGTGTTTTGTTTTTTTCTCAATTGATCCCAATTTTTGAATCAATATTATAAACTAATAAAAATATTATAAACTAATTAAAAATACAATGCCAATAAAAAATAGGTTTGTTATGATGACTGAATCTTGATTAAAATTCAACTAATCTCAGCTCTACCTCTGCATTTAAATGCTAATTGTAGATGTTACAGTAATTACACAATTATATTTTCAGCCTGAGGATTTAGCCGCTTTGGACAAGGAGCAGAGAACTCTGGGAGCAAATGTGAGTGCACACAACTTAAGCGTCCTCACATGTGTGTTGGACTTTCCATAACCAACCCTCCTCTGTCATCATCTGCAGCTCTTAGGAAACCAGGATGAAATGAAAACCATGATGGAGAACTTGAAGAGGACCTACGAGGAAAAGCAGAAGGAATTGGAGGAGAAAGTGTAAGGCAGACCAGTTTGTCATGATCTAGAGTTGTACAAATAGAAGTTCATTCTGTCCCATTGATCAAAAAGAGTCTTTTCAAGAAACATGCTCTCATAAATATTACATTCCACACTGCATGTTTGACTGATGTGGTGTGCCTGTGTCCTCCTGTGATGTGGCTGCTCCTGATGTGGTTGTGGCATTAGATTGGCGATGGATAAGGAGAACAAGATGGAGATCCACAGTACGCAGCAGAACTTGACTCAACAAAGAGAGGTGAATACATCGTACTTAAATAGGTTCACAGTTAAACATTTCCAAAGCTCAGCACACAAGCCTACATCACCCATGCTCCTGCGTACCAATTTTCCATAAATATATAAAAGCAGAATACAAAACAGTACATTACAGCCTCACAAACCTGATACAAATACATATGTTAGCAATTAATACCTCATAGAAGTGTTACACCCACTCTTCAGCAATACATACTTTTGATTAGTGCCATTTAATGAAAAAAAAAATCAAATTTCTTCCTTCAAAGTCCAAACTCTGCTCTAAACCAAATGCTTTTACTGACAGAGAATTGGCAGATCATTGGCCATTACAAATGATGGATCTGGGGCTCAGTTAGAAATGCATTCAATTGTGCAGCCCTCGCTCAAATGATTCAGTGTAGTTGTACATTAAAAACAAATATGATCTCCAAATTAGCAAAGCTTTTTGGACCTTTCTTATTGTTTCATGTTTTGTAGGCCAAGAACTATTCACAGAGCTACGTGAGAGAGATTGAAGAGGAGAACTCTCAACTGCAGCTCAAACTTAAAGAACTCAATGAGGAATACAGAGCCCGACTGAACAGCTATATACAAGACCTAGCAGTAATAACTCCTTCCACATTAAATCACGTACAAAATGCAACCAAAATCTGTTCCAATACCAACTTTGTATGTTTTTAGGAGTACATGGATGGAATAGGGGAGTCAAAGAAGTCACCAAACCTGAGTAAAATGAAACGTTACGTGGACAATATGCTACAGGACATGCGTTCATCCTTTAGAGAGAGAGAGGAACAGTTAGCTACAGCGGCACGTGTTTATAAGAAGAGACTACAGAGGATCACCAATACCCATCATGCTTTGCTCATAGCATACAGGTCAGTGAGACAATGTTGGTGTTTTTGGTGAATTGTTATGAGGAAACCTGGTGAATATGTGACACAACCATCTAGAATACCCAAAAAACTGAGGTGGAAAAGATATATTCAAAGCCCAAAGACGTCATTGTTGCCAGTTGAACAGACACTAAACCATAACATTAATTTGCTTTGTTTGTGTCTTAAGTTTAAATATTTCTTCCACTGGATTTCTCATACTAAACACTGCTGCCCACCATCTTAAATTATGACATCATTCAATTCTAGTCTCTGTTGTATGCAGCATTTTGGGGACTTTTTTTCCATTCAAAAGATGTAATATCCATCTAAATTAATGACCATCCTGAAAACCATTAATTCAGAGATCAGAGAGAGCAGATATTGGCCAAACCAGCCTTGGGTCTGAAAGCTGGACCTTCAGAATCCAGCTTTGATTTGGACCCAAATGAACTGAAGGGTGAAATGGAAAAGGAAATTCAACACCTTCGCCAAGATAAAGCAAGACTGGAGCTAGAACTACAGACAGCCATGGCACAGGTACAAAAATATGGGTTTAATCTTAATTTTTCTTTTTTCATTTTTTTTTTTTTAATTTTTGATTTACACTTCATATTTTTAGACGTCCACGCTCCAAATCCCAATGCAAGCTGCCTCTCAAGAGTAAGTCATTTCAGGAATGGCGACTTTACTGCCCAGCTGTAAACCCATATCATATTTAAGTATAAAAATGTAACTTTATCAGGGTGCCTCAGAAATGCCAAGAATCCTGGACAGACGTCAGGAAACAGCTGAAGGACATGACAGAGTCCACGTTGGTATGGAAACTATTTGTGATCGGATGATTAAAAGATGAGCTGTACGCAAATGTGTTCTGTAGGCAAGTTTTGAGAAGGAACGTGTACTTCTCATGACCAGAGCAACAGTGGCTGAAGCGCAAGTGACAGAGATGCAGGAATATATAGACAAACAGCTGGACAGGTAATGAGTTTGATGTCGAAGGAAATCTTTGAAGTACATTTTACAAGGGCTAAAATGCACTGGTAAAAAGAGTGCTGAGCTTACACAAGTAGAATATATGTATTCATGGGTTTCAGTCACTTGATTTTTCCTTTGCTTCATTTTTAAGACTTTACATCATTCAGAAGATGGAGCTTTCAGTTGAATTGCTATCACCTAGAGTTGAATTAAACCTTTAAGAAAATCATCATATCAACAGACTCATATTTTGGCTTTGAAAGTTCTAAGTTGAAACTGTTTTAAAGGTACAAGAAGAACCCACCCGAGCTCAACAGACAAGATCACAGAGAGGAGGCTCATCTGTCCACAAGTGCAATCTGAACTGACTGCAAAGGATCATGGGTAGATTTAAACATAGCCATTCATGTATTTTCTAAATGTTAAAATTCTCAAAATACATTATTGCTTCAGTTCAACCACTTTTTGTGTTCATAGGGGAGTATATTGTCTACACAGTATAGATTTTATAGTCACTAGGGGGTGCTGTCAAATGCTGGGGGCCTCTCATAATGAAAGACCCCCAAAGAGAGCTGGCCTTGAGAAAAAAATGCCAGGAATGTTTGTAAAGCTTATGTCAATTTCACGAGCTGCAGAGAAGAAAGAGCGGTGACAATGAGGGTCGCCCTGGTGAGAATAATGTCATTACACGTTACCCAGACTGGTACAGCCTGTGAATACTTGAGACCAGAGCAGCGCTGGGAACCAAGGGCCAAACAAGCAGCTTCTATCCAGAATGTGGATCATATTAGGCTCTCAGACAGGGCCAGTGAATAGGCATCTACTCCCTTTAAATCCCTTTAACAGTGGGAGCTCTACAGGTTTTCAGCAATGGGGCAAGTTTACAAGATACCACACACATGTCAGAAAATCTGGTGTAAAGTTATAATTGATAGAAAGGCTCGTAATGCTGTACACTTAAACTGATGATAAAGGTTTACCCCTGAATGTTGTGGGGCATTGGGGAATAGCGGTACAGTGTGAGCATGCAGTCGCACACATCAGTGCAGCCCCATTTGCAGGGGCCATGCCAGCATGGGGATGCAGGGGCGCGGGGTGTGAAGGTTTGAGAGGAATGGGAAGTGGGATTTTGTCAGTAATGTATTAGACTCAGAGGACCCTGGGAAAAAGGGTGGGGGCTGCAGTTTGGGCAGATGCCAACATAGTCACAGTGCCAGGGGCTGGTGTGGGGAGCTCTGCTCACGTCTGTGGAGCCCTCTGTGGAGCCCTCTGTGGAGCTGTGGGAAAGTGGACCAGGTTGTGCTTTGGCCCTCGCCGACAAAGACACAGGCGTGCTGCAGCGTGAGGCCTCCGCACACTTTATAATTCAAATACAGTACACAGCAGATAAACAGAAACAAGAGAGGGCCAAACAGACAGGGCCACAAACCCACTCCAGTCAGGCCACAGCTGGTTGCCAGGCAACGTGCCAAAGCTTCAAACTCTGCTTTTGGAAAAGTCGACTTTTAGACTCAGCTGCTGCTTAGGGACACTGTATGAGGTCACTATTGTCATGTAAATACTCACTGTATTTCTCACATAACTCAAGATAATCTGAAACCTTTCTGACAAAGAGAAAAATTCAAGGGGTCATTTAATTTTTCTGTTCACAGGCCGATAATCTGAAGTCAATGATCTGAGATTTAACAAACTGATCATTATATTCCCATACTCTCTGTACAGTCTACATCTTATTTAAATTTGTTGAACAATTTAACATGAATGAAATATTCTATTTTGGAATATAAATGCTATATACATTGTGAAATCCTGGATCTTTAATTAAAACTAGAGATTAGCATTATAAAACATCTCTTCTTATGCAGCCATTGTTCAGTTTCAGCATATTATTAGCATATTTTATTAACACTGGAAGCATAACAGAAATCACATTTTATTCTTAGGTTTCAAACAATGAACATGCTCCTCAGTCTGCACATGCAGTATACATACAGTACATTACATAACTACATACATGTAGTTATGTAATCATTACATGAGATGAAAGAAGATGAAAAAGGTATTAAATGATCTGTAGCTTTTCCTTCACAGTCCACTGCATACAGCTCATTACAAAATGGATACAGTTTGGTGCTCCTCCTCCCTCTGGCCTTTTCATGCTCTGGTGACAGAGCAGTGTCCCCTGGGACTGTCCTGCTCAGATGAGTCTTTAAACTGAGCACTGGAGCAGAGGAAGTACCTCACACGGCCAACGCCGGCCACTCGTCAACAGCTCCTTTGTCTAAGGAGGTTAATGCCTAATTGATACAGGCTTAATGAGAGCGAGCTGTGTGTGCATGTGTGTGTGTGCGTATGTGTGTGTGTGTGTGTGTGCGTATGTGTGTGTGTGTGTGGGAGTATGAGAGAGAGGTCATAATGAAATGGACAGTTCAGGACACAGAAACACAGGAAACAGATTTTATGGGAATACAAGGAGCAGGCTGGGACCCAGTGGGAACCAGAAAGAAAAGGTGACAATGAGAGGAATGCACGAGGAGTCCAGTCCTGCCTCATCATGAGAACCTGTCACAGACAATGCATCAATTAAGTGTTCCCATGGACACATTTTACGGCTCTACACTTTCCCATGACTCAGATATGTATTGATGCATTGTGAGGGCTTCAGCCCATATCGCCCAGTTTAAGGAGACATCCACAGCACTGTCCTATTGTGATTTAAAGTGCTGTAGTCTTGTGGACATGAAGCCGTGCTGCTTTCTTTCTTAGACACCTGTCTTTTCTTCTCTGATGAGCTGTCCTCTGTCTCGCCCCCACACCACAAACTCAGACTATTCAGCTCTCTCTCCAGACAAGCTTTCTCCACCGGGCACAAGGAGGGAGGGGGGCTCAGGCCAGGCCTCAAGCACTTCACCGCACCAAGAAGAATTGGTCCTGAAAGCTGTGGAGATGGTGGGTGGCTGCAGGCGAGGGAAGAGTTTGAAAAGGGGAAAAACTTAAGAAGTAGGAGAATGCTTTTGAGAGCTAAAAGAAGAATTATCCTGGGACACTTGATTATTTATTGCAAATGTTCAGTATAATTGGAAATAGCAATGCAAATCTGTACTTATGTAAGGGTACAATGCAAAAGTTTTAGTTTTATATGTGACAGAACAGAAGAGCCTGGGAAATACTAGCATTAGCATTTCCAAAATTTTTCCAAAAAATACAATTAACCCAAGGAAATGGGCAGTATTTTCATAGACAGGCAACAGTAAAAATGATTCCATATCTAGGGTGAGAATAGAGCAGAGGTACAGTAGTCGGGGCATAGGGGTGACAATGAGAGATGAGCACGGCGTTCCCACACTCACGCCGTTCCCACACTGGACCCAGATAATCCCTGTCTTAATTGGGGGAGAATTCCAGCGCACATGTTCCAGGCTCGGAGCGTAGAGCAGAGGAGAGGACAGGGCAGAGAGGCAGTGGGCTCTGTGTCGTACGTGTGAGGGGGCACTTTACTGTAGTATAAACACATGGAGAACTGTCAGCACATACAAAACAGAAACACTCACAACTGGTCACTTTTCACACTTCCTCAAAGAGACAGGGCTTTTAGCTGCCACTTAGCATAGGGCTACTTTTACTGATGAGATGAGGTCATAACGTACTTCAACACTGTCACAATTATAAAGATAATATATTGCTACAAAAATGTACTTTCTTATCATTGGGTTGCTCCCTTTTTCTGCTGGGGATTTGGTAAATGTCTATGGGCTTCCTTTAACAACCAGGAACCACACATGATTGGACAGAACAAATGTGAAAGGGGGGAAGGGAGGAGAGACATTTGATAACTCATCAGATCCTTAATTCAAATCTAGAGTCTAGCATGAGTGCATCGGACAAAGCCCCAGCATGAATTTAAACTTTGGTTCAAAATAAATGCTTGAAAATTGTGTCCATGAGCACAGACAAGTTCCTGGCAAATCAATAACATGTAGATGGATTCTCTTCTAGAAAGGTTTCATACAATACATACCCAGAGTTGTGTTTTGTTTTATTCACACAGGAATTGCACATTTAAAAGGTAAAAAGTAGCTGTAGTTCATAACATCAGAAGGTCAAACAGAGCATTTTGGTTTTTGGAGATATAGACAGACTAATAAACTATGATTTCTCAAACATGTGAGTGAAGCAAAACACAATGAGCTAACAACATTCTAACATGGCTTAAACTCTCAAGGATCCATTTTGTGTCATATAGGACCTTTAATAAAACACAAACACAAGATCCTGCAGAAATATCAGAAGCTATAATCATGGTGCTTTCAAGTAAAACACTATTGCATATCACGTTCTCATAATATTTCTCCAAAGTGTGCGCAAACCTGAGCCCGAAGCTACAAAAGGCAGGAGAGATACTGGTGACAGCACGGCGGTGAGGGGCAGTTTCGTTCGGCCTCCCTCTCTCCCTCACAAACACGGCAGAACAATGGGGCGAGTGTGACTGTAAGGAGGAACCTGAGAGGGCTGAGATAACAGGTACAGGCCCCCGTCACTAACAACAGCTCAAACACAGGGTTAGTGGCAGCTAGTGAGAGCGCTGGTTTCTCCTCATTGTCCACACGCTCAATGAGGTTTTGTGAGGAAAAAAGTATAATCCCGCTAGTTTGGTTCAAGAGCAGAGAGAGAACAGGTGCGTTTGGGCGCTGGGCCAGGATGGGAGTGGACTCTAAGGCCATGTGAGGAAGTAGTTGTAACAGAGGAGATATTTCCAGCAAAAAAGTTGAGATGTTTTTTCACAACACTGAGTCAGGTGTTTGAATAGTTTACAACTAGTATTAACTTTTTATTCTTTACTTGAAGGAATTTAATTGAAAAATGAGAAGAAATTAGGGCCCATATATTTTCTGATCTATGTTATAACGTTGTTCCTTCATCATACCTACCTGGAGTTGTGTTTTGTTTCACTCACACATGTTTAACACACAAACCCTGCATGTTTGGGCTGAGTTCTTTTTTTAAACTCCATACACCTTCACTAGAATCATTTGGATGATTTCAGGATCCAAATGTAGCTATTAACGTGAAAACTTTCGCTTCATGACATCACAAGGTGTAAGAGAGTGTTTTGAGTTTGAGGGATGTAGACAGCATAATAATCCAGGGTTACTCAAACATGTGAGAATGAAACAGAACACGATAGGTATGTTTTAATGAGGCAATAACATTCTAACATGGCTAAAACTCACAATAGTCCATTTCGCATAATATAAGACCTTTAACATGTCTGAAAACATTGAGACTGGGCGACACAAACACCAACATCGGTCAAAGGTGAGACATAAACATTCACCACTAAATCGTTTTCCAATCAGTTGTCTGCTAATATGTAAATTGTAAATAGTATGCTGTTTGTGATTGAGAGATTGGTGCAGAACTTCCTGTATTCCAGTGAGATTTGATCCATTCTTCCTCAGATTGTCATTAATGTGGACAGACCTGGAGCTATGTTTATACAAATTGAGTTCTACTGTCTTCTACATTCACCAATAGATCCAGACACTTGAAACTTACTTTTTTCATCATCTTATTCAATTCAGTCTGGACAATTTCAGGGAGTGTCTTCCCGGCAATTGCCATTATTGCCTATTTAAGAAAACCTGTTTGCATACAATAGATCTGTACTGTATTGTAGAGGTGAGAGACAGATTGAAAATGGATATCACAGTTGTTGAAAAAGTATAACACTGAGTCACTGGGATAATAGTGTTAAAGATCCTATATTACACAAAATGGATTCTTGTGAGCTTTTAGCAATGTTATAATGCTGTTATCTCCTCCAAAACACAACCTGTTGTGTTTTGTTTTGTTTCATTTCATTTGTTTCATGTTTAAGAAATCCTTTATTATTAGTCCATCTACATCTCCACAGCTCAAAATGCTCTGTTCCACTGTATGATGTCAAGTTAACAACTACATTTTACCTTTTGTTCAGGAGAGATTGCCATTCCCAGGGCTAAAATCCATCCATATGATTCTAGTGAAGGTGTATGGAGTTTAAAAACACAGTGGAGCATTTCTTGTGACACCCACATGACAACACAAAATATAACAGAGTGTTTTTGTTTGAGAGAAGAACTCAGCCTCAAGATGCAAGATGTGTGTGTTAAACATGTGTAAATGAAACAAAACACAACTCTAGGTATGTTTTTGATGAGGAAACAACATTATAACATCGGCATTTCAGATTTCTGGTCACAACAACAAAACACTTCGTTCCAACAGCTTAAAAACAGTCTTTGTCCTAAAGATATACATTGAAGCATACCTCTAGATAGTGTGATCTTAAATCAGACTATACTTTCCCTTTTTTCACTGCTATTATCAGTACACTATTATGATACTGACCAACTTAGCTAACTAGATTTTTCCCTAATTAGCCATAGGTCTTTGGTGTGACAGGGTGGGCCTCTTGGTGCCTTGTTAGCGCACGGTGCCAGTGTGAGCAGGTCTTTGAGGCTCTACCCCCTGCGGGACAGTACAGGGCCCAGGACGCGGAGGGCGAAGGCAGCTGTGTTCTCTCAGTTTCAGGCCACAGCGGCTTGCCTTTGGAGGGGGTCTCGATTCAGCCCCTCTACAATACTTGAGGTTTTGGCGGGAAAAATCCAAACCAAACACCTCCCTGCACCCATAGTCCCATACTCCACGTACACAGGTCCTGATGGATTTTCAGTGTGCATTTTGAAGGGATTACAGCCATCTGCGTGCTCTCCAGGCACAAAGGGGAGTCCACGCACTCCTCCCTTCTCCACTTCAGAGGGATAACACGCACAGAAACATGCACTACACTTGTACCCTATTCGAGCATGACCTCCCCTCCTAGACCAACTGCCCACTCCAGTGTAAAGCCATGTCAAGATGGCCTTCAATGCGTAGCACAAATTCTATCACACAATGCAGAAACTTGAGCTTGGTTGTAACTTTTGAAATCACTTTTGAAATACTTATGTATGCTTTTGTTCAGCTTTATACTAATGTGACAATGGGGCAATCATGTGGTCCTCAGGAAATTAGGAACATGTTTTTCCGAGTTTAAAAATATGCATTAACGCCAAAAGAACCCGGCTGTTTGACTTTCACTCTGGATGACAGCAGAAGATCAGATGATTTGATAAATTATTTTTTAAGCCCTTGAAATATTAAAAAAAGTATTCCTACTCTGAGCTGGCTTGTGTCTGCACAAACCTAAATCTTAAACTGGCTTGTCTCCTCTGAAATGTTAAATAATATTCCACAGTATAGCACACAATCCTTTAATCTCTATGGAAAATGTTATTGTTCCATTTTTGGTCTTTGTCACTTCCAGAAAGTTATACTGTGTCGTTTTCATAAATTAGCCATTTGACTTAACACTACAACATTTAGGGGTTTACTGTTTGTTGTCTATATCATGAGAACAACATATGTAAAACTGTATCTATAATACATGAAGGTAAAATACAAAGACACTAAGAACATCTCAACATGTCACCCAATAGAAACTCAATGTGATTTTTTTTTTAGATGATTTAAAGCATACATGGCCCAGAAGAGTCAGATTATGGCAGTAGAGGTTTTGCCAGGCCACAAAGCTGCATATTCACCTGTCACTCAGAATGGTTTCTCAGACAGGAGCATCCAGAGAATTCCATGAGGGCTGTGTCATTCCCAGCTGCGCTTCTTGTTATGGGAACCTCGGCCCGTCAGCTGGACAGTGGATGCCAGGGATAGGGCCTGGATTTGGGATTCCGCCTCTGCCATGTGTGGGGAGATGCACAAGCATTTAGTCATGGAAGGCATTACACAAGTTTCCATGGTTACAAACTTTATCGTGACATTTACAGTCTTGTGCGTAAATTCAGCCAAGAAGATCTTCAATGTACCTTTGCTAATCATCCTGCTACTTTTGGCTCCCAACCAAACATATAAATACTTTCTTTTTCCTCTTTCACTTTTTTACCAGTAAGGTCTGCAAACATCCTCCACGCAGCAGCAGTGTAATCATCAGCCTCCTCAACCTTTCACTTTTTCCTCTTCTGTTTGTACCTTTGGCACACATTTAAAAACAAATCTCAGTATCAATACACAATAGTGCTCTAAAAACTGAAGTAAACACATGTCTTAATATAGAGTTGTAGATGTTTAAACAATGCCAGCAGATAATCCTTTGACACTGTACCACATCTATTGTATCTAATGCTGTTTTAGTCAGTTGTCATCATTTAGCCTTTGATCAGAGGAAGCATCAGCCCAGCCTGGTTCGACCCGGGTGTGGTTCTGAGGAGGACCACAGGGAGTCTCCAGTAGCACTCTGGCAGAGGTCGGCCTCTCATCTCTGGGGCATTGTCTTTACTCACTTCCCCTTGACTCCCCCAGGGCCCTGGAAGTCTACACCCTCCTTCCACTCTCACACACTAGGAAGAGGTGAGGGGTCTTGAGGGATGGACCGATTGTCTTTCCTTTTTTCAAATCTATGAATATTGCTATTGTCCAAGTTAGTACTAGCAAAATGATTGGAAGCAGTAACTGAAGATCTTATTTCTCATTGCAAGTCTGTTCTTTTGAAGATGAAATATGTAATATTTTGGTTGGGCATCCCTCGCCTGCTTTTTTCTTATTTATTTATTTATTTCAACCCTACACATACAATTCATATAACATAACAGAACAGACGCAGAAGCAAACATGCCTGGTTTGAAAGGAGATGGATGAAGATAAGTTTATACATTTCCAATCCCCTCCCACACTTCCCCGAACAATTATTCAAAAGCCTAGTATATTATAAATCTATGCAATGTCATTGCCCTGCCTGGAATGTTCTACCTTACGTTTATTCGTAATATATTATTATTTATTCGTTATACGTCAACTAACTCAAAAATACCTCTCCACAGATCTGACCTGTAACTTGGCCTGGTTTGGCCTTCATGAAGATAGAAATGTTTAATGCCATACTGTGAAACATTCCAGACACAGCAATAAAATCTACATGGAGAAAAGCATTTGATAGACCCCCCACCAGAAAACCTTTAGTTGCAAATTACATCATGTCATTCAGCATGTCTGTAGTGCTGCATTTAGATGGCTCCAGGTACAATAAACGATTTACTGGTATGGTTTGATAACTATTGATAGATAATGATGCTTATTGTGTGTGTAAGATCATGGTTTCATGTATCAGATCTGCCTTTAACCAGAAACTGTCCTTAAGTAATTCAAGCTAATTGAATAAGAGAAAAATGTTTGTCGTCTTTGAACTTTGTGCAAGAATTGAGTGCAAATCCAGGAAGCTACTTTTTGAAACTATTTGTGTATACTTTCTCCAACGCAAAAACAAACACTACCTAGTCACCTATTCCCAGCAGCAGTTCCTGTCTTTATTTGTTGCTAAAAAGCTGTGTTTAGGTTTAAATCATCTATGTCTTGTTAGCGCGCTTCCCCTGACATGGACACCGCCGCTCTCAGAACGAGGGCCGGGGTCACTGAGTAGTCACAACAATACAGGAAGTGTCTCATTGTGCCACTGTCACATGATGTATTGGGGCTGGGGGTATAATTCCACCACTCTTTGTCTTGCTCTTTACCGTTCTCGCTGCACTGACCTCGGATGCACAGCTCGGGTTGGCCTGTCTGAGGAGGGGTCCGCGGTGGGCCCCTCAGAGCTACAGGATGCTTTAAGGAGCAGTGAGGCAGTAAATAGCTGGGGAGGCCTGGAGGGAGCCAGTAGTGCAGGGCCAGAGCACTGTCCCTGGGTCTGTATGGGACAGGGAAAGCATATAGGCCTTTTGTGGTGCTTTCACCAAAACATCATGTTAATTCCCCAGCTGCTCTTTTTCAAATGGATTTACAGTGTGTTTTAAAAGTGACCAAGGGACACACCGTACATGTTTATGCCTGGGTTTGTAGGAACTGAAACAGGTGCTCTGTAGAACTTTTCTGGCGCTCCGTATAAGGCGCTCCTATAACTTTTCTGGTTGAGGATATGTTACCTGCTTGCCTGAGTGGAAATTTTACTGTTATACCTGGAAATTACATGAAGACAAATAAATGGTGCTACTATGCTACTAAGTTACGCATCAGATCTATGGAGGAGCGAGCCCACACCCAGTAAACAAAGCAGGTTTCTCTTTATATCTTTCCAAAAAAAAACATAAATGAAAGACATTAAACAAAAAAACAGTGTGGAACCAGACCACGTAATAACATAGCCATGGACACAAGGAAACTCCTCCATCAAGTTTCTCCTTTGAAGAAGTAGTCTGTTTTCTGTGGTGAAATATACACCCAGCAGTTGGTAAGAGCCTGGAGAAAGGTGTTAAAAGTGTCTCGCTCATTTACAGAACTGCTATTTGCACAGAATGTAACCAGCAACTTCCATGTTAATAACTATCGTCTCTATTCAGTACATTCTTTTTTGTTATAGATGTGAAAGTATGACCACAGAATGTGCACAGTTAATCCGAAGTATAAAAAATACACTGCCCCGTCTTGCACATGGTCAGAGACAGTGTGGCACCTCGCCTCCACTCTCCTTGACAATACTCCCTTAATAGAAATTTATGACTTCCTGAATCTTGAAAAAAGGGAGGCAAAGGAGGACAACAGAATTCCAACCTCTGGGTGTTTTTATTTTCCATGTGTCCCAGTCCAAACAGCCCCAGGGGCCCTAACACGACTTAAATCTCTGCGAATCTCTCTCACTGTGGCATTCTGTTTGTCTGAGGTCTTCTACTGTTTAATTTATGAGCACTTGAGGTGACTTATGTCTGAGAAACGTTTACCAGAGCATAGACCTGTTAACACATGGAGACTTATAGAGGAGTCCAAGGTTAGGGAAAGTTGTTTTAGCGATGTGTGAAATTTACAAGATAAATAAACAAAAACAAAGCTTGCGACAGTTAAGGTTTGCCATAATTTGTATTTCAACAAACATAACATAGAAATATTACACAATACTGACTTTTCACAGTTTAAAATCATTATAAAAAAATCTTATTCACATATATACATTCATATTACATTTATATAATACAATAATAACACAATGGCAGTGTATGCTTTGAAGACATTGAAAAAGACATTTGGTTTGAACCCCTGCAGACATAGTGCACACAACACAAAAAACAAATGAAAACACATATTACATGTATTATGCTCTGTCCAGTGTAATTGGCTTTAACAGCATTTTAATTCATTTCAATATATCTTGTATATAGAGTATCAACTTTGGTAACACTGAACTCAAGTCGCTTTTACAAATCTCTTACAAATATGATGATAACTAAATGTATAATAAGGTAAAACTTTTGATAATATTAATTTATCTGTAGAATTACATGTTTGCAGTATAGGATTACGCAGAAAATGTCCACATGTTCATATATAAATAATCAAATGCCAACACTATGCTACATATATTTGCTTTTTATTTGGTTTTAGTGCTTGCAGCATTCTGGATAAATCACTTATTTCAATCAGTGCAAATTCGTTCTTTTTAAAACCTTTGTAATCTCCTTTAACTTAAGACTGAAACCAGTTCCAGTCAGTTATGCTCACCTCAAAATTCAGGCTAATTTCTTAATTATTTGTTTTGAACGAGACTTTTGAAGCCACTTTTAAATCCCAGACACCTCATTTCAACAATGTGTAGCACTGGTGTCAAAATGTTTAGATTTCTTACTATTGGTAGTGGCTTGTCTCAATTCAAGAACAGCCCAAATACGCAGCTTATTTGACTGCACCAAAATGGCTACCGACCAACACCACTCTGTTCTCTGGAATCAGTGCTCTGGGGCCTTTCTAGCCACTCTTCTAGCCACACTGCATCCTCTTAGCGGGACAGGGCTAACTTACGCCTTGCTGTTAACGCTGGCGGTTTCTGTTTTGGGACACATGATTTTCCCATTGCCTATCTCAGTCTATAGGTAGCTCGCATGGTATTTGCTGAGCAGCTTTAGCCTTGAGGTAGGCCTCTTGGAAGTCCTTGTATCTAGGAGCACATCCCAGCCAGGCCTCCCCAAAATGCACTCTCCCAGTGAAGAGGAAACTGCCCGGTCCAGGTTTGACGCCGCATTGTAACAGAGTCCGGATCTCGCCCTGGCTGGTGAGGCGGCTGTTGCCGTTGGTGAAGAGGGTGTACTTCTGCCGGAAAACACGTGTGGCGCTGACTTTGATCACAGCCGCTCTTAATGTATCATCATCTTCAACTGAACGGATGTTTCCACGCACCACTGCAGGTAAAAGAACACAAGATTAGTTTTGCTTTCAGATATGGATTCAGGTATATTTCAAAAAATGTGATAATGATGGTGACTAATGGTGCCTATATATACCGAAAATATTATTAAAATGTCAAATTGCTAAGAACTATTTTATGTAGAGAAAGTGCGAGACGTTGAATCCAAAATTGCCATTTTTCCTATCAGCTTTGGTGTTTGAGTATTATAACCATAACATTCTTTTTTTTTTGTCTGATCAACAATTTCTTCCCTTCTCCATACAATTTGATTCTAAACCCTCAAATCATTCTATATTTGACATCTACTATTTACATTTCTTGCGCTGTTTCTTACAAACTACCAACTCAAGCTAAAAGCTGTTTTCAAACTTCTAATCTAATCGTAACGTTTGTTGCGAGCTAAACCTTTCCTCATTCTTATTACAACTCAATCAGATTAGTCCACCTCTCCTTCTTTCAGGGGTGGGCTGGTTGGATTAGTCCACTCCATTGCCTTGTCTGGGGGTTCGCTAAAGGTTCGGGGGTGTGGATTCCTGCTATTTCACCTTTCACCTTTACACTTTTGAGAAGAGGATTTAGAAGGTGCTGGTTTTAGCACAGGAGATTTGTAGTTCCTAATTTGATATTACGCCTTTCATTTGGAGGTCTTTTGAAAAATATGGTAATCCTTTTAGAAGCACTGACAGGGCTAGTTAGCGTGACAATAAAATTTCAGGTAACTTACCAAAATCGCTAGTGCATACAGCCATCAGGATCTCTGTATTGTTGCAAGGTCTGCAGGCATCTGTCAAGAAAAAGGGAAAAATGTCCGTTAGGAAACTTGTACAATATCCAAAGAGACACCTATATGCTAATGCTACTGCTAAGCCTCAGTTAATTGCCCATCTAGATCAATGTAAAGGAATCTGGTAGTTAGTGAAGACTTTTCAGTACAGGACAGACCAACCGCAGAGCCGCAAATTGCAGCTGCTACTTTTCATTTTACATTTTATAGATGGAGCGCTGAAGTATTTAGGTGTGAGATCCTTCCTGGACAGACAATTTAAAAGCCCTCCCTCCCCTCTTTCCTATGCCTCTGTCCCAAAGCCTTCCTGGGTGTCTACAGTCACACCTCATCAAAGCTTAGAGGAAGGGGAGGCCACTTCAAAAGATTCCAGCTCAAAACCACTTCTGAGAAAGTTCTTCCTTAATTTACCGAAAGCCTGACAAATTATCTGAAAGGAATATTTAAAATGTGAACCCTCCTGAAGCCATGGATTTAAATTCTAAGCTGTGGCATTTTTAAAGTCATTTTCTTGGTTGCCCTCCTAAGAAATGTGATAAATGAGATTCCTTCCTCCCTAGTCTTAATAGTGTGTGTGGGAGACTAGGGGTGGACTAAAGGGGTGCATTTCTCCAGACCAGTCTCTGCAGCCCCAACAAAAGATCGGAGCATCTCAGCTGGGCCCAGGCTAACCCCCCCCCAGTTGCCTAGGAGACGGCAGTAATCCCAGAATGCTCATTGAAAGGGGCCCGGGACACTGGAGAGAAAGCGCACCCCCACATACTGTGTCTTTGTGCCCCCTCCTCCCTCCACTTCACTTGGTTGAAGCCTCCTTTGAATCCCAAGCAGCCATTCCACAGGCTGCGGTGGTGAAGTTTACCCACATCCTCCCATGCACACTGCTCTCTTATGAATTATGGTATGAATTATCTACAGAGCTGCCTCTGAAATAAAATCTGTGGTTAGGCTTTTGGGAAGCACGAAAAGGATCACCTCTACTTGCCCTTGTTGAAATGTCACAAATGGAGTTTTATGCAACTTATTAAATGTCTTGGTTATACTGGTGTTGGTGTAGATGCAATAACATAATGACTTGTATTTTTTATATGTGTATATTGTGATATGGTGTTCTATCTATTTATAACTGTTAATCAAGTCACAGATTATCTTAAAAACCTGTGTACTCTGTTGCTCTTCCTCAAATTGGGGAAGGTTGCACCAGCATGGGCCTCTATGGTTAATGGCAAATGAATATGCAAATCACTGCACATTAGGAGATGTAACGACCCTAAAAGGGCAAGAGTGAGAGGAAAGCGATTCTCAAAAATGTCTAATCTAATCAAGAAACCATGTAAAGCATAACTAAACCAAAGTAACATGGTCCAAAATGGCTGCTGACTGGACACTCACCTTCACTGGTCACTTGGTTGGAGTCCATTGACAGCTGTGCACTCCAGTCTCCTCTCAGTTCATATCTGAAAGATGCAATCCTTCTGCTGATGTCCTGGTGAGGAGTGGCTTGGAGGAACAGTGCCACCTTCTCCCCTGGCAGCCGGCTGAAACACCTGACTCGAGGTGGAGCAGAGGTACCAAGGCGGTCACCTACCAAGAGCTCCAGCACCCCATCCCGCTCCAGGTACAGCTGAGCCCCGTGGAACTGCTCTGAGGGCTTGACACAGGCGGTGATGAGACCTGAGCTACTGCCCCCTGGTCCCACTGCTACATAGGGCAGGCGGGGGGACAGGGTGAGGCGCAGTGCCCCTTTAGGGTACAGCCAGTCTAGGGTACCCTCCGAGCAGTGCAGGGAGATCTGCTCCACGCTGCCCTGCTGCTGGGACAACCCACTGTGGAAGAAAAAAAATATTTAATTAAGTGTTTTCTGTAATACATTCTCAGATACAGCCCTTTGTATAGCATATATTGCCCAATACAAATAACATTAACATGATAAAAGCTAGTGAAGTTTTTTATTAGCCTAATAACTAAATAAAAAGAGATCACTCTGGTTAGATTTAAATTACGCCGCCTACTGGTGATTCTGCAAAGCATGTTCCCCAGTTAATACTTTTAAGTCCTATTGAATTTCTTGAAAATCCTTGCTCCATCCAAAGATTTAGCGTGTGCATATGAAACTAAAAATTGTGCTCCACTAACAGCGCATTTTCCACGGTGCATAAGCTTTAACCCAGCCGTCTCCTGTTTGTCTGGACAGTCCATGCCTCCTGCAGACAAACCCTGCAGGGACCAATCACCCCAAAGCTCCCGAAACATTTTAATTGCACCCTAATGGCAAGTCCAGACATGTTGCACTCTTGCGCGCATTGTCCCTTTCTAGGGGGCAAAGGTCGGATCAACAGATAAGCATCGGGAATTTAATGACTAAATCTTATTAATTGAAGCAAATCAAACATGTACACAAAATGAAATACTTGCCTTCCTCTCCAGCTGCACTGGTCCTCCGAATAGTACGACATGGCCACATCAAAACAGATTAGAAATAAAATCCAAAATGCGTAAATCCAAGCGCCACCGTACGCAGACATCTTCAATGGAGAGTGGAGCCAAGTGAAGGAATGCGAAACGGATAATCCCCAAAAAACTCAACCACGCACAACAAAAACTGCTATAAAGCCACTATAGCGCTGGTAAAATCCATACTCGTGCGTATTCTCTTACCCTCCGAGTTAGATAAGAGAATGACTCACTTCTCTATCCACCTCGTCTCTCAACCTTCTCGGCTGATGTGCGCCAGGTTCATGCAGCGCTCTGAAGTTATCCCCAACACCAAAACTTGAGCAGCCAATCAGAGCGCCAAACTGGAAACTTTAAACCACTCTCTCTCCGCGCAGGGGGGAGGGACGCGGGCGCAGGGAGGGGGACACTATGCAAAATTACTGCATTGTCTTCAAAACTGTCCGCCGAACTAGAGCTCAAGGTAGTCCAGCCTATTAGTTACTCACTGACTGGGTTTGGTTAATATTTTACAGTGATTTTAGTCATTAAATTCCCAGTCTAAAGAGTTGTTCATTCACATAGCCCTTAATCTACTGGACAGTGGGCAACCCCTAAATTCCTGAAAGTGTCCTAAAGATCTGGTTTTAATTGCAATCTTAAAGGTCCCATATTATGCAAAATTCACTAATGAACTTTAAGCCATGTTACAATCTTCATCATAAACATACATGGAGACATATTTTGTTTCATTCACAAAGGTCTGACTAAACCTTTATTATTAGTCTGTCTACATCTCCAAAGGTCAAAATGCTCTGTTCCAACTTGTGATGTCATGAAGCTGTAGTTTTCAAGTCAACAGCTCCTTTTACCTTTTGTTCTGTAGGGCTGAAATGATCAAAATGATTCTAGTGAAGGTGCATGGAGTTTAAAAACATAGTGGAGTATGTAGCCATGTATTACCACATGACATCACAAGGTGGAAAAGGGTGTTTAAGTTTGAGAGAAGAACTCAGTTTAAATGTGCAGGGTTTGAAACATTACAACATAGATCAGAAAATAGTGTAATATGGGCCCTTTAAAGCGTTAAGTGGAAAGTGACATCTTTATATAGAAATAAACTAAAAATAAAATAAAGATACAATAAATAGAACAAAGTATTGCTGGCCTTCAGATGACATCACAACATCCTATAGGCCAATACTATTTGATACAGATGGAGACAGCTAAAATTAAATGATTAAAATACTGATTTTTGTTGTAATACAGTGAGTTCTTGGGTTTAGTTAATAAAATGACCAGGTTCAGCATTTGTAAATTCCCTTTTTGGATATTTCATGACAATATACAATCAATCAACAGGGAAATGTGGCTCTTGCCTCCCATCTGAGAGTATCATTACACGCTTGAATCTAAAAATCACCAAAAAGAAGAAGAAGAAGAAAAAAAAAGATTTAGTTATAAAGAAGCCTGAAAAGATGATTGCAAATTTGTATTGAATCTTTGTGATCATCATTATGATGTAATTGCAGTGAATGTGAGTTAAACAAGCCAACTGACAGTGTTTGAGCTATGACCTCACTGGGTCTAACCTGTTGTTGTTATGTCTCGTGATGATGTAGGTGCAGAATGTGTCTCCTCTGACTTGTCCCTTACCCTGCTGGGCTCCTCTTTCATGTGCCGGTATTTATAACCAAATCAAGTATTCTTTTGTGCACTGGCTGCCATCCATCTCTCCAAGCTCTGAGTCTGCTGCATGCGTGTGCTGTGGGCTGAGACATCCTGGGACCTCTGATGGAGTTATGACAAGGCTTCACAGCACCACAAAGGCACATGTGCAGAAATCCAGCTGCTTTATTATGTGAGGCAGAACCAGGCTTTGTTAAGTGCACAGCCATTCAAACCAGTGGACTTTAAAGTGCACAGACTGACAGCA
Source organism: Odontamblyopus rebecca (assembly GCA_030686955.1). NCBI lineage: Eukaryota > Metazoa > Chordata > Actinopteri > Gobiiformes > Gobiidae > Odontamblyopus > Odontamblyopus rebecca. The sequence continues at coordinate 21,154,738 of CM060671.1, read as the reverse complement.
GGGAAACCCACAGAGAGAAATATGAATGTATTAGTGGCTAGAGCCCGTTAGTTATGGACTTTAAAAGCAACCACATGTTAAGATTACACAGTTTTAGACCTGTCATTAAAAAAAGCAAACATGTATTTTATGAAGAAGTATACTAAAGCAGTATACATGAATACAATGTCTAATTAGTAACAGATGAAAAAATGAATCAAGATAAAACTGGGAAATATGTTCAATTCAATTTATTTTTGTAGCGCCCAAAATCGCAACAACAGTAGCCTCTAAGGGCGTTCCAAGATATGGATGAGTAAAACATACACACAGACATATCAAAACAGGAATAAACAATGTTGCATTCATGTTTTAGAATTTAATGATGCCATAACATAATGTCAGATTGTGTAAACCTGTATTATTTTTTTTTTTTAAATCACGTTACTAATAACAATCATGTCATTGTGACTGCATAGCGCCAGCATTTTTTTCTTTTTTGTAATCAAATAATTTCACTTTGGTTCATTAGTGTTGACAGACTTGTGTCAGTTTTACACCACAGTAAACCAGGAAAAATATATGCATTTTGACAGTGCCCTCAACCTCAGTTATGCTATATCTTATTTAAAACATGGATACAACTAGCTTTCAAAAATGACTGCTACCAATATACAAATACACTACGTATTCATCTTTGCTCCTCTGACCCCAAATGTTCCATCACCCTTAAATCAACATATTTGTACCATGAACTCCCCATAAATCAAACTGGGATATCTTAAATCTGTAATCCCACATAGCACTCTACTCCTTTTGAGTGTGTGAAAACCCAAAGCTGCCGATTCCCTTCCTCATCAGAACAATGCCATCTTTGACTGTAACGAAACTCAGTCTGTTTGTCCTCTTACTGTAACCACTGAAGCAGGCTCGCTCCCACAGTTTGGCCCGGGACCCCTCTCTCTCTTTTCTCACTGTCTCGCCAATAAGAGCGTCTTCAAACTGGACCTACAAGAGTTTGCATGTATCTGTGAGCGCTGGCTGTATTTGCTGTGCATACTGTATCCTTTAATGTGTGTGTATGCTCAGTGTAGTGACAGTCTGCTGCTACTACTGTTTTATGGGACCTTGACATTCTCTCACACTGGCTCTGAATATGCGCTCAGATACAAAGAGGTCTTTCACAAGCCCAACTGCTCATCTGTAAACCTTTTCATTGTATTTTAAGAATGCCATTTTTGATGGATTATTACCAAATTCTTGTAATGGTTAAGTAAGGTTATATTTACACAATATATCAGCAATTCCTAATAATCACAAGAGGTACATCCTCTGTTTTATATAGTATAGACAAGTTAATTTGAACATATTAATTAAACACATATTTTACAGATTTTTAAATATAATGTTTACAGAAACCTTTGCTCACACACACCTTCTAAAGTGCTGATGATGAGGTGTAATATTTGACCTGGGATACCCTTGAAACCAGCTAACCCTCATTGAGAAGCCAGGAGCCCTGTGTTCCCAGACCTCGCGGCAGGTTCCCATGGCACCTGACTGCTAATCCAGATGATCTGACATGGCCATGTTTGTGAGCCTGCACGACTCATCTGTCTGCTGTAATGAGATCTAAGACCTCGTCAGGAGACTCTTGTAACGTATGTTTCCGGATCTCAGGAATATGCCCCACCCTTCAGAGAAGAGGGCTGTGTTCAGTTCAGGGAGGGAAGCCATGGGAAACTGGTGGGGGACAATGTTACATGTTAATGAGTTTTTCAAGCAATTTACACTTTGCTTGTTAAAAGTTAATAGAGTTTAAACATTTTGCAGGTTGATATGAATAAATATAATTTAAAAATATTTAAAAAATCAAAAATACTTCTTACACAATGTAAGATTTTAAACACTAAGGTACAGCATTAGGAATGTTGTGAGTTCTTATAAATTGTGTGTTAATAGACTTCAATAGCACAATATCAATAAGACTGATCCTATGTACTTCTCCAACACTGAGATGTACTGCCAGGTAAATAAGATAGCCCTAAGTATCCTCCATTTCATGTTTGTTGAATTGAGCTGAACGTTTGGAGTTCCACTGGGCTTTGTTTATGGTCCCATGCTGTTCTGGCTATGGCTTAATAAGCTTCACTCAATGCTAATGCTGATTGTCCAGCCAGTTTCTATTATTACTAAGCCTTTTGTAAACAACACAAAAGATAATATTCATTTTAACTGGTTAAGTGTAGTAAATAAATGAAAATTAAGATAGGATTGAACTAATTAGGTAATCATTTGCTCCTTGTATCTTTAAGAAACCAGCTCTGAGCCACAGACATGCTAGTATAAAAATAAGGTACTGTATATTGGTGTACCTCATGGCTCTATATTTGGACCATCTGTCTTTGGAACATTATGTTTTAATATATGTAAAAATGATGTTGAAATAGTTTGATGACAGAAGTAGTTATGTTCTGTATATTACTATTACTATTGAGTGACATTGTTGCAAGTGCAACATGACTTCTTAACTGCTAATTAGCCAGTATAGTTGTTTACATTTCCACCACACTATTTTCCATGTTGTGATGAGTCAGTGGGACCGGCAGGCTTTTCCGTTCCCACCTCTGAGCTGTGCCTGGTGCTTATGCAGTCCAGCCGTGGTCAGGTATCCCATTTACCCAGCACGCCCTCATGTGAAAACGCAGGCGTAAATTGACACCAGCCCTCTCATTGCACTTTCTCAGGGTCCCGGTTGTGTACATGTTTGTTTATGTGACAGTAACATTTCTCTCAAGTCTGTTTGTCTAGTTGTTGCTTGTGTGGCTGTGTGTTGGTGTAAAGCCCAGTGGGAAATCCAATACAAGAGTCAGGGGCCTGAAGCGGATAAACACAAGCCAGGACGTCGGCAAACGCAGCTGGAAATGTAAAGACACCCTCAGAATGATCTTTGACGCTTTTCCAAACATGTAATAGATCACTTAGCCCCGCCATCTCAAAGCTCCACTGGACTTTAATTTCCTCCATAGGGATGTCATGTATGAGTTTAGCAAGATTGAGCCCATATGTTGTCATAAATTAAATTATATGTGTGAATTTTCCCATCGTTTTAGAATGAGAATCTCACTTGCAAAAGGTTTAAGGTTCAGGGTATGTTTACACGTCCAATATTTCTGCATTAACACAAAGAATTGTATTTTGGTTTTGATACTGAAGTTATTTTGTGATAGAGATAAATGTATAGAATTACCGTAACTCATTTTTGCTATTGAGTAAATATGTTGTATGTATTTAATCACTGGCTAGTACATTTCTCAAATGCTATTGCAAGTTTTAGCACAACTTATTTACCATTACAAATACAAGCTGTTCTGGTTTAAGAGCACATAAGATGAATTTATAATTTTACTTGAAAAAAGTAAGTTTTACATTTTTTATCTTGAATTTTTTTCTATCTTTCTTCCCCCTCTTTCTATTCAACAATATAACCCAATTATAGGGTCTGGGGGCAAAGGTCACAGCTGGGTGCCCTGGGGACTTTTCATTAGCAAAAATGGAGGGAAGAAGCTGCAGGTGTTTAAAATGGTCCCCTCTGTCCTTTGTGCAATCTCTATTAAAAAGACATAGATATCGATTTGAGTCACTTTTAAATAATGATTGGTCTGGTGCAGGAAATAACTAATACTCGCAATACATTTTGATTTCACAATTTAATCTCCAAATACACAATTCAGTACAAAGCTTCTTGCACAAAGCTCACATATTACTTACCCAAGGAGAAAATTCTGTTATTTTCAGAAGTCCTAAAGTGTGGCAACAATTAGATTTTTATCCCACAACTAGCGCCTTATCTTAAGCTGAAACAGATAATGCTAATGTCACTGAACCAGGACTGAGGCAGCGTCAACACTCCAGCCTTTGCCTTGATATGCAGCATTCCTCAGTTGTTTAAAAAGCGCACATGGGGAATAGTTTAGCGCTTGAGTAAACAGACTTTTTAAATATTTGATGGAAAGCAGGAGGCAAAACCACAGAATGTGCAAGAAGTTTTCCCTTGTGGTTAACGGCTAAATTTGGACTACGAAGCTCTAGCATACGGCCTGGTGGTGTCTTTAGGGCTCATTTGGTGGGCGGGGGACGATTGATTTGCAAAAGCCAGTCTGTGTCTTGTTTTTGGAGGGAAACTTTTCTTTGCATTGTTCCTGAAAGACAGTAGCTTTCAAAGATGTAATTACTGTAAATTTATAGCCGTCAGTAACAGAATTTCAATGTAGCTGTTGATATGCTTTGTACAATCTTTGTTATAGGTAAAAATATGTACTTTCACTGAAGTACAATTACAATTTTTTTCTCACCCTGTCATTTAAAGTATTGTGGTGGTGGTTCTATCAGTATAGTATTATATAGTATAGTATATTCTAAACCTTAAGAGTTGTTATAATAGCGATATCTATATATAGTACTTTCGCTGATGGTACAGTTTGGGTTTGGGATACTCACTAGGATCAATTAGCCATCATCTCCTGGCTGTACTATTTGCAGTCCAGATTAGAGTATTGAGAGTATTGTTATCAATGGCTAATGCTAATGTTTTCTTGGAGCCCAACCGGGGGTCAGACAGAGGTGCTCCCCTGTCTGTCTTCACCCCTCCCCGCCCCTCTGCAGCCCCCGCACTTAGCTCTAATTGGCTGGATCAATTTGGAGGGAAACTTAACAAAAAGCAGGATCCCTCCAAAATTGACAATAGGTATAGTGTTTTACATATGTCCACAGGAAAGACAGATGTTGCGGCCCTCGACCACATCCACATGTGAATGGCCTGATTTGGATACAATGGGCCATGGTACAAAGGCCGATATTTTGGCGGTCAAGACACATGCATACAATGTTGGCGGCTAAAAGTTTATTCTGAGGAGTAATTGTTCTTTTAAACATGTATAATAAAATGAAATTATAAAAGATGTATATAAAATATATTTATAGATAAAAAGTACAGATGTTTTTTGTTGCAGCAGTTCAGCATTAACAAGGTTTTTGCTTTTTAGGAATTCTTTTACAACTTTTTTGTTCATTAATACTATACTATGTTACTTTACAATAATTGCATTGCCTCAAATAAACAAAACGCAAAACACAATACTATGAGAACACACATAGAACTAATTGTTATTGCAGTAATTTAATAGTAATTTAATTGTGCTGCAGAAGTGTGATCATTTCTGTCTACCACGTGAAAGTGCTACAACATTTAAAGATAGTGGGTGTTGACCAAAAAATGTGTATATTGATTTTTATGTTCGTCTATTGCTTTCCTTGAGAAAATAAATGGTGAGAAAAACTCTTGATGACAAACGAGGGGGCACTGAGATGCTATCATCTACACCAGCAAACAATGAAAGTCACTTTCCCTCCAAAAGGATGAGGCCAACCACACACATAGTAGCCTATAGATGTCTCCTGCATATAATCTACAAGACACATTCTAAACTATTAAAAAAGATGAACTTTTAGCATACAGTTTTATGTAGATAGTCAGCAACCAGAATTTATACAAAGAATCTGTATCTGTTTGTCATCTAAATATGTGTTTTTATTGGTTGTTCTATGATAAAGAATCAATGAAAGATATTTGTCTGATCCTAATTTGATTATTTTGTGAAGGATCCATATTATGCTATTTTCTGATCTATGTTATAATGTTGTTGCCTCATTAAAAACATACCAGGAGTTGTGTTTTGTTTCATTCACACACGTTTAACACACAAACCCTGCATATTTCGGCTGAGTTCTCCTGTCAAACAGAAAACACTGTTTCACCTTGTGATGTCACATGGTAATATAGCAAGCACTATTTTGTTCAGTCCTTTGAAACTCCATACACCTTCACTAGAGTCATTTGGATAATTGCAGCCCTGGAATTCTAAAGCTCTGCTAAAGAAAAGGTCAAAGGTAGCCATTAACTTAAAATGAACAAAACAAAACAACTTTTTGATGAGATAACAACATGGCTAAACGCTCACAAATGTAAATGTAAATTTTGCGTAATGTAGGACCTATTATGTAAGGTGAATATAAACTAAACTAAAATGACACTAGATATTTCCTTGGTAACAGAGAACTAAGCCATCTTTACAGCTTCACTCAACTTCTGCGCAACAAAACAAAATGTTCCAATGTTGTAAAAATAAAAATCATTCACCCTTCTTTTGCTGCCTGACTGCACTTGAACAGCCCCTCCATCTCTTCCTCACCCAAAGCCCGCTCAGTGCATTCAGCCTGGTCAGAGGAGGTCATCCTGGACTCTACAGAATATAATTAGTCTCCATCACACACGCAGACACACACACACACACGCACACACACACACACACACACACGCACACACGCACACACACACACAGGTCTCTAGAGATTTTAAAGTTTAAACCTCCTCTTTTACAATGGCAGGTCAAGACAAAAGACACATGCCGATACTCTGACCCTGTGGCTATCTCCTGCAGACATAGCCCCACACTGTTCATAATGCAAACCTGCCCCCTCCCCACTGTGTGCACTGAGCGGGAACATCACACAGCATCAAATTTCACTCAGTAGAAAAATATATATATACGGCAACAGGTGACAATCTCAGCTAAGGTCCATAAATCTACAGATCAGGTTTAGGATATAAAGTTAATACGTGTGGTACGCCACTTAAGATGGTTCTTGTGAAGTCTGTAACTAAAGACCGGGCAAGGATTAACATAGCCTTTTAATGATTTTTATGATGTATAGCCGATCATGTTGTAAAGATGCAACAATACACAACTATAGGCCTATATTGTGGAAGTAATAGGCATTGTATGTATGCGTAAGAAAGTGAGCCAACATCAGGTAGTGTTAAATCAGATGCTGTAGTTTAGTTAAATCTGTAGCATTAAATATCTTACACATTTAACACAAAACAGTCCTATCCAACAATTTGACAACCTTAAATGAAAAATACATTTGTAAGGCACATGTCCAAGAATGAAAAATTGTCTTTAACTAATTAAACTGCTATTATTAAACATTTCACTATAAAACAAATACTTTGAAATCTCAAATGTATTTTTATTTAATCAGCTACAAAGACAGGATTTTAACAAGTCAAGCAGATATAATGAGGATAGAATTAACGCAATTAGACCTCAGAGTGCCTCCAACACCACCATGTGATTAAAAGTTCATTCTTGCGGCTTTATCCCTGATCTAAAAGGCTCACATTTTGCCCGTTGGATGACAATTAAACTGCATGAAAGAGGTCCCAGAGCGGCTATGATTGCACATCCCAATCTGAATAATCTTTTATCTTGCACCGTTTGTCATTTGAGTCCTCTGACCTGTGGTTCATCTTGGATCTTTAAAATACGCCCCCCCCTTTCTGCACCTGCACCGACCCCTCCCTCGCTTTCATCAATGGAACCTGTCTTTTCACAACGTATACTTGTAGCAAAGGGGAAGGCATTGTTTGAGGTGGAGCCTTGAGGGAACCGCCAAAATGCAGTGTTGCCATTAATTTAGTGCATACTGCCCCCCTCCTCTCTGAGCTGACCCACACCTCCCGCTCACTGCAGAGGTATCACATCACTCGCCCCTGGGGTACGAGGCTGTTCTGCCCCGGACCTTCTACAGAAGACAACAGGTGGATTTGAAAGTATACAACAGGTGGAGCACTATGGGGCATATTGTTTGGTCTGTACCATGTTAATTTTAAAATGATAACGCGTGAACAATGTGGACTCCATTTTTTAAGGTTATTCTTTTTTTTTTTTTGCTCCCACACATTTAGGTGCATTTCACTTTGGTAAGCTGTGATTGGCTAAGCTCTACATTTTCAAAACGATCTCTCGCAAACCCCAGCAAAGGACAGTGATGTAGGGAGTATGGGTTGACAATACATCCATTCACACATTGTACTGTGAGAAGAATTTATAATTAACTAATAGTTTGACATAATAATTACTTCTTGGTGTGCTGTGTAACTGGGGCATCCACCATCCCCTTGTCACCAGGGAGAAGTTATTACATCACCAAGCCAAGATACCAAAACCAAGTTTTTTGTTTAATCACTAAACACCTGTAATTGAAACCAAGCAGGATAGGTAAGTGTCTAACCTGTGGAACATTCTTCAATGCAGTGAGACAACAAGCAGGACTACCCACCATGTGCAGTGCATCTTAAAAGTATGTCTGAAGAATCACTGTCGTGTCATTTTTATCTAATTTCGTGAAAATTGATTAAATGATTAAATGAGATGAAATGATGCTCCAGATACACAGTTTACCAAGTATGTATAATCACTGCTGGGAAGTAACTGAATACATGTACTGAAAATATGTATTATGAATGCTTATTTTGAGTACCTGTATTCTAGTACAGTTACTTATTCATTTGGTGGTTCAGAATTACTTTACTAAAATCAAAGAAATAAATTGCACTGCATTGCAGTACTACACAATTTAAACTACACATAATTAGTGAAATAAAAATAGAAAAAAAGAAATATAAAACTGCTCTTATGGTGAGTGCAAGTGTGATTTTAAGTTCTCCAATTAGAGATAAAAAACTAAAAAACAGTTTAACAAATATACGATTGTTTTAATCCTAATCCTAATTAACGCATTTTAACATTATAATTTAAACCCAACTCAGTGTAAAAGTTCTAAATATTCTGAATACAGTACTCTGATTACAAAATACATTTTAATCTAGGTACTTTCTATTCTGTAACTAAATACATTTTCAAAGCATTCTTTCCATCCGTGAATAATGAACCACTGACAATAAACAAACAAAAAGATCACACGAGCACACACATATTTGAAAAGTCCTCATCCAATAAAGCTCCAAATTCTTTAAAGTTAGACAAATAATGCAATCAAATCAAATCACTTTCTGTTGTGACTACGCTCTCGCCAAGAACACAAACACCAATAAATATTTATGTTGCTGCACAATCACAGTTTTTACACTCATTTTAGGGTAAAACCCAAAAGGTCGTCTGCAGAGAAAATGTGTGAATAAAAGACACAAGAAACGCCAAGTGATTCTGCTCTCCTTCTCCACTGGACTGTGTCACCGACCCAACCGAGCACAAGAGTGAGACAGCACACTGAAAAAGCCTGGTCCTCAATAAGACATTCACCACTGCACACAAATAAGTGACGCACATGGTACAAGGGAGAGTAGCAGTGGACTTGAGCTAATCAGACTCTCTCCATGCACTGAGAGACAGGGGTCACATCTCAGGGCCACATGTTTGTGATGGAAATGTGGACGGCAGGCGTAGGAAAACAAAGCTCGAGACGGCGAACTTTACACATGACATAACACAGACAGAGGTGAAAAATGACCACAAAAACGATTTTTCTCTTAAGGGTCCAAAATTATACAGCGACGCAGGGAGCCTGGGTTTGGGGGAAAACAGAGTGGAAGTCATATGGAGATTTATACCATATATATGCTAAATGTACAATTCAAAAGACATCCACAACAAAAACACTGGTTCAAGTCAAAGCTGAACGATAAGAACCATGCCGACAACAGCATTTTATGCTAATGAAGTGAGATAAATGTTGTTTTGCATCCTTAGTCCAAATGTAGTAAAAAGTATATCAGTTGATAAAGAATAAAAAACAAGATAAAGATAAAGATTTTAAGCATTCCATTTGAAGTACAAATTAAATTATAGCTTAGATCAGAGGTTCCAAAACTTTTCAGGCCAGAACCCATGCTGTAAAGTGAACTTGATGTTTGTATTACTTTCACGTCTTATTGTATTCATTTCAGTAATTTATTGCGCTAATTTCAATACAATCTACTGTTATCAATAAAAAAAAATTAAATACACTTTCAGTACCGTCTACTGGTCTCTACACATAAATGCATGATTTTACACAAAATAGTATTTTCATATACACTTTTTGCCATCATTGACATGCGTCAGTCTTAGTACATAAGATGTATACAATTGTAGTCAGTTTCCTAACATGATCCTTTCAGATGAACATTTTAGGTCCCATTCCTCATTTGGTAACCACACAGTCCATAGGAGATTCCCTCTCAGCAGGAATCCAAGACTTATCGATTTTAGGGCCATACAGAGAAATGACACAAAGATGGGATTTAATGGCCCTTCGATTGAGTGATTTTGAAAAGTCGCCCTCTGACCTCCAGCCCTGACCCCTCCCATTCTCCCGGGTCCAGTGGCTGTCACTGGTCATTTGTCAAACCCCTCGCACTGATCTGATTATGTCCAATTTAGGATCTGCCGACTACACACTTCTGGGATCAACCCAAGCTGCTTTCAGCAACTTTACATCACAACAAACAGTCGGATTGTTTGACAAAAAGGAAAGACTTCTCTCTGTTGAGACCAAAGAGACAAAACCAGCAGAATGACAAACCTGCAGCTATTCTTAATATGAGGATAAACTACAACCTATTAAAACCCTATTCTATGTTATTTATATTTTTTCTGATGATAAACATTGTAATTGTTCAACTGAAAGTGAAAGCAGGTTTATAAAAATATATATCAGTTTTTAGTGACTGCCCTTTACTTGAACTGCTGACTGTAATAGCTCCGTCTCTGGGTGCAGTAAGAATGAGCCTCATCTTCAGCACAGGGCATCTGCAGTAGTGAAGAGCCTGTATTATAACAAAAATGCAGTATAAAAAAACAAACAAGAGGAAAAGGAGTGTTAATAAAATAAGAATAATACTGAGATAAAATAGAAGGAACAGGACTTAGTAGACTTGAACAGTAAACAGTAACACGGGCCACTCTCTCTTCTGCCCCGGGGTGGTTCTGGATGCCAGCAGTAGGTAAGGAGTATTAAATTCAGGAAAGCAAAAAAATGTCACCCACAGTGTTAAAATCATCAGGTCCATTCACACTTCTGTGACAGAGAGCCGAGGGGGGTGACAGATGAAAAATGAGTGTTAATTGTAACTGTAGGGATAACAAGGATCCATCAGCTATTATAAAGATGTGGAAATAGGGAGATGGGGTCAGACCTAATTTAGACCTGATTATCCATGGGTCAGAACAACACTAAGATGAACATTAGATCCATACAACAGAGTCAAATGTGTACATTATATGCATTGGTCATAAATATTTTACCATAAGAGAATGTCATTTAAATGAGTTTAACAAGCAACAATACCAACATTTTTTGAATGAGTCTTCAAAATGTCACCTATAAACAGGAACCGATAAAACCCATTATATTTATGGCACCTACAGCTCAGCTCAAACAGATACAGAACACATTCATACCATACTCCATACAACTGTGCATCAACTCACCCGCAAGTAACAGATAACCCTATGTTCTGTCAATCACTAGTTCATCTTTGCATTGTTTCTCCTTACACACCTCTTATATATAGCCTAGTTATATTTTGTATTAATACATTTCTATATTTCATTTTTACGTACGTACATATACATTTGTATAATTATGCCTTATTTGACTAGTCTCTTACTATTTTTACTATTTCAAATGTTGGTCTAGTGCTGAATTCACAAATCATCCATACTGAATCAAATTAGCTTGTGTCAGATGTGTAAGAACTTATAACAAAATTGTAGTGTCTAAATAAATGCATTGTAAGACTACAGAATACATATAGTATATTAACTCAATGATCTGTATATAGTGTCCTAATTGATTTTCCTGTTGCATGCCTGTCACTCAAATGTCTATCAATGATGAAAGACTGAAACCGTTCTTTTGCTAGCAAATTCTTCAAGCCATTTCTAATCTTCAAATGCAACTGCCTCAATACACTTGTATCCATATCAAACAGGTAACAAAGTCCTTATATAAACTAAGTGTGTAATCACATTTACACTGACACACTTTTATCCACAATTAGCCTGGATCCCATTATGTGTGCCTGAGATGTTTTGGCCTGGGTTGAGTGAAGGATCTCAGGGAGGATGGGGGTTGGGTGGGGCTCAGTGACCCCAGAGAGCATGACCTGAGGGGACCCTGAGGGAGTTTACTGGGGGGATGGGTTATCGGCTCTGGGGAGTAAAAGTAAGTTGTAGTGCCCCTGCTGGCTGCACTCAGTTCAGGGTTGGTCCTCATTGAATTTGTATGGTGAAAAACATACTGATTTGTCATCCATGGAGCTCCACCAGAATGTATACTTTTCACTTGCAAATACAATAGCATTGGGTTGATTATAATGCTAAAAAATGCCAGATTGCAAGATGTAGCCTCCTGCCACAGCATGTTAAAACAATGGCATAATCAGAGCTACTTCGTTTAATATTCAGCTGATTTTATGAGTTGTAGCTATAAGATGGCTTTTCCCACTGCATCCCTGGAGTTTTGATTTCCCTCCAAAATGTCTGTTGTAGAAAGCACACCCCCATCACCACTTGTATTGGAGCGACCCCCCTTCCCACACTATTGAAGAGGCAGTGAGTGATGTTAAGCCCACTGAGTGAGGAGAATTTCTGGACCAACACAAAAACAAACACTTAAATTTAGTTTGTATTTTGGGGTAAACATCTTAGAAACCATGACAATCTTACACAATGGCTGTAATTTGACAATGTGAATGTAATATCTTTTAGTCAGGCCAAGTGTACTTAGAAGATTTGAGCAAGCTGAAATCTACTGGTTTTATTCCTAGCTCTGGCGAGTTCTTTCTGTGTAAAAAGACACAAAATCATTGAAATTTAAAAATAAAATAAAAAATAAAATAAATAAATAAAATAACACTTACATTAAGATGTAATTTAAATGGTACCAAAATGAAAGATAATTAGTACAGTTTCTACATTGTTATATACATTATTAAAAAATTGTAAAGTGATGTCAAAATCGTGAATTGCATAAAATTGTGTCTTAAATGCATTGTTACAATATCTGAACTGCTAACTCAACTGACCCAAGAGTCCCTAGTGACTCATGTTATCCTTGACAGACACCAGAGATGTGTAATTCCATTTCATCTTTTGTCAGGTCTGATCAGAGCGGCCGAGGTGTGTACGCACCCTTTGACCTCTGGGAGATCTTTAGCCTTTCTCCAACACCTCAGGGTGAGCTTCAGGATGTCAGTCATTTAACTCCTCACCTCTCTCTCTGTTTACTGTTCAAGGGTCCAAAGTTAGAAATGATTGACTAGAATAAGGTTTGACATTTAAACTAAAACTACTACTACTACTACTAGAAAAGTGCTGTACTTGAAAAATCTACAATCACAACATCCATACGATACTTCACATTTACAAGTATAATTATTAGCAAATGCCTCATATATTTTGTGACAATGGGTGTATGAGAAATGTATTAGTTCCAATGCTAAGGCCAGGTCAATATGAACATTATGATATGCTATAAAATGCATTATCTTTACAAACAAAGCTGTGCAATACACAATAAAAATCAAATAGAGATCTGATTCCTGAGACGATATTGTGATGTTATCATATAACATATAGCACAGATACTTTTTACCCCATCCACCTGTGAGTGACAGGTGGATTTAAGGTGTGACCTTTCAGAAGCAGCAAGTAGCTTAGGCTAATACCTCCTATTTGCAACTTCTGTGAAAATAAAAACAGTGAGTCTTAAGCCAGTTATGCTGTTAAGAAAATAGCTAAAAGCCTTGCCGATTGAAACAAACAGTAAACAGTAATTATGCTGATTGTAATCATGTGTAATTGTCTGTACAGACATTTCTTTTCTTCTACGTGTTTCATTCAGATCCACTTGAACAAACTGCAATAAGTCTATGAGCCTTTTTCCTTCTCAAAATGAGCAAGCTCCGGCACAAAGGGCCACCACTGTGGCTTTTGTCTCAGCCAGTTGAACTTAAGGCTTCCCTTAATGCTGCCGACAGTGTGTTCAGCCTTTCTGTCTTTTCAGATGCATTGGCGCCAACCGACAGAGCCCACTGCCAAATGGGAAAACGACTACATAGGCAGAAAGAAAGAACAGAATCAATCAGGAAGTGGCAGCATTTGAGTTGTGCCAGAGAAATCGGGCAACTTCCTGGTCTGGTTGCCAGGGTGACGAGAGTCTGAGCCAGCTGGTGCAGCGGGCAGCTGGTGGGTCTGCCGGAGGTGGCCGAAGATGACGGTTGGGACTAGTTTAAAAGAAAACACTAGCTAATTCAAACATAGGCCTACACATACAGCATGAATGGACAAAGCATAATTAGTAAAAAAAAAAAAGTACTCTATCGGATTCAAAATCCATTATTATTATAGTTATCATTCTAAATTCAATGTTTTAATTAATTTGATGCACACCCACTAAGGTATCACAACATGCACATGTAAACATGATGGTTTGATAGGAAATTGAAATTCAAGTTTTAGTGATATTTTTGTTCAGGAGTTGCAGCTGCAAATTATCACTTAAAACCAGACATGTTTGTGTGTTATTAGTGTGCATTGAATGGACCTAACTCCAGGGGGTTTGTGAGGCTGCTCTAGAAGATCAGGGGAACTCAGTGGCACAGATAGATAAACACAGCTGGGGAGCTGTGGAGCTGGTGTCCGCTCAGCTCCTCTCTGGCCCTGCCATAACTCTGTTTACTCAGGGGATGTGTGCTAATCTGCAGCTCTGATCTTTTCACAGACACCCGACAGGCCAGGATTAAAGAGCCTTGTATATGGCCATAGCGCTGCTAATTCTTTAGCGGATAAACTTAAATAACAAATGTTTTTATGTTTAATATAAAGACTGATGGGTGTGCAGGGGTCATCCCTGGATCTGTCTGTGTGTGGCTAAATCTTTGTGGGTGGCTCCAGTCCATGGTAGAGCATTCGTCAGCAAACACAAATCCCACAAAGATATTGCCAATTCAATCACCAGTTTGACCACTGCATAATATATTGTCAATATATTGGCAAGACACACACTGCATATGCCTTTGTGCAGATTGGCAGCCATGTTCTGGCCCAGGGCAGCGGTGTTTTTGACACTTGAACAGAAGATAAAGACACTATATAATAGAGTTATAATGACTGAATAAACAATGGCATTCTTATGTTTTTCAAATAATAATAATAATAATAATAATAATAATAATAATAATAATAATAATAATAATAATAATAAATCAATTAGATTAAATTCTGATAGTGAGTATACATTTCCACATAGGCATTTTTCAAACACTGCTATTTCTATACATCAAGGCTATTTAATATGTATAAATAAAAACAAAATGAAACAAAAAGTTTTCAGACAAAACATTATGGACAAATTCTTATTTCCATCCTCTCCCGCTTAATCCTTCTGGGTCGCGGGGGCAGCTTGCTGCCCAATCCTCAGGTGCTATGAGGATCGGAAATTCTTATTTACAATGTCTAAAGCACATCATTGTAAGTGTCATGGGCATGTATTTATTTTATTTTTTTCATGCATGGTGTGGAGGGAACATGTCCCCAAAATTATTGTTTCCTCTTTGGGTTTATAAACTAGCCGGCTGACCATGGGAATAAAGGGCCCATATTATGCTGTTTTCTGACCTAAGTTATAAGGGTTTTTCCTCATCAAAAACATACCTGGAGTCGTGTTTTGTTTCATTCACATTTTAAGTTTAACACACAAACCCTGCATATTTAGGTTGAGATCTTCAATGAAGTAGAAAACACAGGAAGTGCTCCACTGTGTTTTTAAACTTCACACACCTTCATTGGAATCATTTGGGTAATTTCAGCTCTGGAATTGCATATCTCTACTGAAATAAAGGTACAAGAGGAACATCACAAAGAGGAACAGAGCATTTTGACCTTTGGAGATGTAGACAGAGTGACAGACTAATAATGAAGGATTACTCAAACAACTTCAGATATGTTTCTGATGAGGTAACAACATTACGACATGGCTTAAAGCTCACGAGTCAATTTTGTGTCATATAGGACCTTTAAGACCACGGATGTCTGCCCTACAGCACCCTCTGCTGGTGCAGGTATTTCACTACAGTTAGCCTTTTATACACGATGTAGTGAAATAGTGAAAACGGCACGGAAAAATACGCGATTTAACTAGCGTAATCGCTATTTAATCTACGTATGAATATGTATAAGATTATATAATATCGTACTGATGACATGGTTGTGTACTTTTTGCATTGATTCTTGTCGGCTTCCATAGCTGGTGCGTAAGCGCTTGACGTCAGTATAACAACAACCTGCTATGACTGCTCGGGTATAACGTTAATTGATCAAGACTTAATTTCTGTCAATAAACCACGATTTCCCATCCTTTATATGTGAATATCTCTTTACAAAGGTAAGATCAAAAACAACTGTCGTTTTCATAAATCACTATTTAAGACAAATATCTGCATTTTCAGCCAAAAACGGTCAAAAAACCAAGCTAACCTAGCCTTAGCATTTTTCGAGGTGGCCCAGCGACATTGAGCCAAGTAAAATGTAGATTTTTCTTAACGGTTTTATGACATTTCATCACCCTTCAGGCTCGCTTTGTGATCTTTAAATTGGTGTACTTAGATAAGTACACCAATGTTATGATCCACGCTGATCTTGGTTAGAGTCTGGTATGCTAGTTTAGCATTAGAGCTAAATTACGATCAACAACCTCTATTTCGCGTAATATTCAGTTATTCGATTGCAGCGTTAAAGGGTCGATTGCTATGCTTATGGAACATTTTATCATTGACAAAAAATTATTTTTCAAAAATGTACATTTGCTGTGCGGTGCTAATTGCTCCCCTGTCATCCTGTACTAGTGGCATCATATGCCATTTAAATGTAACTCAATCAAAGGTATTTTATTATATAGTTATAATTGATAAAATGATTATTCATTGTTTCTACTTTGTTAATTATCTTTCATAACACGGAAAACTGCAGCAGCTCTGTTCAGACGCGCATTGCAGGTGCATTGCGGTGAGACACTAAACCTAAAAGACCTGACTCCATGAATATTGTCTGTGTCCCGCAGCCAGATATCTTGGAGAGAAGAGGCATTCCTAACCCAGTCTGTTAGCAAGCCGAAGAGACGGGGAACAGGATAGGGAAGCAGGGCGAAACGGGCCCCGCGGAGCCGGTGGAGAAGATGGCCGGCAGCCCGGAAAAGACTTCAACCGCGCAAGAGCTGAAAGAGCAGGGGAACCGACTGTTCCTCTGCCGCAAGTATCAGGAGGCTGCAACATGCTACGGCAAAGCTATAGTGAGTATGGCATCATTAAAATGCGATTACAAGCTCGATTAAGAAGTTTGTGCCATGTGCAGACATGGATGTTATTTTCAGATCTCAGTGTTCTCACTTTCTTACTGTGTTTCTCGTACCAGAATCGTAATCCCTCGGTGGCAGTGTACTACACTAACAGAGCACTTTGCCATGTGAAACTACAGCAGTATGACAAAGCTCTGGCTGACTGTAAACATGCTCTGGAGCTGGACAGTCAGTCAGTCAAGGCACACTTTTTCCTGGGCCAGTGTCACTTGGAGCTTGAAAACTATGATGAGGCCATCGGAAACCTGCAAAAGGGTCAGAATAAACATGTAAAATACTCGTATTAAGAAAACATGATCTTACACTTTTTTGTTTTGCTGTCTAGCTTACAACTTGGCTAAAGAACAGAGGCTGAATTTTGGAGATGACATTCCAAGTGCTTTGCGCATTGCCAAAAAGAAACGCTGGAACAACATTGAAGAGAAGAGAATTAATCAGGAAAATGAGCTGCATGCTTATCTGACTAAACTAATTTTAGCTGATAAAGAAAGGTGTGCTCTGCAACACCACCGACAATTAACACAAACACCGTTAGGCCATATTTGAACACTTTCTTTGATGCTCCCTTCACAGAGAAATGGATGAATTCAAGAAGAACCAAGATGATAATCAAAATGGAGGCGATGTGACAAAAATTGCCACAAAGCATGTAGGTCTTGTCTTGCCTATATATAGTAGTGAAACTATTCTTAGTCCCTTTGTCATTTTTCACTGTTATGTTCCATCTTTTAAGGACAAATACTTAATGGACATGGATGAACTCTTCTCTCAAGTGGATGAGAAGAGAAAAGTAAGTATAACCCACCAAGTGTACACAGAGTACACATTTAAAAAACAAGTGGCTTCATCACTAATAGTAGTATGGAATCAGGAGCAGTAAATTGAACAGTGCATTGAACATAACAGTTAAAGTAAAATGTTCTGCAGAAACGAGAGATCCCAGATTACCTGTGTGGTAAAATCAGTTTTGAGTTGATGAGAGAGCCCTGCATCACACCCAGTGGAATCACCTACGATCGCAAGGACATCGAGGAGCATTTACAGGTTACTACATGTATTTTTATTCCATCAACAATGAGGTATAAGCTGTTATTCTCAACTGTATCTGTTAGTGCTGTCAAAAATATTGTGTTATTAACAGGTTAACACAAAACGATTTTAACGGCGTTGTCACCTAGTGAATTTGTTTTTTCATAAGCTGTGGCCACTGCTAGTAACGTTAGAAAAACTACAGGATCTGGCTGTAAACCAGAAGCAAAACAATTTGTATGAAACTGAGAAGCCCTGTCAGGTGTGCTGACGTTATTCATACGAGGAAAACACGAAATAAAGTCCACTCCAAAACATACAGTGAATACACGCTTACCTTCGATAAGGAATGTGATAGAGAGAGAAGTTTTGCAGCTCTCTCCTCCCACAGACCTCACTGCTCGAAGCTGTTATTATATCCATAAACTCACGGAGGAGCACATATCACAGCAGGACTCATATCGGTCTCAATATTTAAGAGATAATTCATGCCAGTGGACTTATTTTCTCTGCTAAAAGCGTTAGCTGTGCCAAGCGACATGTAAACAGCGCCGTGTGATGACGCCATTGCTCTTAGTACAGCAGGTGTTTGGGCCCATGGTTGGGGCAGACAAATGCAGTCGTGCTAACTGGAGATTACTGGACGTCCCTCTGTAATGAGAACTACCTCGGGGTTACAGCTTATTATTTCACCCCACAGTGGGAACTTCAGTTGCCTGCTTTGACTTTTATGAAGACAAAAGAGAGGCACTTTGCTGACACTGTTGCACAACACTTCATGAAAGTAGCCAGAGAGTGGAACATCGAACACAAATTTGTCACTGACAGTTGTTATGGTTTGCAATAAAAAACATTTGCACAAAGCAAGCCTATCCACTTTTCTGTGTTAGTAGTATTAGAGTATTAAAATGACAATTCAAGGGACAAAAATGTGCACTTAATTTGAGATTAATCGCAAGTTAACTATGACATTCATGGGATTAATTGCAGTTAAATATTTTAATCGATTGACAACACTAGTATCTGTATCTTTTACTTAATATTCTAATACACCCATCTTTGCATCTGAACAGCGAGTGGGTCATTTTGACCCTGTCACCAGGAGTCCACTGACTCAGGACCAACTCATCCCTAACCTGGCTATGAAGGAGGTGATAGATGCCTTTATCCAGGAGAATGGCTGGGTGGAGGACTACTGATCCTCAAACCTTCAACAGGAGCCTGGACTATAGACAACTGATCTCTCTATGACTGGATATTACATTTACACAATCGAGAGAAGCCACACTTTGGATTATCATATAGAAGCTGTACATTTTCTCTCCACATCTGACCTTTGCTGTTACCAGCTGGTTTGCTGTTCCCTTCTGAACTGTCCAACGTCTCTCTCAGCCCTGTCTTATACATTGACTCGCATAAGGGCCCTCTGACTCTTTTTGTTTCTTAGTGCCACAATTCTTAAAAAGACTTTGCACTGCAATGTTTCACAGATGCCCACAGTATGCACAACACACACAATGGAAACGGACCCAATGAAGACAATTCTACTCAACTACAACTTGTATTTATCCTAAACATTTGTCCATTTATTGCACACTCACAAAGCTCATACAATCAACTAGTTCCCTTCTCTGCCTCAAGATGGGGCTGTAAAATTATGGATGCCAGTTGTTTCCACAAACTAAAAATAACCATTTTGCCCCATGTATCAGAGTTAACAAACTGAATGTATACAATGTTTTAGATTTAATCTAAAGTTATCCAAAATTTTGTATAAAACAGGGCCTTAAGAAGCCTTGACAAAGACTCCATACAAAAAAGCTGGATAGTCATTGAATGAGGATACTGGCAGGAAATGACAGGTTTACAATCTCTTGAAAAGCTGCTTGTGTGTTGTTGATGAGAGTGAAACAATTTGATGTCTCTAAATATTGCCTTTTGTGTGACAGTAAATCTCAGTGGACAATTTGACAAAAAGATGGTTATTCCTGCCTGTTTGTATTGACCTTTGTTTTGTTACATAAAATTTTGTTTCATAAAATAATGTGGTGAAATTAAATACAAGGGTTTGCGGTTACCATAATGCTGGAGGAAGCATTTGTTCTCTATTCCTCAGCCCAGGTTATGTGTGCTGTTCTGCTTTTCTTGTAATGAATTGGCTGATCTTAAGAGTGTGTCTATGGTGAATTAGGTTCACTAAGATGGAGGCAATGTATATAATTTGCTTGTGTATTGTGAAATTTTAATTCTTGACAAAATAGTGTTCCTTTTCTCTAGAGTATGAGAAACTGTATTAAATGTAGATATGTCAATAACTATTTCCTGCTTTGGTTTTCTTTGGTCCTCATTAAACAGTGACACTTGTGTTGGTGTGATTTACTGGATCTTGGATATAGTTAACAGATATTTTGGATAATGAATGTGCCAATTGTGAACAAAAGGAAATAAGAAATAGCATTAAAAATAAATGTTTTATGGATTGCAAAAGTATAGTCTAACCAGCCCACTGCAATCGTACAGTAGATTCTGGTCCATGATGCAGACATAGGAGGGGAAGAGTGTTCTCCTGTAACACTGAGTCTATTGTGAGCGTGTCCACTCGAGCTGACGTTTGACTGGTGCCATGCGGGAAGAGCTCTGAGCACAGGACAAGACAGAAACAACATGGTAAGGACATATTTTCATTGTTCATGTTGGAATATATATAACAAATATATTTTTTTCATTATGAGAATTATTATCTTGAGAATTATTGTGTCTTTAGAGTTCTCCTGTTTCTCAGCTCTGTGTGTTGGCTTTATGTTTGACTTACAACTTGGCAACACAAAGTAAGACACAGAAAAATGTCATTGTCATTTGTGTTGTATAATCATTCTAAACTTAAACTCCTTACTGTGGCAGTGGGCCTGAGCGATAAAGTGCTGATCTTCCCTTATGAGACAGACTTCAGTTATGTGGCTCTGATCCCTCAGAAGGAGCTGGCTTTAAGGGCCTTCACTCTGTGCATGCGTGTGGCCACAGAGCTGCCCGAGGAGAGGCAGATCATCCTGTTTGCTTACCGCACTCCTGACTATGATGAGCTTAACGTGTGGCGTGAGAAAGATGGGCGCATTTCCTTTTATATGAGTGGTGATGGGGCCTCCTTTCACCTGCCCCATCTGGGCACTTTCCGCACTAGCCTCTGCCTCACCTGGGAGTCCCGCACCGGCCTGGCGGCCTTCTGGTTTGAAGGTAAACGCAGCACATACCAGGTGTACAAACCGGGCCACACCATCCGACCCAAAGGCACTGTGCTGCTGGGGCAAGACCCTGACAAACACCTGGGGGCTCTGGAGGCCCAGCAGAGCTTTGTGGGTGAGCTCACTGACCTCAACATGTGGGACTATGTTCTGTCAAGAAGTATGATCCAGGCCTGGCACTACCGGCACAAGATCCCCAAGGGAAACATCTTTGACTGGGCCTCCATCAGCTACGACCTCAGTGGAAATGTGATGGTGGTAGATGATGACTGACAGGAGCCTGTGTCCAGAGCAAGGGTTGACCAGGCTATGGAGATCTGTGTAGGACTCATTATAACATGCTTTATTGTGTTCAGCAGACTATGCTCCTCCACATGATCATTTCAATCCAAGGAAATGTTACATGCCTTTTGAAGATAACCACTATTTTAAACATAGGTTGTGTATAAAGAGACTGGAGAAAAGAGGATACTCACAAGACCAGAGTAATGTGTGCGGCTGTGAGGTCTAGGGACAAAGCAGCAGCTCTACCTGTGTCTCAAATAATGTGCTTTCACCATTACTAATATTACTTAATGAAATAATTATTATTGCCACTGGAGCATTTTAAAAGCATATACATTTAATAAATAGTCAAGGAAAATGTACCAAATTTATTATAATGTATTTGTCTAGGAAATCCTCATTATTATTAATCACATTTTCTTTTAAGAATTATTGTTATTCATTATTAATCACTGTTTTTGTGAATGGTGCCTTTAACTCAACACTGTACAGGAATTTAATCTATTTTAAATGATGTAACAATGCTTTTGGGTCTGAAATAAAATTATGCAGTCTGAATTAAAAATGGTGTTTGTTATTGGAGTAAAGTGCTTGTCTTTGAACCGTGGCCCTTCCCTTTTTAATCCTCTCTCCATGACACAATTGGAAATAATAATGTAATTCAATTTTCCTCATTATTTAAGTATACAGAATAGTATCACATAAAGCCCCCTTTGTTTTATGCCTTTTGTCCTTTTGTCCTGTGATGCCGTAGTGAAGTAAGAGGTAGATTTCTTGTAATGAGGGCAGGAGCCATAATGAGATGGATGTGTTACATGTTACTTGCAGAGACCAAGTCATATGGAACTGCTACACTAATAAATGCCCCTGAGAATGAGCTGAAGGTCAAATGTTGTCCATCCAAGTGTAACACAGCAGCCCCACTTCCTCCTCTCGTGGTGACCTCCTCACACAAAACACTGAACTTTTTCCTCCATAGTGCATCCAGGCGCCCGCTCCCTTGAGGCTGAGAAACTGCGTGTGTTTCTGAGCGAAAATCACCGTGGGCTCTCTCTGGCAGCAGCGACTAAATGAGGAGAAGTGAAGACAGTCCGATGAGCTCTGACTGCGGGTCAGCAGCCAAATGTTCCACCTTCTTGGATGTTGGAATGCATCAATCGCAGTGCCCACTGACTGTGTGGTAACACCTTTGTGGACCATCTGCCCAGGCCGCGGCTTCTGAGCCCTCAAGACTACAAACACTCTCCATCCTCCTGACTCTCATATGTACTGCAACTCATCAGGATAAAAAGGCTGGGAACAAAGAGATTGTTTTGGCAAAAGTTTGTTACAAACAAAATCTAATTACTAATTGGACTCATTTTGATGAAGAGAATTTTCCTTGTTTTTCTTTGTATAATCTTCAGCTACTAAAGTACTAATACTAAATACTACATATTTTTTTCCCAAATTTCCATAATCTCAAGTGGATTCTCTTCTGCAGACTAGAGTAATTATATAACATCCTTCTTCACCAGTCTTCATTTTCTACACAGGTTGCCATCACCAGATTTGATCCTTGTGCTTGGGATGCTCAGATCACTGCTCAGTCAGTGGAAAATTCTTCCCCTGTGCATTGCATGTATAATCCCAGAGCACAAACAGTTGCGGGTCTGCTTGTCCCGCTGGCAGACAGGGCGGCGGTCTGCAGGCCTACCAGATCTGCATATTGGCCCATGGTGCTTGAAGCTCCCTGTGTATGTGGAGCGTGTGTGCAGCGTGTGTGCAGCGTGTGCAGAGCTGGTGAATTGTCTTCCACGCGAGAGGACATAGACGATGAGAGGAGCCACGCGTGAGGGGCCGGGGCGGACAGAAGGAGGGCCGTTCTGGATTCCTTCGAGCAACTCCAAATAGATTTCCAGGCAAAACATATTTGCATACGCAAGACAGTGCTATGAGCAATATGAGAGAGTCGCGTAAGGCATGTGTGCACTGAACAGATGGGTAATTTTTAGAGCTTTCTTGCAGAAATTACAGCTCATTAAATTACGATCTTGGCCGCAGTTTAGCTGACTTTTGTTAATTATACTTGGTCAGTCTAATGGAGTCTTGTCAATTTTGAGATTGACCAACATTGATTCATATTCTAAAAGTAATATTTTATTTTTTTTCCTAAATAAGAGGAAGTTTATACTCCTAGCACAAGGTATGGAGATTGTAGATTCTACCTAATATAACTTATAACTTACTCCCTCCAAGCAAAGAAAAAAGTATATAGATATGATATTCTGTTCTATTTGTGGAAATAGAAGAATTCATATTTTTGTCTGTGTATATGTTTGTGCTGTGCAATTGTCTGACCATCCGTCTATGGCGTACTCTCTATAAAATTGACATAACCCCAAGAATTAAGCAAACTGATGAATAATAGAAATCTTTAAAACTTGGAATACTTTTAAACTGTAAATTTGCGCTCCACAGTTGAATAAGAAGCCAAAAGCAAATGGCAGCCTCCTCTTTAACCCTGTCCTTGTCCCTCTCTGAGCTTGTGGGGCGGCTGTGTGGTCCTCCCCTCTGGGCTGTATGAAAAATTCACCAGGCCGTCCCATTAGAGTCAGTCCAAATCAGGGTGCAGGCATTACAACAGGCCCATGCATGACACTTTTATCACTCGAGACTAAGCAGCGCAAATGTTATGTTTAGTAAACAGCAAATCACAGCAGATGCCCTGTGTCCAAGTGCACTAGGTTCAGGCCTGTGCACTGAAAGGTAAATGTCTTCACACACAGAGACAGCGCGGGTCACAAGTCCCGGCCGATAAAGGCAGATGGAGCGTACCCTTTTCATATGGGCTTTTCACACTGAGGGTGAGAGGCCTGACCTTTGCTCAGTCCATGTGTCAGCAGCTGGAGCCGAGGTGAGACCTCCAGGCAGGACGAGCCACAACGTCCACCTCTGACAGAACTGTGGAGTCACAGAGAAAAACACTATTGTTAAAGATGTATGTAAGAATACATAATATAGTCTGATGGAAATGTACTGAAAACAGCAGCATATAAATACATTCTAAGTCTACTATATTTGGGCCAATACCAATAATAAAACAAGTCACTTTTGCAATGATATAAAATAATTTGTTGCATGACTGTCTAAACCTACAACCACATTTGAGCCAAAATACTATTTTGCAGATAGCGGTATTGGAACGAATATAGCGCCCATCCCTATACCATGTTATACCATATAAATTGTTTTGGAATCAATTTGACCCTAAGAAAGATTTTTTTTTTTACTTCAGTGCCTTTTAAACTAGCCCTGCTCCAGATATTATGGCTATTGGCTATAGATATTATTATAGTCAATAATAATAAACATTTATACTGCATAATATGGCCAATAGTGTGACTACCATTACAAGAGTCATGTACATATGCCCCGTATAATCATGAATATTTGAATTTATGCTGAAAACGTCACTCCAGACTTCATACAAACAGTTTGAAATCTCTGGTAGACTCAACAATGATAACAATAAGAAAGAGATGAAATGATAAGTATTTGGGAGAAAATAAAAATGAAATATCTCCTATTTTGGATTTGAGAATTATATCATAGAATAGACAGATGAATATGAGTATTTTTCCCTATCTGCTCTGACCCGCTCCATATCTCTACCATGTCTTAAAGAGTGAAGTGAGCCTGGTGTGATTGTGGTTTTGAGCGCTCGCCCCTGGGCTGCTGTGTGTGTGAACATATGAGCCACGCCACAGCCAGTGGAGGGACTGCTGATTAAATATTACAGCCCTCTAAATGGATGGAGATTAGTCTCTGTGGGAATGTTAGGGCTTAATTTACCCCCCGGCCAAAAGCGCCTGTGTGGAGCTGTGAGGAGGTAGCGGTGTGGAGGGCAGGGGATGTTCAACATGGGACGCTGTGTAAGTGCACTACTTGAAGCTCAATGGGTCAGCCAACAATGTCCTGTGGTTTTACAGAACCATCAAAGTCATATAGGGCAATTACTGTATCAGAAAAATTACTTAGGCTACTTATTACAGTACTCAGGTATAACAGTAGTTTGTCAATCAGATCAACTGGTTGTCTGATATACTTCAACAAATGCATAATGATGCAATTGTGGTTTTGAAGATATGATAAATTAGATTTTAGAGTATATTGTCTATAATAAAAATGAATAAAATGGCTTAAAAAAGGGACAGAAATGTTTTGTGATATTCTTAACACAGGTATAACGTAGAATATAGAAGTATATACAAGTACAAGTATATAGATTTCTACCATTTTGTGGGTCCTGAACCTCAATCAGGACATTTACAGGCACATTTTATATTTTAAAAAGGACAAAAATAATCATCTTACTAGAGTTGACAGTTTCCTCTGGGGCAAGGACTGCTCTGCAAAATATTTGGGAGTGGAACTTTCCAGATTCAATAAAATATAAATAAACCAAAAAATAGTAACTTCTGAAATATATGTACACTTAGAGAATACTGTATATTCATGTGTAACACATAACTAGGGTGCATAAAAAATTTGAATTGCCATTTGTCTGTGTTGTGTCATGCTATGTCAGCTCACAATGTGAATAATTGATGACATGGTTTTGTCGTTCACCACACTGAATGCTTTTAAGAGCATGAGAGTGTTTGAGGTCTTTGCATGAAAAGCCTACACTTTATTATTTATAAACACAGGACTTTTATGGAGCAGAGGCATCTCCTTAATCACCTCAGCACCTTATCGGCACACTTCTGGATGAACTTGACAAACAGATGTTTTCTCAGTGTCAGATGTAGCACTGCGAGGTCTTTATTCTCTTCATTTTCCTCCTATAATGGACAAACATTCATCAAACACACAGCACATATGTGTGGAGCTTCCACAGACAATAAGGGCACACACACACACATACACACACACACATACATACACTCTGCGCCACTGGGCAGGGACTAGCCTGAAAGATTGAAAGCAATTAAAACTATCATCTGCAGTGGCTCTGGGCAGGCCTGTGGCTGCGAGGGGGAGCTGCCATAGTGCATCAGGCTCTCAGTCTCAGCAACGCACAGCGACATGAGAGGCCCTCCACGCACACACCAAACAGGCTACGGCACTAAGTACATCTACACTGCACTTTACCAAACAACTACTACAAGCACTAGATGCTGCCATGACCTTTCACCTCCCTCCATGCCACATCTGTCTCTGTTCATGACTGGAAAGTTTATTTTTGGAGAATCCATGTGCTGAACAGAGCTGTGGACAGAGTTTAGCTGTGTAACGCTTTATAATGGCTTGCCCTAAAGCAGCAGCCACCTATATCTCTCCAGAGGTAAAGTCGAGAAGAAGATGAAAAGTTTTAGTCGCCACGCAATGATACAAGAAGATTGTGCAAGACGCCTTCGGTGTTGAGATAAATGCTTATTTTGTATGTATATGTAGGGTCCAGAGTGTATAGAGCCTTGGGTGCAGGTGCTGTTAAAACAGAGGAGAGAGTATTGTTGGGTAAATACTTGAGTGGTTTGGGATGTTCTGGAGGCGTGTGCACTGACACATTGAGCATTCATCAGTCTGATCTCATTAGAGGGGGAAAAGTGCTGTAACTCGGAGCTGTTTGGCCAAACTTGGAGCAGTTTACCTATGTTCTGATCCTTGGGAATGGTGACTGTCTGACTCTGTCTGGACTGGCCCTTAACAAGTCTCCTCAGGACAACCACACCACCATTATCAAGTGGAGCTCCTGTCTCACCCTCCTGCTGCTTCTCTCTGTGCTCTCTCTCCGATCAGCTCCTGACCTGTCACTCTCACTTAGTGTCTACATTAGCACCGGTGCTTGCCTCATCCTGGTTCTCTTCAGCGGTCCTCGGCTCTACCTCCCTGTGGTGCGTTTGAATACATATCTCCGATATTCAGCCCCTACTTAATTTGACAGGCCCCTGTTTTGTCAGTCTGACAGGCCTATAGCAAGACACTAATAGGCCACAGAGACCACCAGCAAAGCACCAGCCAAGGAGCGCCCTGCGGTGCCAGTCCCCATCAGCCTCCACGTCTCTCGGGGCCATAAATGCAGCCGAGAGGGGAGAGGGTCAGAAGTGCGCTGGACAGACAGTAGTGCTGTCACACCAGTCCACAGCAGACTGGATCAGGCCTCAGTGCTGACAACACCACCGCTTCACCACAACCCCGTCCCAACGAGAGCGCATGCAAAAGAGGGAAAAAAGAGCAGCCATCAGGGGCATGGAGGGATGCAATGACTGCGTCTGCCACTCACCCTCCTCCACCACAGTCATCACAGAGATGACAGCTGAGAGGAAATTAACCCACTGTTTGTTTTTCAGAGAGAGCCGGGGTGTGGGGGGTCTAGCCTTCAGGACTACTGCTGTCTAGAGGATCAAAACCTGTTTGCTTTTGACAGTGTTTAATTGGTGACTAGTGGTGTGTGTAAGTCAAGCGATCTTAAATGTGAAAAATTGGTCTTTTGTCTGCAGACACTGTCAAAGTCAACGCATGTGTGTGTAAGTGTACAAGCCACCGCAGTATTGGTCACAATTAAAGATATGGGACAGCTATTTTTTCCCAAACAGTAGCCACAGCAACCTGTGTGCAACAATAGATTGACACTAGGATATTTCTGTAAAAACTTGCATCATAGCTCAGTAGAGCTAAGCAGTAATTATACAGCATCATCATCATCATCATCATCATCATCATCATCATCAAACTTTATTACAGACTCTTGGTCCAGAGTTTAAAAAGATACAGTGACACTGGGATGTCTTTAGGGATCCTCAGTTCAGATTTACTGTGTGCTTTTTATTCTTGTTGTCACTTAAACATCTTGGGACCGGGGCAAGACAGAAACTGTTCATGGGGACTCCTGGGGTCTCTTCTTGTTAGTGAATTATTAAGGTTTACTAATACTTCATAAATCCCCTCTTTGTCCTGTCCATTACCAGCCTGTCACATCATCTTGTAGTAGCTAGACTGACTCACTTGCTTCATCTAAATGACAGAAGTTAAACTGTGTTCCACAGGAGAAGGGGGATGGAGGAGAGAAGGGGGGCAGCAGAGAGGAAGTAGGCCCCAGGGCTCCATGACCAGGGTAGGCTAACTTCAGTGTACTTATTACTGCTACTTTTTGTGATATTATATTTTTTCCAAAATATAATGTACAGATTTGGAGATACCTTACAGTCGTTATATTGTCTTGTTTTTCTTCCTTTTTTACAAAGTCTCCATGCATGTACACCACCAGCTCGGCCCCAGCCTCCTCCTCCATCCACCCCCCCCTCCTAAATACTCAACCTTGCCTGAGTGCGTGCCTGGCGGACTCTCTCTGCGCTCTCGACAGCCGAGCTGGTCATTGCCCCGAGCGCTGGGGAGCTGTCGCCTCTCGTTAGTGTCGCCGTGACGACCCCAAGTCCTGCCTGCTCCTTGATTAGATAGAGGTGGATGAGGAGTGTTACTGTAGTACTATGTTATTGTGAGTGGGAGGAGGCCCGTAGAGATGCTTAAAGATCATTGATTTGGTCAATTGGCTTCTCAACTCCCATCCCACAGAAGGTCAGTTATGACTCAATGAGGCTGTTCTCTCACTCACTGTGTATAAACTGAATCTGTTGACATTAAAAGCTTTTATAATCTTTTAAGCTTTTATAAAGTGAAATGTTTAACTGAGCATCAATTCATCAAAATGAATATTGTAACATGTAATCAAGAAAAAGTCAATGCTCATACAAAGGTAACCAGCAGAAGGCGAAAGGACAGGGTGCCTCAATAGCGGTTATACCTGCAAAGCTGAGATCCATTTTAAAGAAGGTAAGTGTGATGAAGACTAGTGCAACAAAGCATTTTCAACACTGTTGAAGGAGTCAAAAATGTTTAAATTATATTTTAAAAAGAGTTATGAGGCTAGAAGCCTAAAGTTAACTTTGGGTTTTATGCATTTTCTCTTGACAAATCATTGCACAGTCAACTGGATCATCACTGTTCCAGAGCTGCCTGTTTCATTCATTAGCAGCTTCTCTTTCAGTGTTTGACATTTAATGGTTTAATAAAACACTTCAATCATCTGTAATGATTACTTCTTCTGCCTTGCAAAATCAAACAAGAAAAATGCCCAAATACAGTTGAAGCATTACAGCTGCAAGTAAATGATGAGACTGACCTTATAAAAACTGTCTGCTGAAGGATGGCCAGGTCACTGAGTGGGTGGCCCCTGAGGGATCCATAAACACACTGTCTGATTTCAATTGTACATATATGCCCTGCCCAGGGCACAGCTGTCTATCTCTGGACAATTTATCTGCCCAAAGGGAGGACTGACTGGACCCTGTGCACATACTGACCATCTGCCTGTCTTTTACTCAACCACTCATCTCTGCTCAAAATTATAAGCAAGCACTGACAAAACTTTACTTATTTTTCAATTAAATCAAAACAATAATTTAGGCTAGCATTAGTTCAAATTGCTGTTTGCATAACAAAATAAAACTTTAATCACTTAAGTTGTAATTGAGGAAAGAGTTAATGTCTAGTGTAGGATGTAAGACACACTGCAAAAACTAATCTATAGCCATTTCACATTTAGAACTATGTATATTACATACCATGTCCTCTGACTCACTCTTAGTAATTGTACTAGCATCCAGTCATACAGTGTGAGTGTTAGACAACCAGTGAGAGAGACAGACAGCAAGTGAGAGAGGAACAAGACTCGCCCCCTAGCTATAGCTTCCTGACTTGTTTATTTGCTAACTGGGTGGGAGGTAGGGTGTGGGATGGGTGGAGGGTGAACATATGGTTTGCTAAAACATGGACTTGTAGTTGGGGAGGCCGGGGCACCCCAAGGGATGGAGCTGATGGCTTTGGTCGCTGTCTGCCTCAATTCTTCCCGCTTGGACAGCCAGAGCTCCAGCAGCTTTCTCCTGCAGTTTTCAGTGCACTGTGGTCCCACATTCATTATTCTAATCCAGCCCTTAAAAGTACCTTGGTCAAACTCAGAATGTGTTAGGGTATGAATTAGGGTGAGGACAAAAATGTGGGGTTGCAACCTGAGACAGAAACAAACACTATCCTTCTGTGATAATAATAATAATAAAATACTCCACCACTGAGACACTGTTCAGTCTGTTCAGCTGTGTACTGTGTATTTTACACATACAAAAACTCAACATCCCAGGCTGGAATAGTTGTGTGATATGATAATGATTATTTTGTTGTTGTAGAACACAATAACACTATCATCCTTCAGTAATCAAAGGTACTTAACTTAATGGCAATACAGAAGATCAATATACCTAGAACATCTTCATGTTCTTGATCAAACATTTGACTGATGAGCATCTGTAGAGGGAAGAATGCACCACATACAGTATCAGTGTAGCAGAGGAGATCGACAGTTAAAGGCAGTTAGGGCCTGGAGGCCAGTGTGTACATGGACACAGTCACTGGGACTGAGGCGCTAACACACATGGGCTCACACAGTCTCCATTGATGAAAAACATATGCAGCACACTCTTCTGTGGGTCAGTGAGTTAATATGCACAGACTTACACAGATTTGGTGACTACAGTTGTTTAGAGGTGCACACGTGCATGCACTTGTGCACACAAGCACCCTGAAGGTCAGTGCTGTGATGGACAGGAGTCTTGATCTGTTCTGACAAAATCGGCTGCTTCCTTTCAATTGCACTTCCTTTTCCCCCATCAGGTGACAGCCACAGGTGCCTGCGCAGCCAAGACCCCACCTCTTGCGGCTGCGGTGGGGGGCAGCTGTGGAAACAGAAGATTTAGAGACTGAGATGATGAGTGAAAGCCATCAGCAAGGCACCAGCTGTTTCATGTCACTGACCCATGACACACCTCTCTGTACACCATACACACTCACACGGGTGTATGATAAACAGTGAATGATAGGCCTCAGCTGGGGCTTATTCCAAATGAATACTTCTGTCACTAGCTCCTCATGCCTGAGATACTGTGCCATCTATACATATGTGATGTTTGGCTGCAAACGGAGGCTCAGTGAAGGCCAGAGATGTCTGGAGAGAAGACTCCAAAAAATCATGATTCCAGTCAGAAGTGAACTCTGACATCTAGCCTTTTCAGACATCCAGCCAGCTCACTTAAGAGGCAGCAGTTTCACTTTGGAAAGTGGCCAGTGCTCATCTCGCCTTCATCTGTTTAATTGTGAGCACTTATTTAAGTGTAAAGCTCAAAATGTCTCACTGGCGCTCCCAGTGCTGTTCCTTCCTCCCCCACTCAACTCAGGCGAAGACCTTATTAATTGTTTTGTTACATCACTTGATAGAAAGGAAGGTATAAGCTGAAAAAAGACAGTAAGTCAAAGTTTGGTCACACTTTTTCATGATTATTTACACTGTAGATTCTCAGTCATCAAATAAAAGAACACTGACAAATGAATCCAACTTAGATTTTCAAATCCATAACATACACTAAAGACCAAGGAAATAAGAAAGAACTGAGTGCATCAAGAACTTGGCTGCAACAAAGTTGTAAAATCCACTTTTGGAGAAATCCAAAGAAACTGGGGTGTTTTGTAGCCCAAGCGTCTTTGTAAAGCTTGCAGTGGCTCCAGGAGTTGTTCTCTTTGAAAATGAGGTGAAGAAGGGAAACAGTGGAGCGGTGGTGAATAATTGATATTGGCTGAGAGCGATATGAGTTTAGTTAATGTGCCCAGCAGCACAAGCTAAGAGTGGAGCTGTTAGCCATTCCACCCCAACCCTAAAACTCACAAGCAGAAACTGAGGTTAAAGGTGCTTTAGTTAGTTCTTGTGCAACCCATAAATCTTTCTTGTCTCAAAGTATAGTCCATCTTGCTGTGTGCATGTGTGTCCTCCCTTCATTTGCATGGTGTAGGGAGTGCGTCTTTGCGTTTTGCTTGGGAGGCATGAGCACAGCTGGGTCTGGCTGGTAGCAGTGTTGTTGCAGCCCTCCGGTTCCTTTCTCTGAGTGGTAATAGAGTGCTCCTGTCAGCCTCCCCAGATGCTGCTCCATAAGGACCCTCACTACTCTCCCTGTTCTCCATAAGACTTCTGTGTTGAGTCTTGGCCAATGCACTGACATTTTAATCTCCACTTATTCCTCTGAAGGCAAACAAGGCCGTCAGAGTTACAATATGGGAATGAAATGTTCTGGCAATTTTAGTTTGAGCTGATAAGTTCAACAAGGAAATGGAAACAAAGTGTCGTCATACACAAAGAATAAACTTTAAGGCTTTTTAAGGAGTCCAATGGTTTGATGTCAACTCTAATGTCAGTCAGATGCTTCATTTGCACTTCTTAAGTACTTCACATAGTTATTTTACTAATACACAAATGGCATTCCGTAACATGCAATGTTTTTAAAAGTTACAATTATAGTGTAATACACTTCATGGTTCTTGAATATGATATTGACTTTACAAATAAAACTGGCAAGTGCCAGACTTTGTAGTTAATTAGCAGATGGCCTATTGAAAAGAGGCATCACTAAGCACCAAACTCTTCACACATAGATACTGACACAGTCTCCCAAGTGTCCCAATAGTCTTATAGCCTCTTAGAAAAACCGACATCATCTCCCATGTGGCTCTGAGATGTGGGGAGTCCTCCTGCACTTCCCTCTCAGTGCGGTGGTGACTCCTGATTTAGCAGACATCCTCTTTTCCTCCTGTCACATTTGGTACAGATGGTTAAGCTCTATGGAGTGGCCTGTCAGTCTCCATTTGGCTTCCTCCATGTGACAGCGGACCTGATGGTTCGTGAAGGGCCCCCGACTTCCTCAGCACACGGACACTGACATTTCTCAAAGGGGCAGGCACGCTCATGTGCTCCCCACCCAGCCAGAGGAGGGAGCCCAGGAACCTAGAGTTGACCCACAGCCTGCCACAGGCACAGGGAGCACGGCTAGAAGGGATGCATGAATTGGGATGGAAATGCAAGTTAGTTTTTGAGCTAGATGGTATAAATAGGTTCAGAAAAAGCGAGGAGATCACCTCCTTATTTGTAATATCTAAGTAACAATCATAATGTATTGGCAAATTGAAAATACAAGGTTTATTAAAACAAATGATCTCTCATGATTTAAATTATTGATTTAATGTTGTGTTAAATGATTGATTTAATGTTAATGTTTAATTCTATTGAGGTATAAAAAGGACTAAGAATTAGAGTTTGGTGTGGAAAAAGCTGAAAATATGAACTGTACAACTGTATCTAAATATATGTGTACCTTTAAAAATTAAAAATATGACTAAATGCTATGTTACCATAGAGACAAATGAAGCAACGAAGCACGCACAGGTATTCATTATATTGTTCATTATATTGTTCATATATTGTTCTTGTGTGGGCTAGATAATAATTTTTAACCTCATTAATGTGAAGTATATGTTATAAGCAAACATGTGCTTTAAAATAAAATAATAACAAAGCTAGGTAGCCTAACATAAAAAAAAAAAAAATTAATTAGTAACTAAATAAACACTCATAGCTACTGCATTTAGATTTTTCTTTAATCACTAAGTAACCCAAGTTACATCAGCTAACCCAGGGTTGTGTCTCACCCAAACTCTTTAGGAGGTCAGTTCAGACCTGTGCTATGTTCTGTGCACCTTGGCTGAAGGTAGGAGCACATTTGCCTGATTCCGAGGGGAGCGAGGTGCAGGGGGAGCAGGGGGAGTAGAGGGAGCAGGGGGAGCAGGGGGGAGCTGCTGTATGTAGTGCCTCGGGGCACTGCTCCCAGTCAGTATATATCCAGCGCACACTGAGCTGCGCTCCCATTTGAGCGGGACAGAGTCAGCGTGGCCTCAGCACGCAGCTACACAGGACCCCTGCGACTTAGGTAGGTTACATGCATTTAAATATATTAGTATGGACAGAAAAAGAGACTGATGCTTATTTAAAAACAGTTTAAATTAATTTTCATGGAACTTACTGAAATCTTGTAATGGTAAATTTATTATTAAATGCTATTATGTTAACTGAACTTTAGCTTTTTTTCTTATTGTTATTGTTTTACTCAAGTAATCTGTGTAAATATTTAAAATTGGCTGCATTATGTTCATTTACTAAAATGTAATATTTAATTTGTGCTTTTTTACTCACTGTATTCCATGAATATTAAATGCACAGACATTAACATTAAAAATATGCTGTTATTTTAATTATTAATTTAATAATAATTATTATTGTTATTTACTCTTTTCTTTTTCAGAACTTAAAAAAAACTCATCATCATAAGGAGAACTATCATCAATGCTGGTTGAGGTAAAATTTCATTTTTTTAAATCTTGATATTATTATAATATAACTGCATTATTTGACTTAAACTTCAATCACCTACTAAACACAGTAAATATAATGACCTACAAGTGTAAATATCAGTATTGAGTATAGAGTACGCTCCAGTAGAGTGGAACGCTGTCAAAGCTTTTAGAGCGAGCACTTCTTTAATTGTGACAGTAGATGTTGAAGAGGTTATTGGCTTGTTTGAACATCAGCCCTAAAAGCTCAAAACAAGACCGCAGGGTTCAGATATGGGGCAGTGAGGAGGGTGGACTGTACACATGCAGTTAAGAGGTGCATAGATACCAAAGCCCTGAGAGGGAAAAATCTACTGTAAAAATTATTTTTATTGATTGACTCATAGTGCAGCTGTTAGGCCCCATTATGAGCTTTAAGCCCGGGTCAGAGCCCTGGGGCAGATAAGTGCGCCAATCAAACAGGCGACCACTAACAGGCCAATTCTAAGGGTCCAATTGGGAACGCAAATGGGAAACGCCTGCCATCCGAGGTTAGAGTCACTAAGCCTTTCATCGTCAGCTTTCATGTGCTGCTTTAGCAGAGCCTTAGCTGTCCTGAGACAAGCTGGGCCACCAGTCACTCAAACTTGCGTTATGTGTAATCTATGCGTAATCTATGTATAATCTAAATCATATAATTATTTTTTTTATTTCATCTTTTTTGTTTTGTTTTTTTATCCTTAAATCCTTAAAAGTATTTCAGGACTCACCGAACGACTCCAAGTACGAAACTGTTTTTGTGCTTTACTAACGTAAAAAAAGATTATAGTAAATATGAATATAGTTTAGACAAATAAAAAATATATAATCCGATTTTTCATATTACAAAAATAGTTTGCTGCGGCTACTGACTTGAAAGCTAATTATTCATGAATTATTATTATTAAACCAATCAAATTCAGCATACATAGGACAAGAACAGTGGCAGAGAACAGTTGAACTTATGCAGTGTCCTGACCCAGATCCCAGTCCTGCCACTAATGACGCCCTTTAGGCATTACAGCATTTCCTCATTAGTAAAATACAGCATTAAACCCCCAACTCAGACCTTATATTTGCCCGTCCAATGCACTGTTTGGTCTGGTGTCAGAACTAAACTCCGGTGCTGTGCTTGTCCCGTCCCAAACAGGCTCGACTAGAACTGTACAGAAACAAATATGGCAAGTGCCGTCAGAAAGGATAAGTGCCCCTGCAGTTAGGTCCATAATCTAGAGTTACCTGAAACATTTGGAAAAAGATCTTCTCCGTAATATTTTTTGAAAAGATTTGTCAGTTCTTTTAGTTTGGTTAATTTTTTTAATTTAAAAAAAGAGATCACTGTAGAATAATAAGAAATGACTTTGCCAGAATTGCAAAAACATAAATAAAAAATAAATGAAAAATTCAAAAGTGGTTTTCAAATTATATTAGAACACCAGATATTTTATTTCTATAAGTATTTACTTAAAATTTTTATTTTCTCAGTGTCTCAGTAGCTTGTTTTATTTTGTATTTATTTTTTAAATAATAAAACAAACTTTGTGTTTGTCTTTTTCAGATTGTGAGCACAAAAAATGCAATTTTCTTTCCCCAAACTCAACTAAGCAAATATCTACTTAACGAAACATCTTTATCATTACAAGCTGTGCGATTTTTCACACTGAGAACCAAAGATGTCTAAGGACGACACGTGTAAGGTTTCGTCAGCCAGCAAGCACAAGGAACGAAAACCCAAGAAGCCTCACTATATCCCCCGTCCCTGGGGCAAACCATACAACTACAAATGTTTCCAGTGCCCCTTCACCTGCATGGAGAAGTCTCACCTTTACAACCACATGAAGTACAGTCTATGTAAGAACTCACTCTCACTGCTCATTGAGTCTGACTGGCCCTATAAAAAAGGAAACATTCTGCATCCTGACCAGCTCCGCTCCTTTCAACACGGCCTCCACAACACCACTAAGGATGAATTAGAGGGTACAAGGAGGGATGAAGGGAGACCGAAGCAAAGGAGGACTCAGGAGGACGAGGCAGAAGACAAAGAGTCTCACGAGCCCGAGGAGGAAGAGGAGGGAGGTCGGAGTGATGGAGGTGAAATCTCAGGTGTGACCAAAGAAAACCCAATCAACAACAAAGGGGATGCCACGGAAAGCCGGAAAACCAGACCGTCTGAGTCAGATATGCTTATGGCTGATGTGCTCTCTCTAGAAGATCAGCTTCTACGGGCGCGCTCTGTGGAGGTGGAAGCCCAGCTCAAACACTACAAACTCTCCAAGACATGCCTCTCCGCCCCTGGGCTTCTCTCAGAGCAGTGGAGGCTACTAGCATCCAGCCACACCAAAGCTAAAGCTGAACCCCGAGTGAGCAGTTCAATCCCATGTTACCCTCCTCCGCCTAATTTAGTGGATTACCCGCAGGACCCCACTGGGCTCAATCTGTCGGTGCTTGGGGTAGGATATCCCATCAGCCCCAACCTTTTCTCCTATATGAATTCAGCCATGCCCACAGCGGCTAACAGTCTGACAGCCCAGAACCAGCTGGCCCAACTTCCCTTCCTGGCGTCGGCAGCTCAGTTGATGCACCCTGCATCGAACACACACGCTCAGGCCGAGAGAGCTTTAATCCCACCGCGACTCTACTACCCCTTCCTGTATGAGCACACTCTAGGCCAGAGCGAGCCCAGTAAGGCACTTAAGACATCAACAAATAACCTAGAAGCAAATGTATTGTCAGGTTTTCAGCCAAAACTCAATCTGTGGAAAGTCCCTGCGGTGCGGCCCCCGACAGCAGCAGTTCAGACCACAGGCTGGGCATCACCTCCAAGAAACTCCCCTGAATCAAGCTTCAGAGTGCAAGGGGAAAAACAGCAGATAACAGCCAAAGACGGGAAAGCAGTGTGGGGACTGAAAAGGACCGGTGCTCCGCTGGGGAACCTGGAGGCACCCGTCGAAAAGAAGTTGAATGCGGGATTCACCTTTGACCTTCTGAAAAATATCCAAACAGCATCAAGTCTCCACATGGTTGCAGATAAACTTCTCTCACATAAAAAGTAAGACATTGAATAGTTTTAATAATGTCTTGTTTTTCTTGTTTTATAGTGTTGGGGTTTACTGTTGTATGTTAAGCACTTTGGTCAGCTGTGGTTGTTTTTAAGTGTGCCATACAAATACATTTGACTTGATGTTTAAAATGAAAAGTCAAAATGATTAATAATTATTATTCTTGTCTCTTTAAGTTTACAGGATCCTCTGCTTGAAACACAGCCTATTGACTCATGGTACAAAGAAGCTCTCACCAGCCCAAACAGTGAAACCTCCTCTCATTCTTGTGGTGGTGGAACCGGCCTTCAGTATGGTTCACATTCAGTGAGCAAAGGATCGTCCGAATCCGTGGCTGCACTTCTCACTGATCTTTCCAAGGCTCTGCAGGATTACCAGGAAGCCGAGCGCAAGATTTCCCACATGGAGGCCGAGGACTTACCTGCCCAGCGCCATCTCTGGGAACATCTCAGCAAAATTCGCAGTGAGCTCTCCCACATCCACCAAGCCCTTGAGCAGACGTCCAGGCCAAGTGATGGGCCTCTGGATCTGTCTGTCAAGAGGGAGCAGACTGATTTGCAGCGAGTAGATTTTAACTCCACAGAGACGGAGGATGAGGAGGAAGACCTGGAGGACAAAAAGGACGAAACAGAGGAGGAGAGGGAGAGAAAGGCGTTGTCTGCTTCACTGGAGAGTCGGAAGCAGTCGTTGGACATGCTGATTAAGATGAGTCAATCAGGTGCCTCGGTAGTCAATGGAGACATTATCACAGCGGGAGGTCTCGCTCTTAGGCCCAGTCCGAACGAGACACTTTGGCCCAGCAGAACCACCAAATGTGAAGCCGACTCCAGTGTTTTACTGTGTCCAGACGGCCGCTCTGTGGTGTTCACGGACATCTCGTCTAAAACTCAGAAAAGACCCCCGTCCATACAGCGCTTAGAGGCACAGTGTCCCCCAAGTCCCTTAACAGTTACAGATAACTGAATTTGGTTTTGGGACTTTATCTAATTTATTTGAAAATGTATTTGTTGTCACTGGCATGCCTAAAAAGATAGGCTAGAAGATGGTCACTTGAAATAGCACCTTAATAATGAATGAATCCTAAAATGTTAGAATATGCGTGATTACAATTGCACTAATTATTGATTGTAAAATTGTAAACAGAATTTATTACCATCTTTAAATACAAATAATGAATAAATCATGCTAGTAGACAATCTTGTATTATATTATGTAATATTGTATATAAATGTCAATTTAAATACGGATGTAGTGCATTGTCATTTGGAAGTGTTGCAGTGGGTTTGAATAAATGTGTAAAAACAATGGTCTTTTTATGTATAATAATATAATTTCACAATTTAAAAAAGCCTATTTTTGTTTAGAGCTTTTAATATGGTCTGCTAAATGAAATATTTCACCACAAGCAAGAATGAATGAATAAATGCTGAAGCTTAATAAACCGTAAAATTTAAATTTTGAAGAAGAGGGAACCATCTGAAGTGACACACATTTGTATGACATTTAGATCACCTGCACAGGCCAAGACAAGGACTCTCTTTGCAAAGGTCAAGGCCCAGAGCTAAAGCACCTCACCAGTCAGACCGACCCACATCAGATCCTTAGCACTACAATAAGGAGATAAACACCTGGGCTATGTGAAAGATATTGTGAGAGTAATTAACAGTATGAGGATAGACTTAATACAGTGTCCTCCAAGGCCTACTACACTACTGCTGCCACAGATCATAGCTCCCTCAAGTGGACATAGGCTACAGTGCAAAAAACAAAAAAGAAAAACAAATACATTGGAAGGCTTGCAAATACAAGCTGCCAGTGCCCCATGTCTCAGAACAGAGCCCACCATTTTTACATCATGAATAAATCAAGACTTTTCTGGGCGCTTTACTAACAGCTTCTCCATGAGCACTGAAGCACTGAATAAGATGCCATTATTAGGGCGCCCTCTCTGGTATTCCCATTATGCTCCTCACCTGGAGGATCCAGCTCGGGATCTTGGAGGTCTTCTTTGGCCTGTCTGCGGATTTAGTTCTGCGAGGAAAAAAAAACTCACTGAGTGAAATGAACAATGTATTTGTGAGTAAAGTTGAACTGATAACTAACCTGCCAAAAGGGCCATCTTTTCCCGCGTTAACAACCGGAAATAGATTAAAAGCATTTCACATTTCTAACGAACTAGATCTATCTCTAAACCTAGTGCTAGGACCTAGACCTGTGTAGAAATTATCTCAAGAAAATGTGTCCCAGGATCTTACAAATGGAAAGAAGTGCAAATGTATTCTACATCTCCTGCATTTGTAGAAATAGGCCTGTCCAGTTCCTTGTTACATGCAGGCCTATGTAACAAAGCCTCTTAAATCTAAAGCAGGAAGTAGGCCTGTAGACCAAATGTTTTCGCAGTCCTTACCCTACAAACCTGACCCTAGGTTGTTTTCTGCCACACTACACAAACATCATAAATTAATAGGCCTACATAGACCTACATATGCTTACTATTGCTATTGAAAGGACAGTGGCATTGAAGTTTATACTAGGCCTAAATCCATGGAATATTTCATAAATAATATAGGCACCCTGAACATAGGCTATTTTAACTTTGAGGCAAACTCCAAAGTATTACTGACATGAATAGGCTACGTAACACACTAGTGAAAATATTTGTTGCCCACTGTACCCTCTGTGCTGAGTGTTCACACTGGAGAACAGATGCCCCAGATGTGGGAGGCCACAAATGGCCTCCTCGTGTCTGACACACTCTGTGGAAGATTCTTCATACTCACACAAGGGACAATCAGGGCCTTAGTTCAGGGCCAAGTTTTTGTCTCCACAGCTCCAAATACACGGCCTGGTGATGGGAAAGCTCCTGCCCAGGAGAGGCCAATCTTGAACCTGTGCCTCTGTGGTGAGTGCTGTTTCCACGGGGCCATCTGAGGCTAAGTTTAGATGGCAGTTTCATTGTTTCTTTGAGGAGATACAACTGTTGACCAAGATCTACCTGATGTAGCACAAGCATACAGAGTAAGATGCATCCAGATTGATTTATTTTGAAGTAAAATAGATAAAAGAATGTCTGCTCCACTTTCTCAAAACACTTCATTTATTTAACATTATACATTCACATGAAAATAAAAAATATTCATATATATATATTTCATATCAAGCTATTGAGCAAGTTACAAGTTTAAAACAGACACAGATGCCCTCTGTGTGTGACATATCTTATTTACAAGGCGTGGTTTGAATACTCCACAGTATCCATAGCTGCACAGGTTTCATGGATGTTTACATCTTCACTCAGTTGAGGCACAGTTCGATGTCAGTGAGAGGTCAGGGATTGGGCCAAGTGCTTCAAGACTGATGCTTACAGTAAATCATTACACCAAAACAGTAGAAGTTGCAAAGCAAAGCTTATTAGTGTTAAGAGGACCACTCTGAAGCACAAAGGAGGGTGAAGAGGCAACATGATCAGTCTGCAATTAAAGTTATACTGTACAACTCATGCAAGTCCTATTTATGCTCTTTGAGGTGACTGAACCACATCAAAGCCAAAAACTAACAAATACAATTTCATGTCAGAAAGAAACACTGAGAAAATCCAGTACCACTAACAGTTCACGTTGTTCTATTCCTTTTACAGGAGCCAGGATGTTTGGTTGCACTGCAATAAATCAAATTAAATACCACTACATCCACAATTTGACAGAAATGTTTCCTCAAGTAGTCAAGTGATAAGTGCAGTCCCACTCCTGTTCGTCCTCACACAAACACACCGTCCTATAAACTCTCACTCAAAAGCAATGCAAGCATCACATTGTATCACTCAAACCACATTATTACAGCAGATGCCCAACCATTAGACAACCTTACATATACCCAGTAGTTATGTACAACACAACTGGTGCAACATTAGACACATGTAAAGTCTTGTACATAGGAACTGTGACAATGATAAAATACAGCAGGTAATTAAGTCATATTGGGAAATATATATTATTCATAATGGGTATTGCTGTTTATTTTGGCATTTGGAAGGATAAATAAAAAGCTGCTATGCAATTCTCTCACAGCTTATATGACACTGACTATCTTAAACCTTGGT
Organism: Odontamblyopus rebecca; assembly: GCA_030686955.1. NCBI lineage: Eukaryota > Metazoa > Chordata > Actinopteri > Gobiiformes > Gobiidae > Odontamblyopus > Odontamblyopus rebecca. The sequence goes on along the minus strand of CM060671.1, from coordinate 21,112,505 downwards.
TTAAAATAATCTTTACACAGGATTGATCAATAAAACTATGATTCATTAATTATAATATTTAAAAAATTATCAGAGGCAACAAAGCAGCACGTCCAGGTTAGGTGATCTCAATGCAGTCTGAAGCTGAGGCTGGGTGTGGCACAAGTCAGACCAAAAATCTCGACATCTTTGCTCAGATTTTTTTGGAATCTTTTGCTTCAAAAAGCTTCATGCGCTCCTGCACTGTCAGTCCTTCTTTCAGGCTCTGGGGACAAAGATATGCTGTGTTAAGAGCAACATCAAAAGTACTCACACACATAGTTGACACACAAAACATCAGAGTATTATACTAAACTACAGTATCAGAATAGTTCCATGAGGTTCATAATATAATCATATCAGTAGTAGTATATTTCAGTCAGGTCCAGAGCTGTAAGTTGAAAATAGTTAAAACAGATTATAAACAGCAAGTTAAAAAGGTTGAATTAAAACAAAAGAACATGCTATGTTAATTACAATGTTGCAAATAGCAAAGTACAGTGCTTATTTTTGCATTTCTTGCACAACACATTCAACCAGAGACAGTTTAACACTGACAGATGGAAGAGAAGACAAATTCACCATAGAATGAAGCAATGGAAATCTTTCAGTAAGTTAAAAAAGTTATAACTAAGCTAACAACACATTGGTACAATGGTGTGACTGTCTGCTAATACTCTTAGAAGTTGTGCCAGTGAGGTATAACTAGAAACACGAAGTGCATTTAAGGGCAGAAAGGAGTGGTTATTATGTGAATGGAGCCCATGCATTGAGGTGGCACATGCTGTGCTCTTTACCATGCTGTACCTACAGAGGACAGGGCTTGGAGGATGTCAGCTGTCCCATGAGACCTGTTCAGTGACAGACTGACCCGACAAAAAAAAAAAAAAAAAATGACACACTTTGACAACAACTCTTTCAACACTGATAAACAACAAAACCTGACAACATAAATAATATTCATATTCATTTCTGTCAACTGACCTTAGACCTTAAGCCTCTGGATGGCTTAGCTGTGGCTGATTGTTCTTTTTTCATGAAATCCGGATTGCTTTTGGATTTCATAATGTCTACAACAACAAAAAATTGTTTAAATGAAAAATTTAATTTAATTAATCAAATAATTAATTTTCATGAAACTGACCATATCCAGATGTGACGGCTCCATCCACACTCCTCTCTCCCAAAGCCTCTGTTGCCATCAGTAACTTCTCCTTCAGTTTGCTGATGTCACAGTCTGCCTTTGCTTTTACTATACTTAGCTCTGTGTAGATGTCCTTATACTTGTCTGTAGCATATTTTTTGTCCTGCAGAGTAGAAAAAAAAAAATAAGATGGGTGATGGGATGTCCTGCTTCTGTTTATAGAGTAAATAGAAACTGGACAGAGTACAGAGTGTGTTCTTCTATACATCTTACCCTTAATGCAGACTGCAGCTCATCTTTTAGAGAGTGGATCTCCTGTTTTAGATACTGGATCTCTGACTCCTTGATTCTGAGTAAAACCTATAGAAAGACACTTAATAATACCAGGTCTTAACCCTGTAAAGCCCACACCATTAAATAATTGGCAGAAAATTCCAATTCTTTGAACTTGGAGCCTTTATTGGTCCCTCTAAACAAACAAACAAAAAAATTCAAATATCATTTTCCATATATTATTATTTATGGCAATCTTGTATTGTCACTGGAGCACCCTCTAATCAGTGAATCACACCCACTGTTGGATTATTTGTGCACTGCATGTATCTGATTGTATACATCAGGTTTTTCAGGGAAAAAAATGTCACACTGCTCATGTGGAGGGCATGTATCAAATATGATACGTTTGGCGTTATAGGGTTAAACACTTCTATATTCATATTCAGTACAATGTGAACATGCATACCTCTAGTTCATAGACATCTTTGCCTTGGGTAACAGGTGACATTGCAGTTTCTCCACTAAGACATGAGCGCATGCGGGTGATCTCTACAGTCAGTCTGTTATTCAGTTCCTGCCGGCAGAGAAGTTTTGTTTTAAATAATTTGAATAAAATAATAAAATATTTGTTATTGTTAATATATATTTTAATATATTTGTTTATATCATATGTGGGACCTGGTTGTGGGCATTGAGCTCCTGGTTCTCTCGCTGACACTGCCTGAGGGCCTGCCTCTCGGCCTCCAGCGCCTGAGCCAAGTGAGCGTTTTCCAGACACTTCTGAGAGTACTGCTCTGACAGCACCTCCAGCTCCCTGTGGATGGACTGTAGCTCCTCCCTGTGGACAAATATCTCATGTTTGCAAAGTGTAAAAATAAAGGTTTCAAAATGCCTGGCTGACTGAGGGATTATTACACATATATGCTGTTCTTACTCATACTGAATGCGAAGTTCATCAATGTCTGAGTTCAGTCCACTAAGCTGAGAGCGCTGGGTTTTCACCAGTTCCTCCTTATGTGCATTCTTCATAGCTTCAATAGCTGAAAAAATTATCCATGTTTCAAATACTAGTATATGTTCATAACAGTGGATGTGTGTTTGTATGTGCTTGGAGGTATATTGCTAATCATGGTGTGACAAGCCGAAAAGAGTTTACCAGCAATAGTGGCAGCAGTCTCCTCGGCCAGTAGCCTCTCTCTCTCCTCCATAAGTTTGGAAATCTCTCTCTGATGTTGCCTTTGGATGTCTTCGATGACTTTCTGGTGAGTTTCTTCCATCGCAGCAAAGCCTCGTTCACATGTTGCCTACAGATACAAGAACCATCAGTCTGCCATCTTACCTCAGCGCATTTGTGGTTCCAAAATCTCTACAGTATGATAAAGAAAATGTGAAATAAATAAAAAAAAATCTCAAAAGTGTCATGCAGACATATTAGAAGCATGCATGTGTACCATTTGGAGCAAGGCTAAGTTAGTAAGAAAATTAGAAAGTTACTCTCCTTTCTCTAGTAGAAATCTAAACAGATCAAATAGTGAGGATTTTAAAAATGCATTATGAAAAATATGCCATTTTTACATCAGTTATGATTTTTAGTAGAATGAAGCTAAAGCAGTACTGACTTACACTTCTAACACTACTCTCCTGCAGACTACAGAAGTGAACTATAACAAAATAAAAGATCAGAACCTTCAAACTCTCAAAGTCACTCTGGTATTTCTCTCTGAGGCTGGCCGTGTCTCCATCCAGGCTCTTGCTCTCCAGCTCGTCCCTCATGCTGTCCATCTGGTTCTCCAGCTCTTGAATGCGCTCCTTCAGAACCATCATGGAGACCACCTCTGATGCGGTGTGGTCCTCCCCCTTCCTCTGCCCCACTTCTGTCTGATCACCCATCCCATGTGGAGATCTACTGTCTTCTGAACACTGTTGCTGAAGTTTCATCATCTCTTCTTTGTGCAGATGCTGGAGTTCACATATCCTCAGCTCAAACTGATCCTCTAGCTTCTTGATTTGGCTGTGGTGCTGTTCCACTAATTTCTTCCGACTGTCTGCTGTAGTCTCCATTAACTCCTCCACTGTCAAGACTCGCTCTTCCTCCATGTTCTCCAACTCCTGCTTGTGCCTCCTCCTCAGCTTCTCAGCCTCTTTCTGAAAATGTTCTTCTAACATTACCAGTTGCTCCTGCTGATGAGAAAGTTCCCTTACTTGTTTGCCAATCTCACTTTTGAGTGTTTGGTTTTCATTTTCAAGGCTCGCCAGTCTTTGCGAGAAGTTCTGCCGATGCTCTTCGATGGAGGCCTCGTACTTCTGCTGGATTGCGCTGATGTTTTGTGTATGTTGCTGAACTAGAGCATCCATGTTGTGATTGGCCTGCTTGTACCAGCTCAGATCTTGTTCATGCATGGCCCGCAACCTGCATGCCACATATGCCACTTGACTCTGAATGAGGGCTTCGCGCATACATAGGGAAGTACTGGTCAGCTGATGAGAGGTCTGCCTTCCTAAAAGTGCATGGATCATTTTAGCCAGTTCTGGATGTTTGTCTCCACTTTCTAATTCTTGAGCATATTTTTGGAGGATAGCTGCCTGTCTCTGTAGTTCACTGGCTAGAATCTCGTGTGCATTTTCTAGTGACTGGATAGACTCAACTCTACATGCGAGGACATCTTCAGGTAAGTTTCTATCAATAATCTCATCCGCCATTTCTCTTGCCTCCTCCATCTCTATCTGCTCCATGTAAGGGGACAGTTCTGGAGGGCGGATGTCAGCCAGCTTGTGTTTGCTAAGGTCTAAGCTCTTTTTAATTTCCTTGATGACATTTTTCAAGTCTGGACTTTTAGAAGCTTCAATAATTGTTTTCAACGCCATTTCCCTTTGATGTAAATTCTTGTGGGCTTCAGCTAACTCTCTTTTAAGAATTCTAAATTTCTCATCATAAGACATTTTGATGTTTTGAACAGAGTAGGCAAGTTCAGCTTTTATAAAAGTGTTAAAAAGAGGGCCGGTATCCATGTCTGAAACACTGCCCTGTTTTGTTTCCTCTATAGACTCAAACTGGCATTCAGCCCTCTCCATGTCCTTCCAAAAAGCACTCTCTAGCATTAGCTTCTTTGTCAACATATCAGCATAAACTATTGCCAAACTATCTTTATCACTGTTTTTAATGTTCTCCAGATCTCCCCATATTTTACTCAGAGCTTGTGAAAGGTCAGATTTAGAAGTCTGTATTAGTAAAGCCATCTTGTTTAAAACGGCAGCCTCAAAAGCCAGGGTTTTGGCAAAAAGTAGCATTGCATCTTTATCTAGAGCGTCCGGAGGGTGGTGTAGCTCCACCTCTGCAGACTGCTCAGTGTATTGTGCTTGTTGGATACAAAGTGATGCATTGATCAAGTCACTCTCTATGAGAGAAAGTGACTGCAGCTGAGAGTCAGTGGTTTGATGAAAGCCACTGAGAATGCCCCGCACGTTCTGCCGACAGTTTTCAATACACACAAGAGCGTTAGCATAGTGTTTATTTATAGAAATGCCCTGAATGCTCCCTTCACCTTCAATGCAAAGAGGATTTTCACGTAGTCCTATGTCAGTTTTGGACATGTCTTCATCTTTGGTTGATCGATCAAGGTTTTGTGTGAGATTTCTTAACTTATCTTCAGTTGCGAGGAGTTTGGACTCTAGGGCATGTATAATAGAGATAAACTTCTCTGGGTCACTGGTGTGAGGGAATGAGATATCACAGGGAATATTTCCTTCAGATAACTGGACTTTCTGTGTTGTGTCAAGTGGCGTTTCTGACTCTTCTACACTGGTGTATTTTTGGCACTGGATATTTGAAAAGCGTATCCTTGGTCTTTTAGCTTGAGACTCCTCTGAAGGGGTGTGTGTGGGGGATGCATTAGACACTGCAGAGTCCTGGCTGCACTGTTCAGGACTGGCCTGTCTCTCAGAGTGAAGACCAGCATAGCCCAGCTGTAGGGCATGGAGGTGCTGCTCCAGCTCTGCAATCCGGTCCTCTGCAATAACAAGTTTAGCTTGCAGCTCTTTTTCAGCATTGCAGGGCTCTAAGAGTCTCTGACTCATCTGACAGAGAAGTTCCTCCTTTGCTTGTAACTTCTGCTCAGTTTCCTCTAGACTATTTCCCAGTGCAGTCATTTTGACAAAGGCCTCCTTTAGGTCTTCCTCTTTTCGCTCCACCAGTCGCTCATACATTTCTTTTGTCTGGAAGATCTCTTGCTCCTTCTCACGGAGGAACTGGCTCATTTTCTGAAACTCCTCCGTAGCCCTCTCATATGACTGCTCCAGGGAGTTGTACTCTGCCTCCTCTGCCTGCAGTCGCCTGTGGAGCTTATTCACTTCGCGGTCTGCCTCTGCAATCTGGTTGAGGAGCTCTTGGCAGCGACACGTCAGATGGCCTTTCTCCTCCTCAAGCTGACGCACACTCTCCCTCAGAGATTCTAGTATGCTGCTCTTCTGGCTCAGCTCTTCTTGGAGCTTCTGTATTTGTTCTTGTCCTGCAGAGCTCTGTCTCCCACACAGTAGAGCTTCTACCTGCTGCTCTGCTTCAAGCAGTCTCTCTTCTAAATCTTTCTGTGTGCTTTCGGCTTCAGCCAGTCGTCGACATAAACTCTGCCTCTCTCTCTCATGAGCCTCTTTAAGGCTTTGCTGCTCTGTCTTTAGACGTTCTTCTTTCAGAGCCTGGCCCTCCTCTGTAGCACTGAGTCGTGCAGACACTTCCTGTAGTCTCTCCTGTAGTCTCTGAATCTCTCTGAGGTGGTCCCTCTGCAGCGCCTGCTGCCGCTCCAGGTGCCTGAGAGCCTGGCTGCGTTCTAACAGAGTTGCCTCCACTTGTCTCAGGCGATCCTCACTGTCCTTCAGCTGAGCTCTCAGCGTGGCCTCACTGCGGTTGTGTTCTTCCTCTTGTTCCTTGGAGCGTTCTTGTTCTAGTTTGAGCTCATTGCGCATTCTGGCCACAGCTTGTTCACTTGCTAAGATTTCTGCCATAGCAGATGCGAGTTTGGCCTGGAGAGCCTGAATATCAGTCTCATGGCGGTCTATGGCCTCCTGGGCTTCAGTGTAACTTCTCTTTAACGTCCTGATCTGCTGCTGAGCTAGGTCCTGTTTGTGTTTTTGGGTCTCCAGCTCTCCTTGTAAATCTTGGTTTAGTCTGTGTAAACGCTGCCAGGGCACTCGATGCGGTGATGAGGAAGGGGGTGTGGCACTCTTGGAAGAGATTGATGAGAGAATTTTAGTAATACAACACCTCATCTCTCACAGTAAGGAGAACCACATCTCTGTACTCTCTTAAAGGCTTTGAAATCCAAGAACCATTCCACTGTGCTTTTTCATTTTGAAGTGAATATAATTACAAACACAAACTTAAACTGACATGAGAAAACAAATGGGATTGTGTACACAAACTCAAATACAAACAAACAATGTTTATTCAATGAAATCCTTCATCACACATAGGTATCAGGGAGGTGGCCAAATCTGTTAAACATGCAGAATCAGGTTTGCAAAAAACACACAATGGCAGCACAGACAGACAGAGAGAAAAAGCACAGTGCAAAGCTCCTCAGTCAGTAATGTACCACAAGCCACAAATCTGTAACATAGTATTTACCCAAGAGATGTGAGCCTCCGTAACAACAGTTAGTCCAAATCTCATGCACACCACAACCATGCATATCAGTGTCAGAAGCACCAACACCAGTTAGTGAAACGCAGTATGTACAACATAACTGTAAGCCAATATGTAAATGCTCCTATTTCTGTTAGTGTGGACATACCTGCAGCACATAGCCCTCTCTGGCGCTCTGCTCTCGTCCTAGTGCATCCTCCAGTTGCTCTTTCAAAAGGCTGTTCTGCTTCTGAAGTTGGTCCAGCTCCTTCTGTTTCTGTCCCAACTAAAATAAACAAGAGACATTTTAAGCTTTTATTTCCAAGTAATTAGTTATAATTATTTATCATAAATATGTCCTGTTCAAAACTCCAGAACATTTTACTTACTTCACTTGTTTTTAAAATTGAATTATGATTATGTGACACTATGTGAATGAATGAATGTGAATCTATCTTTGAGTAAATTTATGAAGGAATACCATTATAACATCCAGTCAATGTTACAGATTATATCCCTTTAAATACAGACACTATTCAAATATCCACGATCAATAAATACAATTTACCTCTTTGTCAAGCAGCTCAGCCAGCTCATGGGGAGGTAACCGGTCTGAGTTACTGGATACTGCTAAAGCTGTTGTGATGGGCACTTGTTTCTCTTCTCTTAAAGGGGTGGTCTCTACTTGATGCCATCGCTGTTCAATCTCCTCTTGCACAACTGAACTTTTACTGTCCCTTCTGTCTTTTTTTGATGGATGATCGATTTCCATTTTGCCTTGGTCTTGGCATTCACGCACAGGAGGGGTAGAATTTGCTGTAGATGTAATACTAGCAGTGTAGGTAGTTGACGAATGCGTTGTAGAAACTCTGTCCTCTAATGTGGACTGTGGCTGGGAAGAGGTAGAGGCGGGAGAGGACACAATAGATGAAGGGGTGGAAGAAGAACTATAGGAGGAATTGGGAGAAAGAGATGAACTGAGGTCCACTGTATCGGCACGTTCCTTTGGGGGCTTTTCAGGCTTCTCCATTTTGAATTCTGTCCAGTCATACGTCTTGGATCGGCCCTCTCGCCTGCGTTCCCTTACCCGGCTTTTGCGTGGTTCCGAGGGAGGCGTGGTGGAATTATTGGAGCTGGTCTGGTTGTTAAGGTCTGATTTAGGGGTCTCTGAATTTGGACTTTGTTCAGAATTTGATTGTGAACATGGCTCAAGCATCACTTTCAAATTGTCTTCTGGGAGGGATCTATAAAAAAAAAAATAGAAGGAACATTAGAACTGTTATAACAAGATTGAGTTGAGTTTGGCATGTTTCAGAGGTCACGTCATGTGTTTATCAGTATTATTTGAAATGGGGCAAGGTATGTTATATCTATAGTTAATAACAGGGCATGCCATACTTCTATATTAGTTTCTCGCTCACTCAATCTACTGCCTTAGTAGAATTGCCTTAGCCTATTCACCAAATTCAGAACCAGGTCTGGTTAATAAGCAGAACGTTGTTAAAATTAAAATTTATTTTAAAAAATCATATTCAAATTAATTAATATTCAAAATTAAAATAAAAAAATACTGACTTCTACACTTTCATGTGAAAGTATGACAACATCCATTCTAAAATCAGAAAGCAACAACTGTGACATGACTACATGTAACAGTTGTGGCAACAAAAAAAATCATCAAGCATTAACACTTAGACACTTTAGGCGGCGTGTGCACAGAGCTAAAGCAGCCATGGCATTTACAAGAATACTCAAAGGTAAGCCTATGTCAGATGCCTGCTTTCACTTTATTTGTGCTATTTCTAACCGTGCTCCGTGTGAGAATATGTTTGAAGTTAAGTTGTCACATTTACTGTAAAGCAGCGCAGCAAGTTTTAAAAAGGTGACCTCGACCAATGAGCTCCATGTGCCTGTGGTGAGGTATCAGTCAGTGAGTAAGGGGAAAATGAGAAGGGACAGGGCTCAAAAATGACAGAGGTGTCTGTGAGGCGTCCAACAGGAATGCCAGGAATATCACACATTCCCATTTGGAATGAAGACTGTGAACAACTTTAAACAGGACTGTTTCTAAGGAAGAAAGCTAATACAGTCCAAATGCATAGTGACGTAGTTCATATTCATATAAAAAATCTGGCATAGTAAAGGTTGGCTTAGTCACACTCATAAAACAGCAATACTTCATCCCACTGCAAAGCTTCATAATTCAACTATAGGAAAATGTAATATACTTAAGCTATATGTGTTAGTAAAGAATTCATGTAAAGCAGTACAAAACTGCAAAACATTGTAAATTACTTAAGCTATGAAGAAAGTTTGATATCAACTCAATAATTTCTGCTGAATTTAATGTGTGTAGTTGATTATTCTTCTAGCTAAAATGGCACCTGATTGTTTATGATATTTGCTGTCCTCATTGATGATAAATTGCTGTAGTGCTGAAATCTGAACATTTCTAAGCGTGTCTGGCACAGCTCACAAGGAGACATTACTCAACGATCACATGACACGGAGAAGGACAAGAAACACGCGGACATAGCTGAGCCATGACATCACTGTTTGAGGAACGAAAGATAACACACAAGCAATCCAACCTGGGCTTCAACACGGACAGTTTCAGAGAGACGTTTTTCCTGGAAGCAGGTTGAGAATATAGGAGGAGGAAAGAGGGGTAGCGGAGGAGAGAAATTAGTGAGATGCTATATAAGACTGCATTATTTGTCTGTGGCAGTGGCTGAGTTTAGTTGATCCTCTTTGAGTATTACCGAGTGACATCAGGGGCGATTGTGGGTCGCACATTCTTCATGATGGCCTGAATCCAGTTGCGACGGATTCCAGAGGTCATCGCTGACAGGGTGCATGCTCCCTCTTTACACTGTAAACACACAAGCATGACAAGGGTGAGATACTGGGCAGCTTAAAATACCATTCTGACATGCTAGCAAAGAATGGATGCTTTTTAAAAGTCAGACAAAATTATTAATATCTACTTAGTTTGACAGTTTCTATTTGTTGACGGACTGAAATGCCACATGACAGAAAGATGATGAATTCCTATATAGTTCAGTGTGTAGTGATGACAGACCTTATTGGTGTAGTGAGGTTCTCACTGTGTAAAGAGCATTAACACCAAGTAAATACTGTTACACTCTAAATGTCACAACATCAGATAGTGTATCTTTCTTCCCTCATTGAATATATGTGAAACTCTATAGATTTAGAGCGCAAGTAAAATACTTTACATACATATTTTGTGGTGATCAGGGATGACAATATTATTTGGTTAATTGATAATCATGATTATCCAATTTACAATATAATCACAAACCAAAGAACTGAATAATTGTTGGTGTGTGAGGTCAAATTCCAGAATAACCTGGCAAAATTGTCATTATTTATATTATATTTCAAACATTTAAAGCCCACGGAAGGAATCAAAGATTCTTCAGTTCATGTTTGCTCTACAAATGGGAAAACAACAGCTCCACTCAGTCTACACCAGAGCCAGAGCAGATATAAATACTGCAGTTATTCATTTCTGGTCATCAAAACCATGCAGTTCACAGCCAAAGAGCCAGCCCGTCCACAATATCAGACACCTTTAGAAACACTGGGGATGCTTCTGTGAGTGAATGTAAACAAAGGGACTGACCTTGCATCTAGTATACTCTTCATCTAGACTGGATCTGACTGGCAGGTTTGAAATCTATATGTAGCAAAGAGCAAGAGCAAGAGCAAACCCCTGATGACACCAAATGAATAATGTTGACATTGCAAGCATCTATATGTGTCCAAAATTGTGCCAGCAACAAGCGCTAAAAGTGTTTAATGACCCAATGATTACATGAAGGAGCATATCCACATTAAGGATGATGCATTGCATGCATAAGAAGCGCTTATAATGCAGTGTTAATCTGTCTTGATATACGAGTGTTATTGAGTAAATGCAAGGGCAAACATGGTGTATGGAACAGCAGCTCAGAGACAGGAAGCAACTGGAGCAGATTTAGACCAGATCATGAGGTTAGACCTTCAGGATGACAAGGCAGTGACATCCTTCATGACAGGCAAAGAATGGTTTCAAAAAGAGAAATACCAAAACCTGATACTCAACGTTGCAGAGCTTGTTGTCTATAGCTATTTGTGTCCTGGCAGCAGACATCAGCTTAGGGCAATGCAGACAATGAGTTTCACCTTTATGTGTGATAAATGTGTCCGTGTGTTTGTTGACGTGAAGAATCAGCAGCACCCACCAAGATTTGGAAACCGTAATTCCTCTGTACTGGGAACTCTTTGACATCGTAACATGTGGACAGGTCGATCTCACCATCCATCTCTGAAGCCTAAGAAAAGCAAATCACAAAATGTACTGTTACTGTTAGTTAATACAATCAAAATCACTCCACACAAAATCAACTTGCCTCCTCAGCAATGGAGTCTTTGTAGTACCTCAAACTCTGATCTGTGAGGACAAACCAGTGTTTTTTCCACTACAAGACAAACACATTCATATTTAGAATATGCATTTTTGTATTTTTCTCTTTTTAATAAGTAAAAATCTTATTACCACTCCATCTTCATACAGCTTTGTCATCCATCCTTTTTTGAAGTTCAGCAGGTCTGGCTGAAGAATGGGGAAAAACAAAAGCAATGCTAAATCCGTCAGCACATTTAAATTCACACAAAACAATCAATAAGAAAGTGCTTTACAGTTTGCACTGAAGAGGCTCACAAGTTTGTCGGGTTATTGATGGAATTTAACTCAATGGACAGTACATCCTGCCTATTGTCTAAATAGTGTTTTTATCACTATGGTATCGAGTATCAAGCTTTTGGTAGCATCAAAATAAGAGAGCCTCACCACATATGCATATTAGCCTGGACACAAATCAGTTTTGTACCATTTTGTAGCCATTCTTGCCTTGCTCATACACCTGCCATGTCCTAATCAGTGGAAGCACTTGTTTACAATAAGGGCACAATCACGGTTTCACATAAACCACATGACAACTGGGACTAAACCTGAAAACAAACCTGGACTAGACTAGGAGTTAACCAAGACAAAAACACAACAAAGCTCAGCCTACATCAGGATTAAATTGGACTCAAAACCAGCACCAAATAATGACAAGTGTGAACACAGCCGAACACAACACATCCCTGAACTCTCATGCTCCCGGCTGTAGAGACCGACTGGCGGGAGCTGGGGCTGACACTGAAACACACACTGCTGCGCTCTGAAACCAAGCCCCCCGGTCTGTTTATAGACTCCAAACTCTACCATTTACCCAAAAATCCTATGCACTCCCAAATACCTTAGTTTTGCTCAGCTTCATGCGGAGGGGTGTCACGGTTTGGCACAGGGTCATTACGATAGTTAACCTGCCTTCACTTCTTACGTTGACAATCAGGGACCTCACTGCGCAGGAAGATATACACACCACTGCGGCCGCCTCTGTGCACCTATTTATAATCAGTCGTAACACTAATGCTGTGACTGGTGTGTGTGTGCAGTGGGAGGGGGGTAAGGGCAGCTGCACCAACCAAACCCTCACCATAGGGCCTGTCAAGCTGATCTCAAGTCAGCTGGAATAATTTCCTATATCCTTATTTACCACCACTTTCACGTAGGTAAAGAATGGACAGACTTAAGTGATAATGAACAAAAAGTTTATTAGGAATGATTCAGGTTTAGCAACTACTTAATTAAGGGGTTACTAAGTTTGAATATTTTTTTCTAAATTTGTTCATTATGAATTAAGGCTCTATTAAGGCTTTTAAAAAGTAGTTATTTTAAAGTGTTACCCATATATATACAGTATAAACTAAGCTCATAGATTTTATGGGAACTGATCTTGGATTCTTCTTGACTTCAAACTTACTGTCATAGATGACTCAGTGACTCTGCGATCCAGTGACTTTGCCCTTCTTAAACTGGCATAAGTTGAGCTGGACACATCAGGCCCTGAACGATCTTTTCCAGCATCAAGAGACAAATCCTAGAAAAGAAAAAAAAACTTTTGTTATTTAAAATAATGCTTAACATTAGGTATTTATTAGTGATTGCATAGTTAATATATGCATACATGTTTGTTGACTAGAAGGCGTCTTTCACTGCGGCCTTGTCTCTGGTTTAGGGAGGTGGTGGATGGGTCATTGGAGCTGCTGGTGTCCATACATTCCACTTGACATTCTTCAAAATGTTCAATGATTCGCCTTGAAAACATAAATAATAGAACTATATGAAAATCATTAAGACTACCAATTAAAGAATGTATAATTTCCCATTTTAAATAAAGCCTTGCAAGACTACTTTGAATAAATTTAGCTCAAAGCATCATATAAAAGCATACAATAAAACTGGCAAAAAAAAACAATGTAGCATTTAAGTCTTATTATAAACAAAAAACAGAAAGACCCTCACACCAAAGTTAACGTTTAAGGAGCAGCGTTACATGATGAAAGGTCGGAATCTTGAAAATGGTAATATGATGGATTAAAGTATGGCAATACAATGTGTGTTACCTTAAGGTACTGAAGTTTTAACAGTTCATATGAATGTTTTAATACACATAATGGTCAACTATTGATAATAATGCTCAATGGTCTGTCCCAGGCAGCGTAAAGATGAAATGAAAGAAAGCAGGAGTCAGCGATAACCAGCAGGGGGCAGCAGTGGGACAAGGTAGAAGGGTTGGGAAAACTCAGAGAAGCTCCTTTCAGAAGCTCCTGGAAAAAACAGAATGATAAAACTGCTAGCAAAGTTGCAAGCATAAAGAAGAGGTCAGCAGTAAGTAACACGTGCAACTTATAATTAGGAATCATTATGGTAAACCACTGGTAGACTAAAGCAGGGTACAACTTCAGTGTCTTTGAGAGCAAATTTTACTTTACTCTACTTTTTCAGATTTAAAGTAAATTGTCATAACTTTACAACCAGTGGCTTATTAATGATTAGAAATTAATGACCTTAACCCAAATCCCTCTGTCACCAGCTGGTTGTGGCTGGCCGTCCCGTACCTGCGCTCCTCCCCAAACAGTCGGGCCACTTCCTCTCTGCCGGGGCTTCGAGTGCGCGCCCTGATCTCCTGCTGCTTTCGATCAGAGCGGAAAGCCTCCCTGTAGGTGAGCCTCCGCGCCCGGGGCACGTCTGACAGTACAGCATACTCTCTGCCAGCTCTGCCCACTCTGCCTGTCCCACTGCTAACCGCACCAGTGCGCCCCTCCCACACGGGGGCGCTGCTGCTGGGCTCAGAGTCCAGAGAACTCTGAGAGGAGCTGATGGTAGAGTAGCTAGGGGAAACTAGGGCACTTGGAGAAGGGAGAGGGTCTTGGGGGGGTTGGTTTGGGGAGGCCAGGGGGTCTGGCTCAGAGTAGTACCTGGGGCTGATAGCTCCTAAAGAGGAAGAGGACGCTGATGAAGACAGGGGCAGGTTCTGGGGAGGCGGAGGACAGGGCTCAGATTTGGTTTTCTCCAGTGAGAAGTAGCCGCTCTCCACTCGTACCTTGCGCCCAGTGTTGACTGTACCAGCATCTGAAACACACACAGCCAGTGTTAGTAACAGAACCCACATGTGCTACATCTTATTGTGAGTGTGCCCACCATCCTGAGTGGTGGTCCTGTGCTCTGGCTGACTCTGGCTCAGTTGACTGATGCAGGAAGCACTGCGGCTGCAGGGGATGGTGGTGGTCCGGCTCCAGCGGCTCTCCTCCTGCCACAGAGAGGCACGGCTGGTCGGAACACGCTCCGCACACGCTATGCTGCTGGGCACACACGGGACACTGCCCCCACTGCTGCTGGTCACTGTCACTTTAGCTGGGCCTGGCTCCTGGACAGGGGTTTGGGTTTGTGTCAGGACAAATGCATGAGAAGAGGGGAGGACACAATGGGAGGTAAGAACAGAGGAGGGCTACAAAAAGGAAATTGAATCAAGGAAAAAAGATTTTATTTGAAATTATATTCAATTTTCATGACTGGAAATTTAACTGATGATCATATCACAAGCAACAAATAGAATGGTTAATCTTGAACTCTTTAAAAAGCTCCCTTCCTTTAATGATTTTGGATCATATGATGATTAGAAAAACAAAAGGGATTTTGTTATAAAATCATAGTCCATCACACACCAAGCACAACCCAAGATTATTCAAGCCTGAAGGAATAGAAGGAAAATTTCCAATGAGAAGCAACTCGCATGAACTCTCCAGCCACGCAAGGGCATACAAACATGCGTGTGGTGGTATCTGATTTTCACAATAAAGTCAACACTACTTTCTTTTCAGCCACCCTTCACCTGGATTAATAACTCTTATAATAAAATGAATTCTTAAAGTGAAGGGTTCAAAGTGTGAGGTTAAAACAGGATTAAAATAAAAGTTGGGCTGAGCTGAACTCACAGGATGTCCATTCATGTCTTCAATGGAAAAACACTGGCTTGGCGTTAGTCCATCCTGCCAATCACAGAGAATCTATGATGTCAATGTATGCTATTGATGAGGAATATGTAAAAATAACTTTTGTTCAGACCTGCAAACTTCTCAGAGACAAAAAGGTGACAGTGTCCAGCAGTGGTGAAACAGGGGTGTGGAGGGGGGTGTCAGTGGATATTCCAGCTAGGGTTGCTACCCCTGACTGACAAAACACCTGGACATTTTGGCAACTAAATCAACCTTTTTGCTTTTTTTGCTTAACAACGACGGCCTTCACACATCTAACCCATGACAAAAATTGCCCTTCTGCAGCAAAATTGAACATAATCTTGTGGTGGACCTGTTATTTTTGCTTTAAGTAGTTACTGTGGTTAATGTCAATGGATGTGTTTTTTATTATTATTATTATTATTATTATTATTATTATTATTATTATTATTATTATTATTATTATTATTATTATTATTATGCTCCCATTAGTAATAACATTTTAATACTATTCTTTTGCTAGTTATTTGTTTAGTTAATTGCTTTACACAATATGTCTAGTCTTTATTATTTTGGCTTATGTCCAACAGTTTTTGGTTGTAGACACCTGGGGGAAGTAGTAGACACAGGTAAAAGGTGAATATAGGTAAGAAGCGGATAGGAGCCTAGGTGGCAGGCAAATTTTTGTTGTTGTTTGTTTGTTTTGATCAGAGCAAGACAGACAATTAGGTTCTGCTTGTTTGTTCATGTGAAATAAAAAATAATTGTATGTTTTATTTTGATTTTACTAAGTTTGTTTGACACTGCATTTACATACATCTCAGGTTCCTGATTGACCCAGGACTAAACCAGGTCTAAACCAAGACTGAACCAGGTCTAAACCATGACTAAACCAGGTCTAAACAAGGTCTAAACCAAGAATAAACCAGATCTAAACCAGGTTTAAATCAAGACTGAACCAGGACTAAACCAGGTCTAAACCAGGTCTAAACCAGGTCTAAACCAGATCCAAAACAGGTCTAAACCAGGACTAAGCCAGGTGTAAGCCAGGGCTGAGTATCGGGACGGGCCGGAGGTACACCTGTGTAGATTGTTGGTTGACCGCATGAGAAAGGGCTGGCGCAGAGGTCCACGGGGCTGAGCTGTTGCCCGATCACCCTTTGCGGTCTCGAGCCCCGCAGCTCCGGAGCTCGGAGCCCCGCTGCCACGGGCCCCAGAGCCAGCCACGGTGCTCCGAGCTCCAGAGTTTTAGGTAATAAATCTCCAAAGTCACTCTCTTGACCGGAGCGGGTACTCGCCCTTCCGCAGCCAACATCCTGGACATGCATCAAGTATATTTCTCCCGTTTTGTCATGGCGTCCAAGATGCACGTTGGGGGAGTCTGAATTCAAATGAAAAGGCATCCAGCGCGTTTTTGGATGCTGCAGTGTGAACATACTAAAAAGAGTTGTGGGAATGGAAAAAAAACAAAAACATTTCCAGTTCTATGTGATTCACATGAATGACCCAATTGACCAAGAAAAAGGCGATTGTGCCCGAAAAGAGACAAGTTTGCAGGTCTGTTTGTTGAAATCTACAAATCATTTCATAGTTCACTGAAGCTATAACGTTCAGCAGTCAGTTCAGTGCTCTCTGTTGAAAATTCAGCTTATTTGCAATACGAGACAGAGAATGATTCTGTCACGTAATTTTGTTGTCATTCTTCATCACATGGTTAAGTTTAAAGGCACTGCCCAAAATGCAAACATATGCTTCTGTACCCAAATGTGCAGTTGAGGAGTTTCCAAGCTTATGTCTCCATGGATAAGTAAGGAGGAGGACAGCTCAATGTGGTCTTGACAGATGTGGAAAATATGAGGTAGCCTGAGTATCGGACTATAATCATTTCAAATCAAATCTTCATCCACATATACTTTAGCCAATAGAGCCAATAGAATAATAACAGCTATTTCAGTCATTCTCGTATAGATGCATATTATGACAGTGCTATAGTGTATTTTTTGCCCATGCTGTGAAAACGACCAACTAGGAGAGGGCAATATAGCTTTTTTTTTTTATTTATTTATTTTTTTATGATTTGCTTGGAACCAGATTACAGTTTCAATGCCATCACTACTTTTCTATTGCCTTTAAAATAAATATAAAGTCACATTTTTTTTCTGCAAGTCCACACTTCACTGTGATTGGTTAAAGGTTCATTGTGCAATTTTTCTGGTTGAGGGTCCGTCAAATGCTTTTCTCCATGGAGATGTTATTACTTTGCCTAAAATGTTTCATAGTATGACATTCAGCCTTTCTATTGTCATTGAGACCAAGACCAGACCAAGCTACAGGTCAGATCTGTGGAGATGCCAGAATGTCCAGTTTTTCTAGGTATTTTTAGGCATAAAATCACCTGTAATTGAATAACTATGAACTACAGCTGTTTAATGTCATGCTGTGGATCATTCCAGGCAGAGCAATGACATATCCATAAAGACAAGCAGGTGATGGACCTCCAACCAAAACGTTACATACTTTTAATCCACCTGTCACCAGCTCAGTCTTACAGAGGTTAACTAACAGGAAAGGCAGGTGGGAAAAATGTGTTTGAGAAGACCGCTGCATTAAATATGACCAAAAGCATATCTTCACAGGGATGAGATCGCAAATCCATTTTTATCAACATATCGCCCAGTTCTATGTCCAATACAATGTTGTTACTCATAAATGTTGCCAGAAAAAGATGCTTACATCAGAAAAAAGGCTAATTTAAATGAGCTAGGTGACAGCCAAGGACACGCAGGTCACTGTGGTGTCAGCACTGTCACTACAAATGAGCCACTTTGTTTTAGCTCCTCCCAGGGCGCTGTCATTAGAGGACAATGAACTTCACAGACTACCCAAAAAGCCTAACAATCACTGAAATGGGGGCACTGCAAAGACAGCACAGAGACTGAAAAGTGAAAAGTTATATATATATTTTTTTTTGTAAAAATAGATAAAAAGATTTGTATTGTTCTGTTAAAAACACAGATTGTGCTTTTGTCTATTATATAGTAATAATCTATGATGCCTGCCCCTGTGGATTTTTATGTTATATTTTGGACATTTTAAATCATAATTCTGATAAGAGTAAAAGAAAAGAAAAAAGTCTGCCGGCTTCTGCAATACAAAACTGCGGTGCCCAAAGGGAGCCAACGTTGCTGTAAACTTCATTACAACAAAAAGTTGGTACCCCTGATGGACAGCTTCACATCAAGCTTGCAAGCTGTGCTTTTTTTCCCATTTGTTCCAATATGACTACATGACTCCCGAATCCTATGTGCAACACCAAATAAGAAATAAAAAGAACAAAGAAGTGGGCGTACATGGCATCTTGAAAATAAGTGATTATAGATTGCTAAAATATGTACAAATCTCCAAATACAACATCAAGAGTGTAAATGGAGAGGGGAAACAACTATAACAAGTTTTTAAAAGTTTTCCATAATAGGTTTGCTTGTTGAGAGTTGAGTTAAGAAGATGTGGATGTTATTAGATGCAAATTCAAGCAAAGAAAAATAAGTTTATTCTCTCACTCATACTATGCACAAAAGAGAAAAAAATTGTGTTAGTGAATAACTACGGCACAAACTGCATTGCTAAACACTACTCTAGTCATGAGTCATAAGTACTTTCAATTACTTTATGATGTAATGCGATGCGATACAATGTGGGAAAAGGAAGAAACAGAATTTGGATATGCCTTACCTGCTGAGTTGGAGGATCAACTTTTCTCTTTTTCTTCTGGTTTTGCTTATTGGTCCTTGGGTAGACAGTCAGAGCTTCCTGCCACCTGCAAAAGTTGAACAAACCATCATTATTTAGTATGTGCTGAACCAAATGTATTTCAGTGTCTTTTTATCACAAATTTTACCCCATTCCTTCTTCTTTTATTTTATTAGCCATTTGTGAATAACTGGCAACTGTGCAAAGTTTTTTTTTTGACCAATATCAAGATTCAGCCATTTCTAATAGTCACTGATCATCTTGGAGATCATGAGGAAGTCTACTGTCCCTCCTCTCTCAGTAAGAGCATGTGGTCTAAATCGATCAGTAAGAATATTGTGTTTGTTTTTGTCATATCGCCCAGCCTTACTTGCAACCCCCTCAGAATTATGATTAACTGAAACATTCTATGCTTACGTGATACCTTCATAAATGTGCATTTGTCATTTAAGAAATACAACTCCCCCATTCAGCTCCACCTCAAGAGTGGTGTGTTTAAAAATCCAGATGCGAACAATGGGCTAGTGAGTGATTCCACACAAAAGCATGCATGATACATACACAAAGATAATGTGTACTGCCTTTCAGACCAATCCGTCACAGCTCTGAGTGCTTGAGTACAGTAAACCCAAGCAGACACATGACTTGTTGCTAATGACGAGGGAGTGCTGGACAAATAAATGAGTGGGCACTTTAACGACATGTCCAACAAAAACAAACAACACAATTTAAAAAGCTATAATGTTCAGATAAGTGGAAGTGCTCCAGTGGGAATAATCGTGGAGAGGAGAGGGCCGGGCTAACACATGAGGGCCAGATGATCGGAGGTGTGTGGAGATGCAGCAGGTAGCGCCGGAGTGGGTGTCGTGAGTCACAGTGTATGCTAAGAATAGCCAAATGGATGCTACTGCCAGGGATGGAAGAGCAGAATGTGTGGTCAGAAACATGGGGGCATTTTCACATTGTATAACTTTTCTTGTTTTCTTGCATGAAGATGCTTGCTTTGCTTGGGATTTTACACAGTACAGCATTATCTACATTCTTATCTAAATCTGAACTGAACTTATCCAGATCCATGGAGACAAATGTGGCTTAGTTACATGCAAAATCTGTAGAGAAGCAACCCATCTTCAAAGTAAGAATGCATATCTTTTCTGCAATAAAAACACTTGTAATTGAATAATGCAAGATAGATTATTGCCATACTGTGGAACAACCCAGGCAGAACAATAATATCTCCAAGGAGACAACCAACTTACCTATCACCAGAAAAGTTACATAGTGCGAAATCAAGTCTAGAGGCATTATAATAACCTCCATGGATACTTCTACTCGATGTTAAAAGTTGGACATTTTCTAGATAAGCAACAGATATTAATATACACAATTGGTCTTGGCAAAAAAAAAAAAAAAAGCGTAAAAAGCCTGTAGAATTCTGTAAGTGAATTTGAGGAGACTGTCAAGGAATGTGCAGAGTCACTGAAATACAGTTGGTGTGGGTGAACTTCCTCTTACAGACAGCAGGAGGCAGAGCAGTTTTAGAGCCACAGTATTGCCCAACAGTCTCGTTACCCATCAGCCCCTCTCATCTGCTCTACTACTTCCATCAGCATTAACTACACATCACATCAAGTATGCATGTATTAACAATGCACCTTACCCATTGATAATTTCTTTGCACTCAGCCCGAATAAAATGCTCTTTGTCTGGTGTAATGATGCAGAGAGAGTTCTTCTGGCCCGTTCTGGACTCTCCATCGATGACATCTGAGCACTGGTTCATGTTGATGGTGCCTTGGGGCAGAGTGCTGGGCTGTGGGGCAGAGAAAAGAGAAACAAAATGCATCAAAAAGTACAAACCGAAGAAGAGGCAGCCGCTTATCTGGGCACATGGTCGTACTGTCTTCGCGCACTGCCCACCCACTAGCTATTTCTGTGCCAAGCTTCACACAGCCCACGTTGATCCGGCAGGCTGTGCAAAAGGCTGCTGGTGCCGTTCAGATTTGTTACGTCAAATATTTGCTCACACGTAGAAGTATTATATAATGGTTATATAGGCTGAAATAGGACTTTTTAAGGTATTTTTATAGGGTGCTGGTAGTGATTTATATTTGACGTTTATGGCTGTCAGTCATTTTTAGAGCTGTCATAAAATATTTGTAGCAGCTTCAGCAGAGGGTCAGCTGCAGTTTTGAATGTGCCTTTTTCCCCTAGAGTCAATGTGACACTGGTATAGTGTTCATATCAGGGCAATCAGGGAAAATATTCTAGCTCTAGTAAGCTTCACTGCGTAAAAAGAAGTGAATTTCAGTATGTTTTTGCAATCTATGAGAAAATGTGCCTGGAAATGTTTCACATATCACACACATTTGAAATGATTAAAACTGACCACATGCAGCATGAAACAAAAATTTTGAGAACCTTGAGAATCCCATATCTATTCCAGATCTTTTAACAAAATGTACGCACAACTTGTGGTTAATTTGTTACCATAGTATCAGACACAGTATCAGTACAGCTGCACAAATGCAACCTTCCACATGAGTTAAGTTTAATCATTTTTCTAATGCATTCAAAAAGCATAGTATTTACCAGTTAAACTAGTCTTTTCCTTCAGACAACTCACTTTAAACCCACTTGTATGTAAATATATACAACACCTGTCACCACCTCTATGTAATATAGCGTGGGGCCTGAAAAGAACTGTCTGTTCCATTTATAAACAGTCCAAGTTCATGGGTTCAGCCAGGAGAGCGGCACAGTTTAATCTGTCTGATGCCTGCCTGGCTCAGAGGTGTAAAGCCAACTATGCACACTGACATGGATGCCATCTGTTAACCATGAACGAGGGATTTTGAATATAACACAGCGCTGTGTACAATGACTTATTGGTAAATGTATATTTACATAGGCACACCAAGCTTTTGTGAGCTGCATGCCTCATCTGTAGAAGTTAGTTCTGTCCAAACATCACACATCACAATGGTCCACTTTGTTGGATTACTACAACTCAACATTCAGAATTAACTTTTGTACTTAAATCAAGCTTTTGCGTGTGTTTCACTATTGACTTAGACACTTGGAGTACTTGTGCTCTGTTTACTTAAAGCATTCTTTTAGGCATATCATCATCCATTGACACAGCAAAATGCCTTAAGGGCTCTAATAAAACTTGGCTTGGGCTTCTCAAAAAAACAAAACAACCACAATCAATCAAAAATGGTATAAAGTGATTTTCACAGGCCATTTACTTTTCGTACAATAGTTGAACTTATATCTACACACTTAGCACTTCTAATCAATCAAAATTAATATATTCACTTATTTGCCAATGCTGCCATTCCCTGTAAGACACACTGTAAAAGCTGTTGAAATTGTGTTACTGCAGGTATCCGACATAACTGTGTGGACACTAGAGAAGTCAATAGTTAACCATTTGAGGTAATTTTGGGGGGGTGAAAAGAAGCTGTTTACTCTGTCACCGCTAACTCTGTTTTCATTTTAAGCTTTTTGGCACACCGGCAAAAAGAGAAAACAGGCTCTTACTTCACTACGAAAACAAACAAGTGAACAAGATGGCAGCATGTAGTGACAGGTGGCCACAACAACTAGCAAAGTGGAGGAAGTTTGGATTGTAGCGCTCTGAAATGGCACCATCGGCAAAGGGCCCTTAAAGCGGAGGTGAGAGGGTCCTACGACAGCCGGGCATGACAAATAGGAGCGGGACAGCTGGGCGAGGGCCTGGCCAGAGAGAGCAGCGTCAGCTTGTCATGAGAGCCCTGTCAATCTCAGACATGGAGTCTGCCCAAGAACTTCAGTTCACGGTGACATAAGAATGGAGATTAAAACTGGAGCAGGCGGAAGGATGGAGGACTAGTTATGTAGATGAAAAGTTGTGCAGCCATCTGTCTCTGTATACAAAGTGCACACACAGGATAAACAGTGAAATATTTCAAATTCTGGGAAAAGATGTACAAGCTGGTTAAGCCGCTGGCAGAAATAAATCGCTGACCATAGCTTTGATTACAGAGCAGGATAGAGAAAAGAGATTGAAGACTCAGTAGGTGGCCTATGAAAGACACTAATGCAGTAGTTGCTAATAGCTCAGAGATACAGAGATCAGAGATGCAGAACTGTAGGTAAATATGGGTGGCAAAGGTAGATTTCTTATTTAACATATGAATGTTAAGCTAAAAATGTTAAAACAGTTCTATTGGGAAATAAACAGTCCAACAAAGTAGAGATGTTTACAGGCATGTTTTAGCATACGCATACTACACAACGTTGACAAATCCTACATGTATCACCAATAGAAAATAAAATTGGAGAAGGAAGTAAGTACAGAACAGTGGGCATATGGCAGTAAAAACAGGGGTTGTGTCTTGATAATAAATTATTAAAAATTTCTCAGACATGCACAAATCACTCCAAATACAAAACCAGGAGGGTAACATGGTGAAAAGTTGACTTTGCATAATAGGTCTGCTTTAACATAATGTTAAAAAAATCTTTATTTTGTCAATATCCCCCATCTCTACCACAAATAATTTAATCAAAAATAATGATGCTGAATTAACCTGGAAAAGTAGGTTTATCATCCTTCCTCTATGCACTCAACTTCCAGTGGCTCAAAAATCTCCACAAATATGTAACTACTGAACAACTACTGAACAATACTGAACAAACAAAAGAAAGTTAGTTATACCTTGTGGCACGTCGTCTCCAAAGTAAACCAAACCAACCTACATAATGACTACAAGAAGGGAGGCCATACTATAACTGGGGGCACTGTACTTGTTTCAGACACTATAAATTGGACCAGTCCCAGTGGATCTTATACCCCCAGACCCAGGCCTCTTTGGACCCTCATCTCTCTGCCACCTAGCCCAGTCTCGGTCTCTCTCTCTCTGGGCACCACTCGCCACAATGAAGCCTTTGTGGAGCAGCGCCCAGTCACACAATGCAGGATTGTCAGCTGCCACAGTCAAAAGAGCCACTCCTCCCCTTAACCCTCAACAAGGAAATGACCGGGAGACAAGAAGGTCCAACAAGTGTCCTTTTG
The DNA here is from genome assembly GCA_030686955.1 of Odontamblyopus rebecca. NCBI lineage: Eukaryota > Metazoa > Chordata > Actinopteri > Gobiiformes > Gobiidae > Odontamblyopus > Odontamblyopus rebecca. The sequence continues at coordinate 21,088,227 of CM060671.1, read as the reverse complement.
TCATCTGTCCATCAGGAAAAAACGGAGGCAGCATAAACTTATTCTTGTCTCTGAAGTTGAGCAAACAATAGTGCGGCTACTGGCTCAGTGGGAGCCAATGAGTCGCAATGGAATGAGGGACAAATCAGGAAGTGATCTGGTTTCAGTGGACCAGAAGGATGAGCGCTCTGGGCATCAGCAATCAGCACTGGACACATGCTACACATTTGGGCGAAGACAGGGAGGCTAATAGGAACAGGCCAAATCATGCATCATTAGCACTGGTCCTGAATGTACTCATGATGTCAACGTGGTAACTAGTAGCAACAGGAGAATACAGATGCCCATGTTGATCTGGTTTATCTAATTTTGCATTGGAAAGATGTGCAGTAATGGCCCAAGTTTACAAAAATTCATAGATGTGCCAGGCAGTGATCAGAGTCTATTCATAAAACAATCATTTATCAGGGCTTTATTACCACATTGTGTTAATCCTTTTCACTTGAAACCTCAAAGGCATAGACAAAGTTTTGCCAACTCTGCCAATATTGCCCTATTTCTTTGCATTTCCATACCACTTTAAAAATATTAAAATAATAAGTTTTAAAAATTATCCTTGTTTACATAAAACACATCCTTAATCTTTTATTTTATTGGTTAATTATTTTTAACCCATCTGTGAAAGCACACAAAATATAGTGGCAGTACTTCAAGTTATTTTGAATGGCGCCGCTCCACTAGATTGGTTCTGCCAACGCTTCAGCAATAGCAATTTTACGCTAAAACGATGCATTTTATCTTTCTCTTCTAACAACACAGAATAATGCCAGTTTACACATTCGGAAGCCATTTTACTTGGCCTTAGGTCAACTATATACAGCGTGCAATTACAGAGACATGTTATGTGTTTCATTTGAGCGTCTCACTTCTGCTATACACTATTTGTATGTTCTGTGATCTCCATCCAGATGTTTTGTAGCATTACATTAGTGTTCATTAGGGAGACGAGCTCTGTTTAGAACATGATCATTAGGAAACCCAGAGCAAGGATACCTTTCACTCCTGGCTTCTTTTAAACTTGGCCATTGGACATCTTAACAAAACATCCCCTTCTCCCTTATGACACAGCAGCAGAAATATTTGCTTCTTTTGGCAGTCGTTTGATGGTCCACTTTCAATTTTTGGTTGCAAAGCGAATTCTCTTCTGCCATCGACGTTCCAGAGACTGTGTTCTGGTGGTGGAAATCAAGAGTGCCGTTAAAATGACTCATTTAGGAATACAATGAAGGATGACAAGGGCTTTGGAGAAACGACTGACTTAATGTGCTTTTCTGCTTATGTTTCAACTCATGTGAGGAGATATGGCATCTTAGTCACAGACCCGGTTTCAAATCCTGCCATTACAAACATCTGTGATTTGATATGAGGTGCCTGCTTGTCTCCCGAAAGCACACTGACAAATTTGTGTGTTGTGTTGCCTCTTGTTCATTTACTTTAGACATGTAACAACAGGATTGACTTGAGTGGTTTCCAAGTCCCTCCACTGAAAGCCATTTGACTGTGATCATTGGAGAAGTGAAATCCAGAAATGGAATTGATGAACTGGCATAGCTTCATCTTGACTCATGAAACATGGCGCTAAATCAGGTCTCTTCAACATCATTTGCTCATTGCCGATAACAGCAATTATGCAATAAATCTTTCCTTAGCAACTTAACACAACAGGCGTAAACAGGCATTTGTCGGATGAGAGCCAATAAGCAGCTGCGGGGAAATGTCCGCAGAGGTGCCAGACGGATAGAGTCACCTCGACTGAAGGCTGAAAAAAAAAAAAAACTTCCTCCTCTCATCTCAAATCTAAAGATCATACGTACGGCACATATGTAGCAATCAGGGTTAGAGCCAGAGCCGATAGATTGGTCATGGCCGCGATTACAATCATCACTGGCCTGGAGCCTTCACGGTCCTGTAATTTCAACCCACAACTTTGAGCTTGATGATAGTTACCTTGGCCCTGGCTTTAATACCTATAGAGTGCTATAAAATGAGACATATGGTTGGGATATTGCTGTAGCAAATCCTTCAAGCCAACACAGCTCATGACGTTGGTATGCATGCACAATATTTAAATGAGTATAACACTAGAGGTATCTGCAAACTGGGTTACATGGAGAAATGAGGGCAGGGTTTTTAACAGGGAATAGAGCTGAGCTGTAGCAGGTATATGAGAGATACCCGTGGGTGGCAGAACACTGCTCCGCTTATGAAAAACGGCGCAAAGACGTGGGTGGTTTAATGGTGTAATAGAAGGCCAGCAGCTGATGGAGCGGTGGATGCAGAGGAGGAGGAGGACGGAGGTGATGAAGAGGACTTTCTGTGCTAGTGAGGCAGCCCTTTACTTTAGAATGTGCAGATATAATATCTGTTGATAATGAAGAGTAGTTTCTGCACAATATATATGTTAAACTAAACTGAAGATCAGACAGTGAGGCATACGTCTGCGTCTGAAGCTGGGAAAGTTCTAGAAACAGGTGCTCCAGTCGAGTTGTGTCATGTCACCTTGGCAGTTCAAAGCAGTGTGTGGTTTGAAACTGACAACTCTATAAAATACTATGGCTAGGAACCTTTAGTCATATGGTCCAATGGTTGTCAAACTGTGTTGTTTCATTTTAATTATTTGTATCAACCAAGCTTGAAATGTGATACTTTTATTTACATCAAACCATGTGTAAGTATTTTGTATTGTGTAAGTATTGTATGTATTCAACGTTCATTGTTAGGCCCGTTTTAAATCAATGGACAGGTCATGTTTAAGCCATCTTCAGTCCTACAACATACACCAGCATGAGATATACAGAGAAGACTCAAGTTTGTAAATTAAGTTATGATGTCAATCATTTGTAATAATTACTCAACTGTAAAAATCGCAAAGTAATTACTTGCCCAACAGCGTGATGTTTGTGTAATCACTCAGACATCCAGGAAGGGTCCATAGCAGTTGCTTTTCAAAATTAGATGGCATTTAGGATATTCTGAATCATACTTCTCATATTTGACAGCTCAATTCGTAATATCATACCCATTGTTTACTTTTGCCAAAACCACACTGGCTATTATGCTGGCTGAATTCTAAGAAAAAGTCATTTAATATTTATATTTAGAGAAAAAATGGATGGGGAGATCATTGACTTTACTGCGGTGGAGTTCAGATAAGCATTTAGAAGAGTAGGCCATATGCATCATGGTGGCTATTAAGTCATACAAACCCATAAAATCATGGCAAAACTGTACAAAATACCATCAAAACATCAAAAACATCTCTGCAACTAATTACCCAGACCTGAGTCTCTGTAGCTCATTCCACACTGCGAATTGCATAAGTGTTGCACTCAGACTTTAAAATAACTCTGATAATAACTACAAATCTGCCAAAGCCGTTCTAAGTCAATGTGAATTAGCCCTTAAGACAAATATAAGGTTAGTTTAGGAAGGTAAAAAGAAACAGATTTTATCTAAAAAAAAACTATTACACTCAAAAAATATTACTGCAAGCTTCAAATAAACAAACTAACAGCGTTTTCATAATTTTATGCTTTTTTTATTACTTGATTTTATACAGAATTGCACTTACATAGTGGCGCGCTGTAGTTTTAGGTTGTGTAGAATTAATTATATCTATTCAGTGTTGTCTGACTTTTCCAGACGTTTGGCAGCAGCACTTTTACAGATGCACTTTCCTTCTCTATTAATATCTTGCACTCACATCCACGACCCTGGCAGGTGGCTGGCCCGGCGGGTGACCAAGCCAAGGTAAAAGGTCAAAGATCATTCGAACACCTGCACCTGTCATTGTGCAGAATGACAAACCACTGCAGCTGGGGCCGCTCAAGACATCGCAGATTTAGCCAACAAGATAAGTCACTATGCTTTATCCAACAAAAATGGCTTTGCTGTGATGTAACCAAGTTAAATCATTTTAATCTACTAAACAAATGCAAATGTACAACAAATATAATGAATGGAACCTCCACTTGTTCCCCAATCTACTGCAGACATAAGCAAGGAAGAGGATAAATGTGGTTTCAATGGTTCAATTTTGGATACAATTGGGTTATCATATAAAAAAGCCAAAGACAATGATAGATTTGGCATATCAAAGAACTATTTTGTTGGAGTCTTAGTTATTCGGGGGATAATACCATTCAATGGTCCCAACAGTTTTTGCAATCCATCTGCTACTGATAGGTTGTCTCAGTGGCACTGATGAGTAGGTCAAATACAGAGGACAAATTTCCCTACACAATAAAATTTAACTTAACCTTAACCTGATTAGAAATGTGCCTGTAAATGTCTAAAATTAGGGTCTTACAAGTGAATGGTCATACAAAACGACAGCTTTTCCATTGGATTCATGTTAATGGCTATTCTAAGTCTGCATTTCATCATCATTTCATATTTTGATAGATCTCCCACCTCTAGTAGAACTATTGCTGATTAACTTGCACCATACATGAGGGTCTTCAAATGTAGCTGTTTAGTCAGTGTCATTCACCTGTCTGTCCATAAACTTCCAATACACAGTTGGTCAAATAAAGCCTATAAAATTTCACAAGATAACGCCTTAGTTTCATATCAACAAATTTCCTTTTGGATAATGAAGTATCTGTCTAATCTAATCTATATTACACACATAATTGCCTCGCTTTTCCCGCTATATCAAACCTTACAAGAGTTCTCAGCGCAGAGATGTTTTGAGTTTGTAAATGTCTCTAAGCTTGAGTGTCCTTAAAGTCCCTGCATTAGACTAACTGACACGTAGCCACCCACCCCGCTGTTTTATTAGCGGTTGTCCTAGAGCCGCCTAACCCTTCACCCACACTCCTTTTGTCAGTGTCTCTTTCCAGTGTTTTGGACAAACTAAGCAAGCAGCCCGTCAGCGCTGTTTGGCTTTATGGACAAGGCCGAGAGAAGAGAGGTTTCACAATACAGCTGGCCGCACGAATGATTTATTGGCCACAGAGAAATGCAGTGAAAGACAGAGATACAAGCGATTGGCAGAATGAGGGGAGGTAAAAGAGATGGGAACGAGAGTGGACACTGGTTTAGCCAATGCCTCCCCGGGAATGCTTTTATTCCTATAATGAATGGTTGGAAATCGTTAAAAAGAGTAGGAAAAATGAGAGAAAATGTTTTTAAAAATGGCCAGACACTCTTGGACAGTCTTTTGGCTTGGTTCACTTGACAATCCCCAGAAAATGGAGGAAAGGCGATATATTATGAGAACCCATTACTAGGGCTGCACAATATATCACAATCAAATTGAAATTGTAATTTGAGCAGGTACAATTATCAAATCAGAAAGGATGCAATGTTTTCTGCAGAGAACAAAATATCCTGTCTTTTTATAAAAAAATCTCCACAAACAAGTTCTTAAATGCATGAGATTCTTGTATTAGCTTAGCAGATCAGATTTCAGTCTTCTCTTAAATGTTAAAGAGGGGATTACACTTGTATGGGGCACTGCTAACACATAGCATATTTTAATCACCACATTAACTTTTATTGGTTTGAAAATGCTATATTAAAAGCCGAAATCAAACTGTAATTAGTTTTAGTTTCATTTTGAATGCTCTGAGTTCCCCATCGCTCCCCAGGCTAAGTCACTCCCCCTTCATAGTGCCATCACAACACAATCAGCGTGCATTCTGCTAATGAAACTACTGCACATCACATCAGATTTGTGAAGTTGTAGTAAACAGTTTTGTATCCTGCTCTTGTATATGAGATCACAAAATTACTCAAACTTGCATGGATAATAAAAAACACCACCAAAGTTTTGTTTTTGATGAGGACATTATATGTTATGGTACAATATGGTGCAAAGCTCTAAAAAGTCAATTTCACATAATACCCCCTCTTTAATGCTTCTGTTTACAATGTGCACTCTAAACAAAATTCTACATTTTAAACTTGCAATTGCATTTTTCCCCCTAATAGTGCAGCCGACGGACACTCTTGGACAGTCTTTTGGCTTGGTCTGCTTGAGAATCCCCAGAATAAGGAAGAAAAGCGATATGTTATGAGAACCCATTACCCCCTTAATTTGTGTAATATGGTCTTGTTCTATGGAGGTGCTGATGGAGGCAGTGGCCTGTGTTAAATGATCCTGTCCACAATGTCATGCAGCAGTGCACAGTAATATAACCATTAAGACAGAACACAAGGAGTTCTCTGGGCTACGTTTATGAGAAGTTTATTTCACTCTCATTGGGTTAAATAAGCAGCCATTAATACCACCAATCAAATAGAAGCGGTTATTGTGTGTATGTGTGTGTACGTGCAGGCAAAACAATGTGGTTTTATCGCAAGTCCTTTTGAATATAATACGTGTAATTTGAGGGCTATTATTTTTAGGCTCATTAAGTGATTTGGCTGTGTCCACAATAATAACCTTAGGACTGGTGAGAAGCACTGGAAAGGCGGGGGAGCGGGCATCGGGTCTTACATCTGATCCCACAACAATTTGATTTAGTTTTAACTGAGTGGGAATTGTTTATCTTGGGACATGGCCAACATGGGTCGATGTACTCTTAAAACAGCACGGATTTGAGGAAAACAATAAAAATGGCGAGAAGAACGGTGGCAGGCGGGGTTAGGTTTTTAGAGTGCAGATTTGGTCTGGTGCCATTTGTGGTTGTGTATACGCTGTGACTAAATACACGGCTATTTAAATGAGTGGGAAAGATAACATTTTCATCGTGTCCAGGAAAACGTGTTGGCTAAATGGTTGAAAAATACAGAGGTAGGCGACTGAAATATCAACAGATTTGCTTTAAATGTAAACATAGGGATTGAGAGCTTACATTGTATGGGGCTTAGTAATGCTAATGGTCATGTCAGCTTGGAAAACTGGAGGAAAGTACATGGTGGAGAAATCAGATAAACCTAGAAGGATGTTGTGAACAATTCCCAGTATTTTTCATACTTTTCATACATTCTTTTACTTTCTTTTTATTGAAGTAACAGTACTTTTGCTTGAGTAAAGGTTTGGGCTGCTCTTCCCAATGTGAGTAACTCTACAAGTAACAAAAGCTTTATGTTGACAATATTAAATGATTTGAACATTTGTGTTTCTTGCACGGCAGATATGATTTAATATTTTGACCTTCCACTTACAATAATTATAAATCAGATGTTATTAATTTTATTTCAGTAGTACTTTTCCCAAATAGTTTTTTGATTCTTACTTGAGTAATTTCTTGGATTTCTTTGCACTTCTACTTGAGCAATATTATTTTGAAGTAATGTTACTTTTACTTGAGTAAATTTACTTTTACACAATTATTGTCAACTTTAACTCACCTCTGGCCTGACCTATGTAAAAGTAATAATTAAGTGTTTAGCGCGTGGTAACTTGTGTCAATCGCAGCTTTAGCTAATGCTAGGTCACCGAGTATAGACCGGAGCAGGCCAAGTTTACATTCCAGAGTATCAGTTCCTTCTTGAACCAGGGAGAAGGAGGGTCGGGGGTCAAGAATACTCTCACGCACCGTATCTCTCTGAAGGAGCCTCTCCCTGAACAAACCTTTCCAGTGTTCATTTGCATACACCTTTTCTTCTAGTCGCCAGCAAAGTTTGGACTCTTTGCTGTGTGGACGGGAGTGTAGCTTTCCTATAAGTATACCTAATTTGAAGGGGTGCGGCGCTTAGCCTCCACTTACTCCATACGCTCAGTGCCTCGAGGCAACAACACTGCTCCCTGCCCAGTCATCTGTAGCCTAAAACAACTCGACAAAGAACAAGAATCACTTAAATATGACAAAAATACACCAGGATTCCATATTTCAAAAAGCTATACGGTGATTTATAAAGTGCTTTTTGGGAATAGCAGACCGCAAAACGTATTTTCTCATTCTCTGTCAAAGATTCGGGTCTGAGGAAGAAGAGGTTACATTATTGATGGACAGTTATCTTGATTGCCCCCAACTGCTTGGCTACAAAACAATGCTGTTTATATCACGGCTTGACATTTTCCGAACTGAAGCGTAAACATCATGAGGATCGTGTTGTGAAATTATAACACAATGGTCAAGCTCAACAGGGCATAAGAAACAAAGTCGGTGAAGATATTGCTAACGGAAATCCTATGTAAGCATATAGAATACTTGATGTCCTGCAAATAGGCTTGTCACGATGATTACTTGATTGGTCAATATCTGAAAGCTGGAACATTATACTTTGTGGCTTATCGTATGTACATTTTCTTTGTAAAAGTGGGGAAATTTTGGGTATTTTTGTTGTAATATAAGATTTGAGGTTGAATAAGTGACTTCTATGGCTAATTATGTTTTCATTCTGCCATTTATTTGTTGCAGCTCATGTTTTTTTAATGATACTACTTAAAAATTGTTTATTGGGATTATCCTGCTTTGTGACAGTAGTATGATGTAGTTTTAATATTATCATTATTGCGGTATATCTCTGTAGCAATATATGGTGCTTCAAAACGTGTTATTATGACAGTCCTACCTGCAAAATATAAGATGTCAATCAAATGAGAAGCAAAGTAGAGCATGGAAGTGAATTGATGTGACCTCAGCAGACTCAAAGAAAAAACGTCGGTCTGCATCACATGACGGGGCGTTAAGTGCGCACGTCTGCTTATGTCAGGGAGAAAAGGTTACAATTAGGTCAGGTGCTGGAGGTAAGTGCTGTGTGCAGCCCAGTGCTTATTAGCAAGTGGGTGGTGAGCATTTCCACTCCTGTCACTAACGCAGCTTTAGCCACTGCCTCCCACATGTCCTCCCAACCAGGTGCTAATAGATTCTGGTATGTGCGTGCCAACAGTACTTAGTTTAATTAACTACTCAATCATACACAACCTATCTGCAAATAGGTCAGCCATTCTGATTAGTTCTTCTCTGCTTAAGGAGCCGTTGTGTAAATATGGAAGGATAAAGTCCACAAAACATGTTTTATTTTCATTATACAGCCTGTATGTTTATTTGCACTTGCAGGGTTCTACTGGTATCTTAGTTTAACAGTGTATGAGGGATTACTAGGCCATGAGATCTACTGGTATCTTTGTTTAACAGTGTATGGGGGATTACTAGGCCATCTTGACCAGCTAGGCCCATCCTGTGCCAACCTTGTGATGTCATGAAGCTGTAGTTTTCAACTTAAGCTACCTTTTACCTTTTGTTCAGTATAGGTTGGCAATTCCAGGTCTGAAATCATCCAAATGCTTCTAGTGAAGGTGTATGGAGTTTTAATACACAGTGGATCACTTTCTGTATTACCACATGACATCAAGTGAAACAGGGAAGAACTCAGCCTGAAAATATACAGGATTTGTGCAGTAAACATGCGTGTGTGCATGAAACACAACACAACTTTTGGCGTTGTGTAGGCGGCACGGTGGCTGAGGGGCAACACTCAGGCCTCACAGCAAGAAGGTTGCGGGTTCGATCCCCGGGTCGCCCGGGCCTTTCTGTGTGGAGTTTGCATGTTCTCCCCGTGTCTGGATGGGTTTCCTCCGGGCACTCCGGTTTCCCCCATCAACCCAAAACATGCACTGTAGGTGTAAAAGTTGTGTGAGTGAGTGTTGGTGGTGGTCGGAGGGACCGTTGGCGCCGCTTGGCTTGGCAGCCGCGCTCTCCGTCAGTCTGCCCCAGGGCAACTGTGGCTATAACAGTAGCTTACCACCACCGGGTATGGAGTGAATGAAGAATGCTCTGTAAAATGCTGTGTAAAGCACTTTGGGGACATGTGTCTGTGTAAAGCGCTATATAAATAAACCTTACCTTACCTTACCTTACCTTACAACTTTGGGTATGTTAGTGATGAGGAAACAACATTATAATAAAGATCAGTTGGCAAGGCAACCATGAAATAAAAAAACAAATACATAGGGATAGGAGGAGTATACTAAAAAGTCATATTATAGGTGCCTATCTGAGATCATGATATCTATTTTTTTCAATCCTTCACTGTTTGAGCCTCTAAAAACATTAGAAAAGCATTAAATCCAGCCCTATTCTCACAAGCTCATATCACTATTCAGTCACACAACTCTAGATATATGTTTTATCAGCCATTTATCTATGGAAAAGTACACTGTCTGTGAAATCTGGATTACTGGATGTCCCTTTTACATATCTCATTTATTGCATTATTACATACATTTTGATTAATTAGGAGTGTGATTGTACAACTATGCATTATATAATGAAGTGCCACAACAGACATCAGTCCCTATTTCATTTCTAAAATATTGTAGTAATGAAACTCCTACATTTCTTGACAAAGCTCATTGCACCTGTCCCTGACCTGGCCTATGTCACCCAGGCTCAGACTACACACATTCAATAACACAGAGGATCCTGCAGAGCTCAGCATTCCCAGTACAATATAACAGTGTGAATGCTGGCGTGTTTCTCTCCAGCTGCTGCATAACACATTGAGCTCCATACTAGAGACCACCAGAACCCACTCACCACTACTTCCAGTACGTTCTGTCCCCATCCCGATCCCTAAATTTGGGAAAGACATGGGCCAAGTCCTGTCCTGACTACGGGGAGTAACTCTGCCCCGTGTTTCTCATGCCACGGTCAACTGTCGGCAGACAAAGGAACAAAACATGTCGCCCTGGCAACGCTCCCCTGAAATAACTGTGCTGGGCTGCGTTAGGAGAATCCAGCTTGTACTTTTGCAAATAGAGGACATGCTGAACTAATAGAAAACTGCAATTGTGTATTTGTCTTTTTATCATCTAAAAACACCCAAAATCAGACAAAGGTGAAATAGCAATGATTCACCACAAGGCAGCTTTCTTTGCAAAAACATTAACCAAAGCCAAACAAGGATTCTGATCCTCATCACGCATGGTACATAGCAAGTTTGAGACAGAATACAAATTGACTAGAAACTGAATGATATGGAGCTTCACCTATATCCAAATAGTCAATGTGCAGAACTAGATAACCAGGTACATTTATGTGAATAATGCTACACAATAGTTTTCCATTCATAAATCTCATTGTATTGTCTCTGGAGAAAAGGAGTTGTTTTTATTGTTCATTTGTAGTACCTTGTAACTTTCAACTGCTCTCCCAGGCACCAGAACTTGTACCAAAACAATACTTTTTCTTTTGAAATCAAGTTTTTGGTTCCAGTAGTACGTTAACTTATTAATTTGGTACTGCACTAGTACCTTTCCTATATTACGCAAAATTGACTCTTGTGAGCCACGTTAGAATCTTGTTACATACTCAAAAACATACCTGGAGTTGAGTTTTGTTTAATTCACACATGTTCAAGTTTACTATTTACTATTGGTCTGTCTGCATCTCTTTGTGTGATCAGTTACCCTTTACCTTTAGTTCAGTAGAGACGGGCAATTCCAGGGCTAAAATCACCCAAATGTGAAGTGAAGCTATATGGGGTTTGAAAACACATTGGAGCACTTCCTGTATTACCACATGATATCATAAGGTTTGAGAGAAGAGCTCAGCCTAAATATGTAGGATGTGTGTGTTTAACCATGTGTGTAGGAAACAAAAACTAAATGTCTTTTGATGAGGAAACATTAGAACATAAATCAGAAAATAGCATAATATGGGCCCTTTAAGTGAAAAAATATGCAGTATTGACAAAATCTTAATAAAAAAATAATGCCGCAAATCTAACTTCAATTTGCAACACTAAGGAAGTGATTACTCTGAAATAGTTCAGCATTAGTACATTCTTCACATATTCCGCCTCTGTCCTTTCACAGTGACATTTTCTCTGTCTTCAAAGCCACCAAGACCCCCAGTAGATCTCCCTTAAGCGTTCATGTTTGGTGTTCACAGTAGGTGGGCACCACTAAATCAATAGCTCAAAAGAATTGTGATGTGTCCCAGGCTTCGGCACTGCCACATCCTGCAGGTTAGAACCACAGCCATCTGGGTTTGGTTAGATTCAAGACATAAGAGTCGTAAAAGTAGTGAGAGGAGAAACCAAAGGGGGCACCGCCACGTCATTCAGGCCCAAAGCAACCCCAAACCAGCCCTCTCGACCCTCCTATCATGTGGTCACCAGCAACAGTATACAGCAAAACCTGGCAGCATTCAAATCTGACCCCATGTCACCAAAATATCCAATTCTGATTCGTCTTTGCTGCTCAGGCTGAAGCAAATAGCAGGCTTGACTATTAAAGGGTGTAAGACCTATATGGAGTTATGGTTTGGTTAATTTACATGATGAATTTTTAAGATTACAAATGACATGCATCTCTGTTGTTATTCAAAGTGTATTTCGAAAGCTGTTTATTCAACACCTAGTAATTATTCTTCTGTGCTAGGGGAGGCAGGAAATAATCTATATTTAGTGGCACTTGATGGCTCCTCTGTCAGACCCTTGCAATTCTCTTTTTGATCCTTTATTCACAGAGACGATGAATAGATGCAGAGTGACACATGCAGCGTGTACATCTGCGTTCTGCTATTGTCCAATCAGAATCACTCCTCAAGTGTCATTTTTACCCATGTCTATAAAAAAAAAGTCTACTGGGAGACATGATAAAGCTACAAAGAAAAGAGAGCCAAAAACAATTGTATTAAGTAGACGTTTTTGTGTTGGGGATGTAAACATTTTTAGAGTTATTGATAAATGTGATCATTCAGGTCACAAATACTGTATAATTTTAAGAATTGAAAAATGGTCGTCATAAGAAACAGTCTACAGTTTAAAGAAGTCTAAATGTAAGTTTTTTTATATGTCACATTAACTTTAAATAGTGGTCTTGTTCTCTCGGTAAACATAGCACTAATTGACATCCCTGATTTATGTACATTTGGGTAGTTATTTTTTCTTGAAAACAGTACAACAGTTGCCTGGAGAATGATCTCTCTGTGTATGTTTTTTTTTTTTATACAGATGAATATCAGTCTGGTCCCCCACACCCTCCATCGTGTAGAAAGACCAACCAAACATGATTAACAGATTAACAGAGTTTAGTGTTGTGTTTGATCATTGATTCTGCAGAAATCTGAAATGTTTTTCAGTCCTGTGTGAAATGTTTTGCTTTCTTTTTTCTACATAAGCAGCCATATTTCTTTTGATATGACCATCCACAAGTCAAACATGTCTGGATCCCGGGCAAGTGCAAAAGCCTCATGTTTATTTTTCCCAACATAACTTAAGGTAACATAGTTTAACGTAAACTTAAGACATGTTACTAAAGACATGTTGATCTTTTAGGATAAAGCATTGCAGTGAATACTTAAGTAAAGCATTGACTGTAATTTCTTAAGAAGCGTTTCTGTACAACTGGATTTAATTACCATATAGTTTTTTTCCCACCCGTGACAATTTGCTGAATGTCGCTCCTCACTTTTCACCATTTCACACTATCTAAAGCCAAGAACTGAGTTTGTCAATAATCAACCAAAGCCATACTGTATTATTACTTAAATGAGGCGACAGATATTTGACCTCAGGCTGTAACACAAATAATTATCTCTGTAGGTACCACTCTATGCTAGCATCAGGTGGTTTTTCCAGTTTTTCATTTAGTTACAGAAAGTTGGTAGGGGATCTTGCTCAACCAAAGCAAACTCAGCACATGACTTATCAGCACCTTGTGCCGCGGTATCTCTACATTGGCGTTTACACTGCTAGGCTAATTTAATTAGCCTAGTTGGTATGGAAGTATTTATATAGCACTTTTCACAGACATATGTCACAAAGACGCTTTACAGAACATTAGTTTAACACATTCCCCAATGAAAGCATGAAGAGCAGCCATATAGGTAGTATCTTTCAGGTACGTGTAGTGCACTATTGACTTCCTGTTCAAAACTGCAGAAGTGAGAGGGCCAGCATCACAGTGGAATTTCACAATAGCAAGCAGCAAGTTTTAATTTATGTTTTTATTGTTGAATACGGCTATGTAATATTTTTTTTTTTATTACATTTCTTTGATAATCACAAGTACAAAGCAGTGGGGGGAGTCAGGAGGTAAGTAAAAAGCCTCCGATTCAGAATTACTCAAACACGCATGACTCAATTGAAATAATGAGTAATGAGTAAGAGTGAACACTGTTATGTCTTGCATGATTAAAAGTATTGTTTTACATAAATATGTCCCTGTTAAGGATAAGATAAACTTTTATTTTGCACTCACCATCTCGTCCAAAGCATAGCGCAGTACACCGTGCTCGTAAAGGATGAAAAAACGCCGCTGCCATTTCTGTGTTGGACAAAAGATGAAAACAGTTAGTCATAAGTTGTATCAGTTATAGCTACAGCCATAAAATGTGTGTATATTTTATTATGGGTGAGGTCACACAAAGGAAATGTGGAAATATTTATATAAGAGACATCGCAATTTGATCCGAGTGATGCCATGTTAGACGTATAAACACTATGTTAATACTCTCTCAAGGGGATGCACGCCTTTGAAAAACACTTGGCATCTCTTCTGGCACAAACTCAGCTCAGACTACATGATGAGGCTGTGAAGCTAGATGGACTGGATTTCATGGCCTACAACAGTCAATAAATCCTACATTTCCTTGTGTATGTTCTTTGTAAATGAAGACAATGAGCCCACACTATCATAATATCATAAATTATGTTAGGAACTCATCATGAGCAAGGTCACATATAAGACATACGTATCGCTTCTTCCTCCAGTTGTTGTATATTGATTTTAGTGCAAATGATACGCTGACATCTCCCTGCTATTCTCTTGTCTCATTGGCTGGCTCGGGTCCATGCTAAATACACCTTTTAGCCTCAGTGTAACATTTCCTTCAATGGAGAGTGCTACATCAAATATTAAAAGGTGCTTTGTAAACTTAAAGCCATATAAAAGGTCTCAGAACGTTGCAGATAAGGTTCACGGGCCATGAGAAAAGGCCATTACATATGCGCCATTGCCATAATAGCATGTTTTGTGATTTGGAGCAATCGTAATGTATAACCTGCTAAACCAAAGTGTTGCTAAAATATGACTCATTTAACGTGACAGCTATATTATTTATGTGTACTGGTCAGTCAAAGCTTCGCCCCAGCTCTGCGATGGGACCACTAATTATATGACCGCAAACTGATTGGAAGAATGGGCCACGCTCTCATGTGATGATGTCAAAGCTGCTGCACTCTGTTGACAGTAGTTGGGTTGAAGGATCCCGAGTTGTCCCCCCTCCCCCCCTCCCCACACACACAAACGCACACACATATCCATATGGAAACCATCAGGGCAGCTGTGTGAACTGGGACCGTTCCTACACCTCCCCCACAGTTTTTTTTTTGGGATACTCCCCCCTTTTTTTGGGATGCAACAGCACATTACAGTCAGGAAACAGATAAGTGGGAAGTGAGCAAGTGTCCTGTTATGCGGCGCTAGGGGAGAGGAAATCGTCAAGTGGAAAATGAGGATTATCAAGTCAGAGAGATGTTTCTGCTGGCTCTGAAATAATAAAATAGTTGCTGTATTCAGGATGTGGCTAATACATGTTTGAATAATACGGGCCATATTATGCTATTTTCATTTCATGTTTCCTCATCAAAACATTGTGTATAGAGTTCTTCTCTGAAACAGAAAACATTCTTTCCCACCTTGTGATGTCATAAGGTAATACAGGAAGTGCCCCACTGTGTTTTTAAAGACAAACTCAGTCTCTACTGAACTAAAGGTAAAAGGCATCTGTTAACTTGAAAACTTCCATTACATGACATCACAGGTTAGAACAGAGTATTTAGAGCTTTGGAGATGTAGACAGACTAATAATTAAAAGGATTACTCAAACGTGTGTGAACAAAACAAAATACAACTCTAGGTATGTTTTTGATGAGGTGGCCTGGTTCTAATATATCTTAAACCTTAAGACAATTTTGAGTAATATAGGACATTTAATAACAGGAGATTGTTCTTTTATCACTAACTTTCAAGGTAGTTGCTGTAAAATATAGACTAAACATGACCTACATAAGAAAGGGAATCAGAATTTCCATTGCACTCTTAAGGCAAAAGTTGGAAGTTCAATCCCAGTTGTTATGTCCTTAGGCAAGACACTTGGCCCAACTTGTGTGTATTTAAATGTCAGAACGAGAGTGTGATTGATGGTGGTTGGGGATTAGGAGCAGAAGAAGGTAAGTAAGGTAAACCTGATTGTCTCTGAAAGACAAATTCTTCTTGGGCTATGGTGCCACGTAAAGATGCATAACTGAT
This sequence comes from Odontamblyopus rebecca, assembly GCA_030686955.1. Classification (NCBI taxonomy): domain Eukaryota; kingdom Metazoa; phylum Chordata; class Actinopteri; order Gobiiformes; family Gobiidae; genus Odontamblyopus; species Odontamblyopus rebecca. Next base: position 21,072,029 of record CM060671.1, on the reverse strand, counting down.
GAATGAAAAAAGTAAAAAATTTATTATGCCAAAAAAATACCAAATTCAAGTACAACTTTAAGTGAATGTTCTACACAAGATGCAGTGTTTTTTATGATGTTTATATATTCAACAGAATCATATTAGGAAGATGAATTAACAACTTCCATGCTATGCTTTCTGGATTTGAATCCAACTAAGGTCAGTGTATTTTTGGTCATTACGCTCTCCCTCTCCCTTTTAACCCCAAACTTTATCTGAGTGAAAAGCTGAAAACACATATTATCAGAAAAATCGTTATTTCAGAGAAGTGTGAGTGACATGATGTTATTTGTTAAATAAATCATACTTTAAAGTCTGCTTACCCGAGATCTGTGCAATGGATTGTCAAAGTTAGTTCCCTCTGGGGCTAGCAGCAGCCACCCTCCGTATATCGGCTTTGCCTGGCAGAGGAGTACAGACAATTACAATGTGTTAAGTGGGACATAAATGCATCAATATACAGTGCAATCGTGCATTTTTTATTACTTTACTGGAGATGGTGCAGCCTACTTCCTGGTTCTGCAAAGTATAGCAATAACAACCCTCCTCACATACAATAAGTGCACAGTATTAGTCCAACCACTACACAGTGAGCCGTGAGTCGTCTGTAGGCTACATTCCCCTGCGTTTGGCTCTCTTCCAGCACACCATGCTGCCACAGAAAGAGAGGAAAGGCCAAAACACATGATTTTCCCTCTGATCCTCTAAGTGGGTGGAGGGGGCACCAAAAGGCAGAAGCCAGCAAGAAAAATAGCAGATGAGAAAACCAAGTAAGGAAGCTGCAGCAGAGGAGCTTTTGTGGACACACATTTGCAATTCAAACATAAGACTTGGACTGGTACTTTCTTAAATACTTCTGGTACATTCTTGGACCGCTGCCATAGCACATTGTTAAGGATTTCTGCTTTACTATGCACACTCAAGCATTCAGTCACAACTTAGACTCTTACGAAGACATATTTTGCATAATTAGCTTGCAGGTCAAATTTAGTCCAAAGCATGGACATTTACAACCACCTGGCACCTTCGCATAGCACCATCAGCAGCTGTGACTCCACTCAAGACCTCACTCCACATAAAACCATGCATAAACCTCTAATGCTACAACTTACAAGGTATTTATCTCCCCAATGACTCTGCAAATGAGATGTCGCAGGAAGTCAAGACATAATCAAATCATAAAAACCTGCTGTAGTAATGAAAGTAAACTACATCTGATGGATAAATATGACTCAGTTGAAAAGAATAGATTATGGTCATACATTTCAAATCTATATAGTTAATTCTTATATGATCTGACAGCAGGGGTGAACTGCCGGACCACTTGAAATCTGGGTCACTTTTACCCTTCAATGGTTCAAGGTTTAAATGCATTGATTGGAGGATTCCTGTGTCACATGTAGTCTGTTCATTCTGACATGCCAGATACAGTTTATTTTGTATCATTAAATAGGAATAAAAGCATGCACAACAGTTTTAAGGTGTGTTACCATGTCAAAAAAGAAGTGTTGTATCTACATGGTCATATTTGTGTTATTATGTTCCAGTCTAATCGGTCATTTGCATAAGTTTTACTTGCTAGGTGGAAAATCCTCAGTATACACTATGCTTTCAGGGATAGGCGTAAGGCTGATGAAATGTGGACTGTTAACGCAAATAGCACAAAGTCAATTGAGTCAACATAAGCAGCTGATAAGAGGTGCTGGGAGGGAGGGTGGGGAGTTCTATATCCATGAAATAAGGTCAGCCCCAGAGGCTACAAACCATGTCCAATTGACCCCAACCTCTGCATTATGGTCCACTGACAGAGGGCTGTTATTTATGTGCATGTCTGACTTTAAGACGCAACAACATAACTCTACATGAACCGTGTGACAGTGGAGCAACTCCACCAGAGCAGCGATATTCACCTGGTTTAGGTCTTCATCGATGAGCAAATGTGACTCTCTGGGCTTAAAACAGTTCTGGCATTTACTTTTGTTAAAAATATTTGCTTGAAATTTCCGACAAGCATTTTCCTTCAAAGACATGGCTGGTTTAAAATGAGTCACTCGTGAAAAAGAATTTAAAAAGTCAGACTGATGCCAAATGGATCGAATCCAAATAAAACAAAATCAAAAAGAGGAGATAAAAGCGAAGCTCATAACTGCACAGCGTTACCTGTCCTATCTGTCACCTGAGGCTGTGGAGGACCTCGCCTTAAGTTATATCAAGAATATTCATCTTGTGTGAGGGGACGAGTCCCACTGCTTCCACTTTGCGCTAACTTGTGCAGGTCAGCTCGTACGCGCCCAGTCCCGCGCTCTTATTTTGCCCTAAATGCGTCGTCCAAAGTGCTGTGGTCGCTTCCCAGGTGACATTCCGGGCCTGGAGTTTACTGCAAAGGTCCCGTCATCCTCCATGGGGCGGAGGGAGTCCACTCTGGCCCCTCTCGTCGTCTTTTCTATCTAACAAGTGATATCGCTGCATTCATTCCAGATATTTGTGTTGTTCCGCTGTTTACGCCGCTGCGTGAGGCCAAACGCCGCTGTCCGGGTGCGAAAACGCCATGGACTCGGCTGTCATTCCGCTGAACCCATTTCTCTGGATCCCGCTCGTCGTCCCAGCCTCGCAGTTGGCACTGGTACGCAGTCTGCGGCTGATGTTTTCGTGAAAATCCAAGCTGGGACGGACATCCAGTTGGCGGAGAGAGGGGGAGGTGTTCAGAGAAAGTGCAGAGCTGAAGGAAAGCGTCATGGGCCAATGAGAAGCGAGGACGCGCCCACCTCCGAGGCCGTGTCTCCATCTGACCAATAGGAAAGTCCAAACAGAGCGCTCCGGGCCAAGCTTGGTGGGCTTTAAAGACCCCCTCCTCCCCCCTAGGAAAACTTTTGGTGCAGAAGTGTCAGTTGTCATCCTGACATTTGTGTTGATTACCATAGTGATGTTTGAAGGGAATTTGTTCAGCTGTGCACTCAGTGTTATTATGTCCCCATGTCTAATTACAACAGGCATTGTTTTACGGACTTATCATTTCCCTGTTTAATTTTGCATACCAGTGCCATGTACAGTATGAATGCTGCTATTAGTGTGAAATGTCTCATGATTCTAACAGTTTTGATTTACAAGATGAAGGAGGGCCCTGCTATTTTCATACATGCACAATTGAATATCTGAACCATAATATATCTGTAGAGCCAAATACAACCATAAAGCTACAGTGTTACTTTAAACAGTTAAGAGGGTCTTAGTAAGTGCTGTTTGCATGCTGAAGAGCACCATCTGTTGGTTATACATTTCTATTTACCTAATCTATTGCAGAGCTCTCATATTTGACAAAGGAAATCATTACATGTAAACGCTCATTTGTTGGGCCGCAGATGGTGAGCTTTTTATGATCTACATCCTTGTAGTTGCGCAATTAGCATTTCTGGCACACAAGGTAGTTCTATGTGCTAATTACAAGTGGCAATAAAGTAAGCAGTTAAGCTCCTGGATGATTTCATTCCAGTAATAATTGTAGTAAGTTCACTGTAAGAGGAGGACTTTGTTGTTAAGAGGACCCTCCTGTTGTGTTATCATTACAGTGATAGGGAGGTGACATTGAAATAGAGCAGCCTTAACCCCTCAGCAGTAATAGCAGTCGTGAGGAACAGATAAGACATTGACATTCCTGGAAATGCAAAAATCACTGAAGTTATACTGTAGGTTTATTCCATCATTGAAATTCAACATGGCAACAAAGTGCAACTGTTTTTATACAGGTAGTGGGTTGGGATTTAGGAGGCTGTGCTTATCGGGTAAAACACCATATGCAGGGTAGTGAACTGTACTGGCTCACCTAACATACATGTATAAAAATCTTTATGTTCTCCCCATTAAAGCATCTTAAATGATCATTTCTGGTAGCCCAAGCCCAAATAAGAGAGTAAAAAAATGAACAAAATGCAATGCCAAAGTTATTCTATAAGCTTCTTGTGTTCTTGTGTTCTTTTGTGCTTTGAGGTACATACAAAGTGGTACACATACAATAAGGTCAGAGATAAAGTGGAAAGCACACACGAATAACTGTGGTGGTTGGTGTCATTTTCAAAATATCATAGTGTCACATATATTGCATATGTAAAGAAGGCAGTATTCAGAAAAGATCCACTTTTTTCTTCATTTCATTACGTTTCCAAAGAGGAAGTCTCTCAAATTCGTGGACCTCCATGCCAAAAAGTTCAAAGAATGTATCAGATGACAGATGCCGCTGAAAGAAAAGAACAATAACAACATTATTTAAGTACATATATGTTTTTTGCAGGCATCATAGTATATACCTCAAGGCTTGTCCTGTCTACATCCCTGGGAAGTTTCACTCGCCCCCTATTGGTAACTGTAAGTATTTCATATGGATAAATCTGGGGGAAAAACAGTATTAGATGAAGTCATGGTCAATTATTGTGAAATCATCGTGCAAACTGTCCAAGCATAACACTGGCAAAAGGACTGCACAAAAGAACAAAAAAGAAAAAAAAAAAAAATACTTGCTTTTGGCTCCACTAAATTAGGCAAAGACGTGCCTCTGCCCATCCGTGCAAGCTGAGTGCCATAGATGAGCTACAGTCATGCAATGGAAGATGAGTTGTCAATTTCTCGAGCCATAATAGTTAGTCAGATGAACTGAGGGTTCAGTGGTCGTGGCAAGATGATGCATACAATAAGTATTGGCATTGTGGCCTCTTACCTTATAATCTGAAAGAGAAAAACAAATGTAATTCAGATAAATAAATAACAAAAATAATACCTAAGAAGGTTTTTTTATTTACCAATAACAATGAATGGGCATTACCTCTATCTCTGTCTCTGTTGCCATTGTACTGTGTATAATCGGCTGAACTTTGCAGCTAATTTGAAGAAGAAGAAAAAAGATTATATTTAAGAATTACACAAACCATTACATAGTTTTATTACAACTACTACTACTTTGTAGTAAAAAATAATATTTTTTTACAATTTAGTCAATTACTCAAAAATCATAGGCTATGTTTATATACAGTACACACCGTAAAACTGACCATTATCTGATTCCTGGAGTTATCAGATTATTGAAATATCACGTAAACAAGTACATCGAGTGTGCGCAATCTGTTTTCTTTATGATTGTTCACACATAGTTAGGTTTGATATGGAAAATTATGACAAAAGGGCAAACTAATGTTTGAAAGAGTTATTTTAAAATTCATTACACTTTGTCTTCCAGCAATAATAGTAAATAGTAAATATTTGTTGATTAACTGACACATGTGTGATCTAATTATTATTTGATGTTTAATTTTATTTAACCTTTATTTTACCAGGTAGGTCGGTTGAGAACCAATTCTCATTTTCAACGACGACCTGGGTGTGGCACCTGGAATTCCCAGTGGTCTCCCATCCAACTACTAACCAGGCCCGGCCCTGCTTAGCTTCTGAGGTCTGACGGGATCAGGCTTTGACAAGCCGGTATGGCCACATTAATGGCCCTGTAAGTGATGTAACTCTTACCGGAGTGAGGCTGCTGCGTGCATACCCTGGTAGAGAGCAGGTCTGGTTCGTTAAGTTCAAATCTGTGGCATAGAGAAATGCGCAGATTAGCTCACAAAGTGATATTTAGCTGTACAACTCTCTGAGAATAGACAGGGCTTACTAAATATAACTCTTTAGCATTCCCTCTTCTTACAGCTTCTCAGTACTGTGCTATTTATGACTACTGTACAACCATGTATACTGGGAATGAATACGGTACATAAAATCCATACTGATAAATGATAACACAAAAAGATGACACTACCATGTTGCTTGTATATTGGAGGTCTTGAATACATGTTGTAAGCATGGTCTGCAGATGAAGAAAAATGGTCAATTATCAGCTTAAAAAAAAAACAAAAAAAACAACGATTCAGGTCTGAATTGTAACTTGTCCTAGTAGGTCTCCATGGAGACAAGGTGTCTCCCTTGCCCTTCATCAGAAAAGTTAGATTACACAGCTTTAAAATAGTTGTAATTCCAAGTGTGTTTGTTTTTTTCATTGATTCTATTTTCCAAACAACTTATGTACATTTAAGTCTATAGAATGCAATACCACTAGATGGCACAGTTGAACTAAGCCACTCCGCTCTATCACCCATTACAATGAAGCTTTATGTATTTTATGTGAGCCAGAGAAGCAGTGCAGCATGCTTGAGCAGTTCCCCTAATAGGCCCTAGACACCTAGAACAGGACATTAAAAGCTACGGAGGCATTTGAAAAGGTGGGCCGGGGTCTTACCTTTGTTGGGAGATACAAGGCTGTGACTTAAAGGGGAACTGGGACCATTGTGACCAGAGTGCAAAGAGGAGAAAACTGCCAGGCCTATAGATGTTATTGAGAAGCGGGTGAGGAGGAAGAGGAGCAGTGATGATGAAGGAGAGAGGACATTTAAGAATAGCTACATCTAAGTCTATGGGTCTATCTTAGAAATACGGTACTATCTGGCTGTTTTATTCTTACCTGGTCTGTGGAAGTGTTGAGGTGACCTGGATGGTGTGTAACTATGACGTTTGTAAGCGGCGTAAGATCCAAAAGAATGCTGCGTCGATGATTTTGGTATATGCCTCCTTAATTCATAACTATCCTACAAAGACAATAGCAAGCGTTACCATGAAGCCATTATATACAGAATATGTATGACTTAATAATAATAATTACACATACCTCTGTGTTTACTGACATATTGGCAGGAGACTGAAACATGAAAATGGAAAAGAAAAATTATACTGTGGAATTACGGTATATTAGAATTTGTTTTATTTCAAAGTGGCTCATCTTGTTAATAAAATATTAGAACTTAGGTAGGCAAAATCATTTGAACTATTGAACAACATTTTTTTCACAGTATTTTACATAATATAATTTTTTAATAGTGCTGATGATCTGTGGATTTGTGTGCAATCATATAAAACAAAAAAAAATTGTCAAAAGATCATATTACTCTAGGAAATGCAATAGGTTGTGTTCACAGTCTAGATTTGATATTTAATCATTTCAGAGAGAGGGCAGAGCCATATGCAACTCTGAGAAATTCATTGATTTTGAAAGAAATATCCAAACTACATGCAATGTCTAACCTCATTATTTGTTGCTATTTTAATGTCATGTCTTAAAATCCCAATCACTTCTCTGGGGTTTGATTAACAAGCACCACATTCTGAACCTACTGTGAGAAAAAAATCACTTTTGGTCAATTATGCTAAAAGAGATGTTGAAGTTTGTGCTAGTGTTTGCTTCATGTGGATAGGCTCAGTAATCACAGAGAAAAAAAGTACATTCCACCACAGAATTTAGATTTGTCCTTCAGGTCAATATTAAACAAAAGGGATTGCTGTGGGAAACGCTGTGAGGTCACATGAACGCAACCTATTTCAGTTTAATCAATGATATCAACAGTCATGAAAAAAGTTTCAATATTGCCTACTGAAGCTTTAATATTATAAAACAATTCTACACCTGTGCAAACGTGACAGTGAAAAGTGTTCTCATAACAGACATTGGACCAGAACAATGGACTTAGTTTGTGTGAGTTTCAAACCAAGTCTACACAACAGTCAGTGCACATCAGTAGTGCAGTAGTGGATGCAGTTACCTCGGCAGGGCTGACACTGTGCTGTCCGCTGCCTTTGTTGTCCAAACCAGAGGAGTTGTTGGTCGAACACTTATACGAAATCATATCAGGATGCTCTATGTCATATATAGCCTTGACTCTGGGAATTGCTGCTAAGTCTCGGTAATCAATGATCTCATTACCTACTTTTGCCTAGGACCAGCAAAGGACAGAAAGCGAGGGAGAGGGAAGGAAAGAGGGAAGGAGGGAGAAGGAAACACAGACAGATAAGGTCAGGTGTAGTGTATATTACATAAGTTCTGGGAGGAATGAAACTTTAATCCCATAACACCACACTGACCTAAGGTTGACACTATACAAATCAAGTAATGCAGTGTAATTAGGAAAAGTTAAGAAAATGATTTATATTAAAGAAACAAAATGCACAAGGACACAGTATAATCTGCCACTTGATAAAATTCACAGGATACATCACAGGCTATCCAAATATTATTAGTTTGTATTTAAGGACAGCCCTATGAACATTACTGGCCAGTGTCTATTCTCCTTTACAGGGAATAAAGTGCATTCCACAGCAAACATCAAAAGGTGAAAGCAGGTAAATGACAACTGAGCATTGCCTTTGACCAGAATCAATCTGAA